>OU015492.1:171828357-172250857 GCA_907164885.2 Dolomedes plantarius
CTTCGAGTAGATTTGATTCGCATTGAAAAGAAAAAGGAGAATTTAAAATTAATCTGTAACGTAATTAATTTTTATCTCTGAAGCAACAGAAATGAGACACTATACTAAAAGGCTTATGCTGTCCAATGTTTCACAATGTATTTTACTTAACGTGTCATCAAATCAGAGGCTTCGTCTTACTTAGGGGAAGAGCTATTTAAGAAAGTTATTACACACATGTATTTTAAGAAAGTACTAACTTTTGCCGGCAGGGTACGACCTCTGCATCTTTATCATATTCTGTTTCAAACGAAAGTTGTTGGAAGGGAAAAGAAAAGATCTGAAAAAAAATCCCAAATGAATATTGTTTCAAAATATTTTAATATAACCATATTTCATTTTCTTTTTACATTTAAAGGGGGAGATGAAATAAGACCTTTATAAATGTGCGGCAAATGTTTAGAATCTGCCCTATTTCTAACAATTTATTTGAAAGAATTTCTTGATTGTTTTTTAAAAGAAGATTTTATATGGAATTGATTTATAAAGGCTATTATTTTACAATTTAATTGTCTCCTTGTTGATAGCGGTTAGTTGCAATAGTGGTATGTGTAATGGTGCGCCTTCGAATAAATAAATAAAATTTAAAATAAGAAGTCATGTAAAACTGAAGCCTTTCCAGTAAAAAATGGCTAATGCGAAAGAAATTCTCACTGTAAAACAACACATAGAATAGCCATTCACTGACAAAATCTAACTTTTAAATCTTAATAATAATATGTTTTTAGTCTTAATATGCTATTGTTTCTTTCTAAACATTCAGAGTTTATGAAATTTGAACTGATTATCTTTTAAGTTACACGTAGTACTTATTAAGTGAAATACCACTTCAGTTCTAATATTTCTCAAATCCTTCCCTATCTCTGAACCCAAAACGTAGCCTTTTAATTTATTTTCTTATCACTTTTGCACAAGTACATTGTTTGTTAATACAGTACTCTCATTTTGAATATTCTCGTTATTTCCTACATCAATACTTTTCTTTCAAAATCCCCTGACCCGAACTCGAGCGGTGAAGATTTCTACAGTTTGAGAGGATGTATCATTTATTTTTACTAGGAGAGTGGCTTGCATCAAAAACTTTCTCTTTTATCACGCTTTAATGGCCATTAGGGAGGTAATTAACTTCCTGCATGTTGATTAACTGCCGATAGTATGATAGTTATCCATAGCATCTTCAGTTTTATTGTAGTGTACATTAATAATGCATTATCAGTAAAGTGCTTCACCTTTTAGTCATTAGTAACATTTGAGACCCGATTTTACTTTAAATCCCATTGGTAAAATACTTTAAAAAAAGTAGGTGTCATATATGATGACACCGAAATGTCGTATAAAAAATTATATTGGTATGTAAATGCATTTATGTGCATGAATTGAATCAATTGATAGTTGAATATTATACCTTCATTTATGCATAATTTCAGAAAATTTAAAAAAAGTCATATTCACCCTTTGCAAATTTTTAAATACTAAATTACCTTTTTTTTTACCTAACAGGTTTCAAAGACATCATGGTTTTCATTGACTAACTGTTCAAAGACTCCATACTGGTTTTTGAATTCAAGTCGAGGTAAAATTTAACAAAGTATAGCATTTAACAAAGGAACAGATTTCATGATATTGATTATTGAATAAAAATTAAGGTTAATGGATAGTTTTTCATTGTTATCCCTTTTCCTTGCATTCGGCTTTTAACACCTTTTTTTTTTTTTGCAAAATAGGGTAAAGGCGAGGAGAGGATTTAGCTATACTTTAAGACAAAAACTATCAATAGAGAGAAAAAAAATTCAAATTTTAGAGATGACAAACTTTATAAAGTCCATTTTCAAGATTCAAAACCTGAAAACTGGGGTTTAAATCATGGTATGACTTGCACTGTTAGACTCATGATCAGCGGCATTATTCCAGTTTCGATCAAGCTGAAGTTTTATGCGGCATAGGGGTTGCCACATCACTGAAGACGAAAGATCTGCCATCCGATTTCTATTTCTGCCTCTCTTAGAGTATTTCTATCGTAAATATGATGAAACACACTTTAGTGCAGATACAGAACTGTTATTGTTAGTCATTAAAAGAGTAAGCTCTCAATAACAGAGAAAATTCTTGGAACCTGATGCGAGAGAAATCATATTTGCCTTTTTCTGACGGTAAAGGAAAAAGTATATTTAAAAATCATAGGATAATTTAACTTTTGTATAAAGGTAAAATACAATGATCTAATTACATTTGGTCCTATGCGTTGAAATTTAGATTGTAATGTATCTGTCTACAAGAAGTTTTGGTAAAGTTTAAAGATTGCATGTTTGGTTAACTGCCACTAACTTTCGTATATTTATTTTTGATTGTGGGTTGATGGAAGAAAAATGTAACAGTCCAGTTACCTTAATACATGACTTCGTGTTACTTTTACATTGGTTTCAGTGAAATATTTTCAACGATATATTTAGTTGAATGAGATCAATTTCCTAGTAACTTGAAATTAAGGATAATATATTAAAAAAAAGATTTAAAACTGGTATTTCAGTGACAAAATGGTGACATAATTTCGGCTCGTTAGATTTGTGTTAAAGGATTTATCACGCAAGGTTGATAGTCAAAAACATGATATGAAAATGTATTTAACACATTATGATATATCTTTCAAGGTTTATTTGAGAGGGAAAAAAATGAACAATTTTTTTTAACTAAAATTAGCTGTGAAAGGGTCATAATATCGTAGAAATGCGTTGAAAGAAGTTAATTTTTTAGCGTGTTATCACAACAAACTCTTATTCCAGATGAATTTTTCCTTCACTTGGATTATTGTCGCTTTACATGTACAACAAATTCTGATGTCATCTGCACATTATTTTATAATTTCTCCTTCAGGCAACATATTTATTACTCATTTTATAAAGAATGATTTTAAAATCTAAAGAAAGAAAAATCATTTTCATGAATAGTTTGTCTCAGAGTAAAAAAATGTATATGAAAAAAAGATGATTTTACAATTTCATTGCAAATTCATCTTTCGTTATTTGGCTACCGGTTAAAGTACTTTCTTAAATAAAAAATGCTAGGAAACGGAGAGAGCAAGATCATTTGCAGAAATTACAAAAATCTTTAAACATTGCACAACTGATGGAATGTATCGAAATACAGAAATCTGGAAAATAACGATCTTTTTTTCAGTAATAAAAATAAGAACATTTTAAACAAATATATTTTCTTTTGGTCTTAGATATAATTTTTTACATGTTTTCTAGCAAAAACTGGTCATTTCTTACTTCACAATATATTACTGCTTACTACCCGTAGCTCAATTAAATTGTGCGCCATGTTTTTAGTCATAAAATTGGAATGTTAGAGTTACAGGAAAACTATAGGCTCCTAGAAAGTTCAATTGTGAAACATAAATTTCATGCGCTTCTTCTGCAACTGTTGTTTAAATCTAATGGTGTTTTCACAACTGAGTTGGAATGATGAGGAACTACAGTAATGTACTCCAAGCGAAAAGTTGAAAATAGTTCGTACGATGGTAAATACTTCTTCGTTCCAAACTACGACAATTAAATTTTTTTTTTACACAGTCATACACGCATTCACATACGCACACTTATAAGACACACTTAGCAAAGAGAACACGCAATTTTTAATTTTTTTTTGTATTGAGAGGGAATTAGAGAGGAAAATTTCTCGAATAGTTGTTTAGTAAATAAAAACAGTCAAACTCGCATATAACTAGATATTTTTCTTATTAGATTTATGTGTCATCATTATAACCATTAATCTTAAAAAACTATCATTAATCTTAAAAAACTATAAACTATAATGGACATGAATTTTGAATTTATGGTAAAAGATTACAATTTAAAATGAAAATTAAATATTAAATTTAATATATAATATATGATTTTCAAAACAATTATTAAATATTAAATTTAATACTTAATTTGACAATAATAAACATTAAATTTAAAATTAATATTAAATGGCTTATTGTTAAATAAATTAAAAATGAAAAACACCCAATGTGCTAATGCAGTGGAAAGGTAAAATTTACATACTTTATAAAAAAGTCTCCTAATTAAATACCTTTATACATTTTATTAGACCGTAAGTAAAGTATACTTTCTATAAAGGCATTTTCACATAGATGTTTCATGAGTAGTCTTTCACTGACTTCTTAATTTCATTGTTTTAATTTTATATTTAATTATTAAATATTTATGTATTAAAATAGTAACAAAATTTAAAACTCTACGTAAGACATGAAAATTGTGCTCTTTATGAGAACGACTGCTCTCGTTATACGTGTGGTACGTCTACCTAGAAACTTATACTAAATTTACTCCTTATATCGACGATGTCTTGATATCTCTGGGTTTGTTATATCTGAGTTTGACTAATTAGATAAGTCTAAACCAGTGAATCTCTCAGAGCTTATTTTTTTAGAATAGTAGTAGAGGAACAAGTGATTTGAGTTTTAAATAGATCGTTGTTTACTTCTACGTTCACACAGAATTGGACATTTAAAGAGTTGCTTATTACATTTCAAACCAATGAAGCGTTTGTAAAAACGAGGAAATAAAAGAAAAAGGAAATATGTTGGTTTCACATTTTTTTTTTTTTCATTTGGTAGAAGTGAGGAACATCAGCTATATACCGAAAAGCATATCGCTAGTTTAAAATGGACGCATTTTCAATTTAAAACGGAGTATTTGTACTCGTAATTAAATACTCATTGTTCTGATCACTGAGGGATTTGGTGGTTTTCGACGGTGGGTTGTTGAACCGGACGTCGAACAGCTGTTGAACCAAGACGTCGCTGTCGTCGTAAGGCTCGTAGGAAGAATCTTTGGCAGAGCTCACGCTTTCCTTGGAATTCTGCACCTCGTCCAGGGAGGGTGCGACGGTTCGATCCGGCTGGACTTTTTCGTTCAGGTTTAAATCTCCCGTGGCAGCACCCGTTTCTTCATAGTCAAAATCAGCTTCATTTTCTTCCACTGATTTATCTAGTAAAAAAAAAAATTAAAATATATTAATAATAAATGGGAAAAAAATTAACTATGGCTAAGCCATTTCTTCTGAGTCAAATGCTTCTAAAATTTAGAATTCCAGCGTATACTTCGGCATGGAAGAATATATTGAAATGTTGTGGAGGAATATCTGGGTTGAATGTTGCCTTGCGACTAGGGATTAAAAAAGTATTGTCGAGAAAGACTCGGAGGCTTTATAAGGGGTCTCGATTCTCCAATACTCCTTAGAATTAAGATCTTAATTTTCCTTATGATATTGATAATGATCTCCTTAAAAATATTGCTGATTATGACCTAGCTCATTTATCTGTTAAAAAGAGGCTTCGTACCATTCTTTATCGAAAATTTTAACTTTGAGAAAGAAAAAAAAACCAAGTGACCAGATAATCACCTACACATGTTGGAGAAAACCTTCACAGCTTTTCATCCTGAACTACTAACGAAAAATAACAGTGGCAAGATATATATATATATATATATATATATATATATATATATATATATATATATATATACACTCAAGAGCCAAAACATTATGACCACCTGTCATGACCACCTGTTATATGTGACCACCCTGTCATGTTCCTGGAACCACTCCAACACAATTTTAGCCTTGTGACACCGGGCGTTGTCCTGTTGGAACATTCCATTTCCAGCTGGAAAAACAGAGGCCACGTAAGGGTGCAACTGGTTCGCAATGATGTTCAGATACCCTGTAGCATTCATGGTCTGCTCTACCACAACCACGGGTCCCAGAGACGCCCAAGAGAACGTCCCCCAAAGCATAATACCGCCACCACCGGCCTGTGTATGACCTACTGTACATTGAGGGAGCAACAGTTCACCTGGAAGACGGCGTATCCTGACACGGCCATCGGCGTGATGAATGACAAACCGTGATTCATCTGACCAGGCAACTCACTCCCACTGATCCATGGACCAGTCGCGATGTTCCCGGGCCCAGCGCAGGCGCAGTTGGCGATGACGCTTGGTCAGCAAAGGCACACGAGTGGGACGTTTGCTGCGTAGCCCCATATCCAACAGTGTCCGCTGAACAGTGTGCTGCGATACTATTCTACTTGGCCCTGCATTGTATTGGGTTGTCAGCTGAGCCACTGTCTGGCTCCGGTTTTGTTTCACCATGCGAGACAGTCTCCGACGACTCTTTTCTTTGATAGCGTGTGGACGTCCAACACCATGTCGTCTACTGCTGGTTTCACCGTCATTCATCCACTTTGCATAAGTACTAACAACTGTAGGTCGCAAACAACCCACGAGTCGTTCAGTTTCGGAAATACTTGTTCCGAGCCTTCGAGCCATTACAATATGCCCTCTATCAAAGTCGCTTAGATCCGCAGCCTTTCCCATCACACACAGAAGTAAGTGAAAGAATGATTCTTCAGACTCTCCAGCAGCAGTTAAATACCACTTCCACCTGATCACGTGCCTTCCACGTCATCCAGGCGAATTCATTGCAAAATGTAGGGGTCGTCATAATGTTTTGGGTCTTGAGTGTATATATATATATATATATATATATATATATATATACAGAAAATGTACAGGTTATCAGAAATCGGCACCCATTTTGGTTCCCCGGAATAAGATTAAATAAGTAAACAATTTCAAGTACTTCTGAGCAGAAAAGATAATAAAGGAGTGCAAATGAACCGAAAAGCGTTTAATATGTTGGGCTGCTTCTGGCTTTGATCACAACAGCCACTCTTTTAGGCATGGAATCCACAAGGTTTTGCAGCACTAGGTTTTGCATGAGTCCAGACTGCCTGGTTCGTTCAGCAAAACACACACACTCATATATATATATATATATATATATATATATATATATATATATATATATATATATATATATATATATATATATATATATATATATATATAATGTATTATTGTTAGACTTTGTCTTAAAAATACTTTTGTAATGATACGATTTTTGCTGACGAGTTTTTATGAGTTTGTAAAGACAGGCATTTCTGGTCAGCTTAGAATGAATGTATCCATACTGAAAGAAAAATTAAGCACGAGAATCTCTTTAAAGAATGGGCTCTGTTGGTTTTCTTTTTCTTTACTATTATTTATTACTTCCTTACTGTCGCATACGTTTGTAGTACGTGTACATCCAGAAAGGTAGTAAATTTGCCGTTTACTGATCCGTATCTAGGGTGTGACGACTTAGAAATTGTAATGGTGTGTAGAGGTGTGCGAGGTATTTAAAAATGGATTTCTAACATTGCATTGTTCAGTGTTCAGACTGATATACTTACTCGAAATCGTTCGTGCATGGAGGATTTCTCTTGGGATATTGGAAGTCCTGTTAACTTCGAATGGAAACTACTGTTAGGGTGGACTATCATATTAAACACGCAATTGAATAATTTGAAATTCAGACGATATTTGAATTTGGTTTTAATGTCGGAAATTTCAAAATATGCTTCAGAACTTGGTGTCTACTATTTATGTGGGAGTAAATGCATCATAAATGTTAGCTCCATAGATGTTAAAAAATGGCAACTACTTTGGAATAAATGAGTGCAATATATCATCAGCCCTTAGTCGTGATTGCCTCTATGGATAATTCACACACACACACACACACACACACACACACATATATATATATATATATATATATATAGACATTTCTGGTCAGTTTAAAATAAATGTATCAAGACTGATAAAAAAAATGAAACGAGAGAATGTCTCTGAAGAATAGTTTTCTCTTTATTACTATTTATTACTTACTTAGACTTGCATACGTTTACAGTACGTGCAGATCCAGGAAGGTAGTAAATTTACCTTTTATTGATCCGTATCTTGGGTGTGACAACTTCGGAATTGTTATGGTGTGTAGAAGTGTGCCAGGTATTTAAAAATGGATTTCTAACATTGCTTTGTTTAGTGTTCAAACTGATATACTTAATCGAAATCGTACGTGCGTGAAGGAACACTTTCCAGGTATTAAAGGTCCCGTTAACTTCGTATGGAAACTACCGTTAGGATGTATTATCACATTAAACATTCAATTGAAGAATTTGAATTTTTGACATTATTTGAATTTAATATTAATGTCGATAATTCATGACGTCAAAACTTGGTTTATTCTGCTACGTGGGGGAAAAAACTTCATAGAAAATAGCTCCATAGACGTTGAAAATGGTGACTAGTCTCGGAGAAATGAGTGCAATTTATCTTCATGCCTTAGTTGTGATTACCTGTATGGATAATTCACCCACTCATCCCCCCCCCACACATATATATATATATATATATATATATATATATATATATATATATATATATATATATACAGTCGGACCTCAATTTAACGAAGTCCCTAAATCCCCCCAAAAAGTTCGTTGTATGGAAAATTCGTTAAATAGATTCACCTTTTAAAATACTTTAAACTACACTAAACAGATTTTAAATTCCTAAACATTAAATATTATTAAAAAAAGTAATTAATCACGCTTTTATTTTGTAAATTAATATCTATTTGTTTTATATACCTTACCCATCAAAACAAATCTGCAAGAAAAACAAAAATAAAACAAAACATTGTTCGGGAATACACTGCATTTTCACTTAAAAAAATAATTTTATAGTAAAATTAATGAATTTTAATGACCTTACCGCATTTATCATAACAAGTTATTTTAAGCATACATTACCACATGCGTCCTTAAATTTAATTATTGAAAGTCTGTTAATTTTGTCTGGGTATATTGTTTGAAAAAGTGTTTTTTTTTTCATAATACGTCTCGCATCTTTGCAATGCACCAAACACCCTTTCAGGCGTATTTTCTTCAAACTGTAATCCACGTCGGATTGTTTCAAATGATTTTAGCATTTCATCATAGGAAGGTTTGTTGATTTCTGCATCATGATCATTTCCATCTTCATAATCTTCGTCTTCATCGCAACTCATTGCTGCATTGTTTTTATTTTTCACACTGTCCAAAATATCCAATTCAGTTAGTGTTTCCGAGGTTTCAGCTTCAGAATCAAGCAAAAGAAAATCATCAATCAGCACATCATCGTTAATTTCTTCTTTTCCCCTTAGCTGTATCCACAATTTTTTAAAGTTCCTCTAAGAGACTATCGTCTTCGTCCTCCGTACTTCTCGAATTCTTATTGTTGACAAAGAATCCAGCTTTGGCAAAACTGTTAATAATACTGTTAAGAATTTGAAATTTTCTTTCCCCGTTACGCTGCGCGCCTCCTTGGTTTTAGCGCTGCTCGATGTGAACGAGGCTATTACAAGCAAGTGAAAAGCGGGAGCTTTTTCCCTCCTTATGTCTTATGTCTACTCACGATACGTTTGTCTCTCGATATGTTTTGTCACTCGATACGTTTGTTTCTCGATACGTAATATGTATTCAAATGTTTGTAAATAGATGTTGTTTATTAAAGTATTTGTGGAAATTACAGTCTTCTATCTATTCGACGGTCAATCACGCTACAAATACTAACTGCGAATAATACTATCTGTGACATCATAGTTCAATGCTTTGGATATTTCTGATATGCTTTTCCGAAAGTTGATCTTTGGCATGGATTGATTGTTCTCAAACACAGTGATAACTTTTCGCACCATTCTTTTGCGAAAGTGTATTTTGAAATTTTTTATCACCCTTTGATCCATTAGCTGCAGTTTTGATGTAGTATTTGATGGTAAGTAAAAAACGGTAACATTTTTCAGTTTTTGGTGGATTTCTTTTGGATGAGAGGGACAATTGTCAAATGATACGTTTGTCCAACTTTTGAACCCATTTTTTCACAAATTTCTGACGTCATCGCAGATTTTTCGTTAAAGTCACAATCAACCTCCAAAGATTTTGCTCCTTTTAAACATCTTGGATTTTTGCTTCTTACGATAACTAATGGTTTTATTTCTGATGTCCAGTCATATTTGCACCTAACATAACAGTTAATATTTCTTTGCTTTGTTTTTCTCCAAAGCATTTTCCCTTTTTAAATGATAATGTCTTATGAGGCAAACATTGAAAAAATAAAGCAGTCTTAGCCACATTAAAGATGTTTTCTGGCGTATAGTATTTTAAAATTTTATTCAGTGTCTCCGTTATCCAATTTTCACTATCATTATCATCAACGTCTTTACTTTCACCAAATATTACTTTTGCTATAATTCCGTGTCTTCTCTTAAATTTTCCAAGCTTTCTATTCTTCCTCGTATCCCAATGACTTCGTAAATTGAAGAACTTTCTCAATTATGAAAGGCCCAGAGATCGGAACATATTTATCTCGCATTGTGTATATTGCCGCTTAAAACCTTTCCCGTCAAAGACTCTGTTGCTGAATGGTCAACGCACCGGACTGCTGAGCAAGAGGTCCCCGGTTCGAAGCTCTACATTATTTTAATTTAATTTAATTCTAATTCTATTTCTGTTAGTTCTAGAAGTTGCTAGAACATTCTTTAATTTCCTGGAACGGCGTTCCAGAATATTCTGTTGATGGATAAAAGAGCAAGTAGCTCAACCTGTGAGTTCAGTTCTGAGTTCTATCAGCTAAGTGTTGTGTGCTAATAAACAGCGTTGTGTTCCCTCTACGTGTGTGTTCAATCCATACGACTACCATCTACGCGACAATATCCACTTCAAAACTATCTCATCCACATCTTCATAGACACATGTTTTTAAACGTTTTGAACAAGAATTCGATGAATCATAATTTTGTATCTTATCACGATTTTTTATTATGGTTGATAAGCTGTTTGGAGGAATACCAAATTTTAAAGCACTATCCTTTTTCTTCATGCCTTTATCCACCTCATGAAGAATTAAATTTTTTTCTTTGATGATCAAGCACTTTCGCTTTGACATTTTCCAGCTACAAGAACCGAAATTACCAGCACGACTCTGATCAACAATCTAGAAAACGGGAGACTAGTTCAAGGATACGGGACAGCTCTATTGAGGGTGAAAGGGGGATATTGAAAGATTTTCTAGAGAAGTGGATAGGGGGGGGATAAAGGTTGCACTTCCTGGATGAAATGTAAGAATGACAGTGATTTTACTGCTCTCGGTGAGTTAGGCGACAGGTAAAACCAGTTTAAGGTGATTGATCACCATAAAATGTGTTAAAAGAAAGGATAAGTTTGAAATATGCTATTTGGAGGTTATTTTACTAAGAAATTCGCAAAATGTTCTTGGTTCCGGGGAAAAGTTCGCAAAATAGAGGTTCGTTAAACAGAGGTCCGACTGTATATATATATATATATATATAGTGTATATATATAGTGTATATATATATATATATATATATATATATATATATATAATGTAAAATACACCTGCTGAATTACATATAACTTCGGGGAATGAGGAGGTCGCATTCTTGAATTCTTAAATCGTAGACTTTTTTGTTCAGTCGGGATAATATCTTAGCTACAGATAAAAACTGCAAACCGATAGGTTCTTTTTTTTAAAGGGATTGTTAGAAAGAAACAAAAAAAACCTTGATGGATGCTGATAGAAATTTTGCATTATCATCCACTGAACACGATGGAAGATCATTTTTAAAATCTTAATGTGAAACCAAAATGCTTATTCAATAATGTCAGGAAAAGAAACAAGTGAGGTTGAAAAAATTTTAATGCATCGTCTACATCTAAATTTTTTTGAGCTTCAAATAATTAAAACAAATAGTTTTTCTTTGCGTAAACTCAGTAACTGACAAATATTTCAAGTTCATGAGTAGTTTTTGTGAAATGACTAAAGTAAAGAATATTTATATCTCTCCACAAACCTGCCAAATAATTTTCAGTAGTGGTTTGTGGCCGCAGGTTAAAGTCACAAAAGATAATAGAAACACTCATTTTTGTTGCTTCTAATGACGACATCCTTTCTTTATTAAGGAAAAATAATTTTTACACCTAAGGGTAATAAGTGGCCTGTTTATGAAATCATGGTTGATTAACTTCATTTTTTTTGTACTTCTCAGAAGTGAATTTTTTCTTTAGTCAGGATTCGCGAAGTTTCCCAACTACTTTTGTTCAGATACAGATTGATTCATTTAGAAACAGATCTCGACAGGTTTGCAAAGGTCACCTGCCGAGAATAGGAATTGAACTCGTGGCCTCGAATCACAAAATGTTATTTTTTTACTCCCACGTTCTTAGCCGCACATATTTATTGTATTGATTCTTATTTTCTGACGATGCCGATACAGATTTTTTCATATCGTTTCAATGAACATTTCTTTTATTTAAAATATTTATATTACCAGCCGTCAGTTTTCTTTCTATGGTCGTGCGTCTCTCTAACAAGCGTTTCCAAGTACAGGGAATCAAACGCATAATTTTTGTACTATGAAGTCAGCGTCCTAACCTTCATACCAACCGTGAAACACCAAGAACTTCCATCTTATGGATACCATCCCTGGCAACTTTTATACCTTATTTAAAAACAAATTTTTCTGTATTTTAAAATGGTCTTTTGGTACTAAAGTATTCGTTAGGGCTTTTGGTGATATATTTGACGACGATATCCATAAGTTGGAAGCCCTAGGTATTTACACGGATGGTCTAGTGGTTAGAATGCTGGCTTTGTAGAACAGAGGTTATGGGTTCAATTCCCAGTCCTTGGAAACCATTTTTATAGAGTAGTTGAATTATTGTATATATCTATATATATAAAACAGTTCCGTCACTGACTGACATAGAACGCACAGACCAAACTGCTGGACCTAAAGGGCTGAAATTTTGCATGGCGATTCTTCTTATAGTATAGAGGTGCACTAAGAAAGATTTTTGAAAAATTCTTCTTAGATTTTTTAAAATTAAATTGTTAAGCTGTTTTTGTAACTTTTTTAAGTTTGCATTTAAAATAATAATTTGAGGGTTATAGAATTTAAATCACGAGAAAGATCATAAAAATTCCTTTAAAATGAAATATTTTTCGAATCTTTACCTCCATTTTCTGATGTTTGGTGAATTTTTAAAGATTAATTTTTAGAATTTAATTTATTAAATACTGATCACGTGATTTCTTTTTCTGGTACTTTAAATTAATTTATCGTCACGTTCATATCAACGAAATAGACAAAAATTTTTTCTTCTTCTTGCTAATGTGGCAGACGATTGGAAATTATCCAAAAAAATATTAAAATACAGTAAAAGATATGTACCTCAAACTGTACTATATTAACTGTACTATATTCTTCAGTATGTTCTATTAGATTTAATTTGAATATTTTCTTCTACATTATTTTATCTATAAAAATATCACAATTCTTTTATGAATATATTTTTTCGTTTTTTTTTACATCAATTGCATACATTGATCGTTGTATTTATTATAAATATATTCAACCATATTTTTGGCCTGAATTGCATACATTGACCGTTGTATTTAATTTGAATGTACTCCATAGCGAAGCACGGGTATTCAGCTTGTATATATATATATATAAATATACTCTGCCTATGGGTAGACGTATATTTAACTATAATCAGGTATCCAAAAATTTTTCTGAGTCATTAAATTTAACTTGTGTTTGTCATCTGCCCATTTACAATAGTTATTTAGATACGACACATGGTCATGTAATAACAGGCAATATGGATATTGTGGAAGATGATGCACTGCGAGATTTGATGAATTTGGGAACTAAGTTTAGAATACCTAGTACTAATAATAATAAGAAAATAATTAGTTTCTTAAATGCTGATTTAGATAAATTTATTTATAAAATAGCAATTAATTATTCTGTATCTACTGAAGCTTTCAACCCTTGGAAAATTAATTTACTAAAACTAGTACAAGCTAAATTACCTAATAATAGTAATAACATTAATAATCCTTATAAACACTTTAAAGCTGCTATTGCAAAATTACAAGATGACTTTATAGTCACTTATGTAGATAAAGCAGCCAACAACTATGCTATAATTTGTAAAAAATATTTTGCCTTATGTTTAAAAAAACAGTTAGAAAATAGTGATCTTTTTCAGCCATTAAAAGAAACTACTAATATTATTATTAAGAAAATCATAGCTAAATATAAACTACTAGGTATTTCATCTAACATTTATCATTTTCCTTATATAACTTTAGTTCCAAAATTTCATAAAACACCTATTGCTTTTAGAGCAGTAACCTGTGGTCATAATACTTATGCTACAAATGCAAGTAAATTATTATTAAAATACCTTAAATTAATCTATAAAAATATAACATCTGGTGTTTGTGGTATAATTGATAATAGCTATAGTCTAATTAGAAAACTACAAACATTAGATAACTGTAAATATATTGTAACTTATGATTTTAAAGATCTATTTAATAATATTGATATAATTGATTTAAATAGAATAATCATAATGTTAGTACAAAATAATATTCAATACTTAAACAACGAAATTAAACTAACTCGTTTCAATAGGCTCCTAGAATTAGTAACTAAACATAATTACATAGTTCATAATAATAGTATATACTTACAGTCCAAAGATGTACCACAAGGTGGTAATGCTTCAAGTATGCTAGCTAATTTATACTTATATTATTTTGAAATTAATAATATAGAAAATAGCAATTACAATATATTTAGATATATAGATGATATAATAGTAATTAATAAAAGTAATAACCCTATAGACTTAAATTTTTACCCTCCTAATTTGGAACTAATTAAAAGTAGCCATGATAATATTAATGTAAACTTTCTAGATATTAATATTAAATTAAGTACTAACAATAAATTTACTTTTGACTTATACGACAAAAGATCTGACTATAATTTTAATATTGTTAAATTTCAAAATTATCTAACCTGTTTACATAAATCTGTATTTAATAACATTATTGTAAATCAGTTAGTTCGTATAAATAGGCTATGTTCTAAAGACAATAGGATTAAGCATATTATAGACTTGAAAGCTGTGCTAACTCGTAATAATTACCCAGTAAGTCTATACAAAAACATAATTGGTTGTTTTTGTTTTAATGAATGGTTTGTTCTGTTGCATTAATAAGTTAAACATAACAATAGGTTAAAATAAAAATAATAACTACTAAAAACAAAAATAAAAATCATAAGAAAAATAAAAAAATAATTAACTCATAGTAGTAACTATAATAAAAACTAAATAAATAAAGGAATAATAGTCTTAAAATATGGTAACCTAAGTAAGTCTGTAACTGAGTATCCACTACCTCAATGGTTGCAAGTTATATGACGTCAGTCATCTTGCGGTTACAAGTTCTTAACTTCCACTCTGACTAGCGCCAGGCTTGGTGTACTTTGGTTAAGTACTTTTATTCAAACTTAATTCATTTATTATTCAATTCTTCTGTTAATAATGGATTGTACGGTGTCTGAGTGTGTTTATTTAATAGATCATACTCATCAGAAACAATCCATTGGTTTTTAGACAGTATTGGCACCGCTGATGAAGAAATGCTGTCAAAAACCTTATTCATACTTTTCTTTACATGTTGGATGTTCCTGGCTTCAAGTAGCTTTAGAGCTATTACTGGTTTTCTCTTTCATCTTATTCTTATATATATATATATATATATATATATATATATATATGTTCAAAAGACAATGCAAAATACTCGATTTTTCTTTTAATGGCCCTTCTCTCTGAAAAAATTTACCTTATTTTTACCAAAATTGTTCTTTACAGTTAATTTTTGAAAAATTGTTAAGAGTTTGAAGCAGTATATGCAGTATAAGCAACGTGCTTTTAAAAACCTTACTGATTAAAAAATTGCCATCTGAGAGCAGTGTTTTCGAATAATAGCGATTTCGGCTTTATTTTTTTAAAGTTAATTACCATTTAAGTTAAACTCCAATCTGTTTTTACCTTGCATGACAATTAGTAAAGTAAAATGACGCGTTACCATTAGCGTTATAATAATTATTACTGTTGTTCTTGTTAATGAGTTAGGTCACCGCTTTTCAATAATTGCTTACGACAGCTATTCGCTACTCTCCGCTAAATCATGAAAGACTTAATGGTGCGGACGAAATAATCACTTTGCATTTACTAACAGGGAGGACAAAGCGCTCTTCATTAAAGTATGAAACCACTAATTTATAAACAATAATTAACTCAGAAATTGAAAGGAACTGAAAATTTAATTTATGATCCACGCGTTTATGAGAAATTCTTTTACTTAGGGCCGCGGTTTCCAACCCGGGAGGCACGGACTATTGCCAGGGGAGGCGTCAAAACTTTTTTATAAAAAATCAATGTTCATATCATAATTTCTATAAATAAACGAATAAACCATAATATCTATAAATAGACGAATTTGAGTTGGCAACCATCGGAAAAGAAAAATTGATAGAATTGTCATGCGATAGCTCACTGAAACAAAAAATTCAAAATTAAATCATAATTCAATTTTGGATGAATCTTAGTGGAGGGTATGAATCTTTTTATTGTAAAGCAATGAAAGTGCTTCTACTGTTTGTAACGTCTTATTTATGCGAAATGGGCTGTTTAAGCCCGATCTTATGTATGAAAGTGTGTGTGTGTGTGTGTGTGTGTGGCGCCCAATGAAGCCCGAACTTGTGCAGCTTTAAAATGTGGGGTGACGCTCTTATCAGCGCGCCTCGTTTTGAAACGGTAGCGTGGGTGTCAGAGTCGAAAAAAGGAAAATGGTGTACGGGCCGACCAGAGTGTTCAGTCTTCAATTAATAATGTGTAGTGAATAGAGCCGACCAGAATGCTCGGTCATCAATAATGTGTGGTTAATAAAGAGATACAGTTCATCAGTGGCGTAGCGAGCATAACTGGCGCCCGGGGCACGATACCTTTGTGGCGCCCCCCCCTGAAAAACATATGGTAATATAATATATAGACCCTATATTGGCGCCCTCAATAAACATATAATAACATAATATATAGACCTTATATTGGCACTCTCCCCCGAAAAGCATATAGTAACATAATATATAGACCTTATGTTGGTGCCCTCCCCTAAAAACCTATAGTAATATAATATATAGACCTCATATTGGCGCCCCCCACAAAATAATATAGTAATATAATATATATACCTTATATTGGCGTCCTCCCCGAAAAACATATAGTAATATAATATATAGACCTTATATTGGGGCCCTCCCCTGAAAAACATATAGTAATATAATATATAGACCTTATATTGGCATCCACCTCGAAAACATATAGTAATATAATATATGGATTTTACATTGGCGCCTCTCTGCGAGTGGCGCCCGGGGCATGATAGACCCCCTTGCCCCCCCCCCCCCCTTTGCTACGCCACTGCAGTCCATTAAGAATATATATCACTTGTGTGTTTTTGTACAATCGGATGCAAATAACGAACACGGGCTTTTCGGCACTGGCTGCAATGAAAACCAAATATCGAACCAGGTTAATAGTCGAAAAAGAGTTACGAACGGCACTCTCCATATTGCCCCCAAGATTGGATAAACTTTGTGCCAATAAACAACAACCCTCGCATTAAATTTTGATGCGTTAGATGTAGTTTAATTAGTAATTTTATATAAAAATAAATAGGCATGTTCGTATTGTTATAGCAAAATCTTGTTATTATTCTGTTAATTGTAGTTTTCATTTTTTTTTGCAATAAAGTAATTATTATTTAAAGCGTGTCTATATTATTATATCTATTAAAAGATAGGGAGGCGATGGGAAAAATATTTTTTAGGGAGGCGTAGTACCATAAAGGTTGGAAATCGCTGACTTAGGGTATTATGATGTTTGAAGTTTTTATAGTTGCTCAATAAATTTTCTCAAAAATGTAAGCCTGTAGTACAATGATTCTCAGCCTATTTATGTCTAGGCTCCCCCTTTAAATGACCTTCAGACTTTACGCCCCCTCTTTAGTTGTTTACACCATTCTCTCATTGTAATAATAAAATAATAAACCAAAAAGTTGCAAAAATACGATAACTATCATATACCTAATATCTGAATTTAATTTTTGTTTTCACAAGTCTTGTTAAAATACTCTCTACACATATTTTTTAACTATCCGTCCCCCCTCTGAATTCCATGCTGCCTCATGGAGGGGGAGGGCACCCTCCAAATTATAACATTTTAAACAGGAATTTTTATACAGATCCGAGTCTTGATTTGTTTACTCCTTGCATCGTTTGTATTTTTAAGATTAATGCATATTGTATAATATTTCTCTTCCCAACGGACGACTCTGCTTTATGGGCGCATCAGAATTCTCCACAAGAAACACATTTGCATCAACATATCATCACCTGATTGCAAGAACTAGGTAACTCGATTTTTCAAGTTCTTGAATATCTCAAATGTCTACTTCTTTCAGGGAGAAAATACTTCTTGTTTTATTTGTCTAATTATTACAGTATCTAGAAGATGGCGTTAGGTTAGCAGAAAAATGAGTTGTCTATTTAGTGCATTCAATACTTATGTAATTTAGCTAAAAATAGCCAGATATCTCAAAAACTTTTTTTTGGAGTTACCTAGTTCTTGCATTCAGGTGACGATATTTTGATAAAGGGCTTTGCGGACACCTTAGCATTAGAATGGAACTGTACGGATATAATCAGAAATTGCACGATATCAATGGATTTTCTCAGTCACACAATATGGACAGATAAGTTTGGTAAGATTTGTTTTTTTTAAATTTCAGACAAAACCACCCTTTCAGAGACTCTAATGTTAGCCATCGAAAAGTAACGGGTTAGTGAAAGACAGTTCAATGTCAAAATAATCAAATCATTGAAAATAAAATATCAGATAAAGAGAAGTAGGGAAAAGCGTTTGAAGAAACTAGCAGCTGATTCACCAGTGTGATATCTAACTGGTTTAATATTAAGGTCAATGTTGTTTAAATTGCCGCCCACATGGTGGAGTGGTTAGCGATCTGAGCTGACACGCAGTGGGCTTGGGATCAAATCCCGAATAAGGCTTAGTCGTTTCCGTGTCGTCCCCTCGTAGGGAGAAGTGCTGGCTCACCTATATGGTGCTCCCATAATAAAGTAGCCAGTAAATTGCGGTGCATAACAAACGGTGAATGTCTAAAGACAAGTACATCCACATCAGACTAAAAAAATATGGTTTAATGCTTTGTTTTATACCGTGGAGCATTACTAATATAAATATTTAATTTTGGCAGTTTGTAGTTTCTGTAATGGCCTTCAGCTGCCGTCCACTTCACAGGGAAATGAAAGGTCTCAAAACATTTAAACACAAAAGGAACTTATCCATTATCTTCTGTATTTAGTATAAGAAGCTAACGATGCCATTTCTACATTTAACCTTTTCCTTACGGGGTGGGATAGCTTGTATCCCAAATATAAAGGCCCAAGAATGAATGATATATATATATATATATATATATATATATATATATATATATATATATATAAACCCCTTAATGGCCGTTCTAACGAAGGGGGGTAGGAAATTTCTAAAGAGGGAATCGGAAAAATAGGCCCCGTAAGCAAAAGTTAAAAAAATTACGAATATTATTCTTAGCAATAAATTTCCAGTGACTATCGAACCTGTATATCATTAATTGTTGATAAAAGAGTTATTTTTAGCCCCCCCCCCCGCCATATACCACCAACCAAGCGCTGAATACTGGTCGAATGACTTTTATTTCACACCGCCTGCTTTCAACATTTCTATGGTGCCCAGTATAAAGGGATTAAGCCAGAAAAATTGATTTTTAGATATTTGTTAGTATTGATTTAAAAAAAAAAATCTTTGGACCTGTATAAAAGGCTTAAGTCTATCAATTTTGTATACAAAAGTACATTTCTTTGTACAAAAGACTCAAGTCGAAATGATTGTTCTGCGATTAGTTTAAAAGCCAAGCTTGGTATTTAAATCACTGTTTTTGACATAAGCCCTTTATACCGGGCACCATAGATTTGATAGTTACACTGTTGAGACAATTGCTCTTGAAAACAAAACCAGTTTTGATATTATGCTCTTTGTTTATTGTATCGTAGCATTAAAGATATCCCTTAGGTTTGTTTTTTAATAAAAGAGATTCGTATTTACGATTGAGTAAATGTTATGTTTCAATAACTTACCTTCTTGGACATAGTTTGAATTGAAGAGGCCCACCAGATCCTCTTCTGTTCCTCCTACGGTTCTTAATTTTTTAACCTGAAAATTCCAGAATACAAAATTAATCAAGCAGATGTCAGTTAAACATTACAATATTTTATTAAATGTGTCATAACAAACTAAAATATTTTACAAAATTTGTTAGCAACGATTTGAGCCAAGAATTCATATTGATTATTGTTAAGAATTATAAAGTATTATTTCTGTCAAATTTCATTTTTAATTTTTAATTCGCCTTGAAACAGACTTGATATTGATGTGTTTATGAATTCCCCCCATACCTTTCACGTGAATACGGGTGTTTATTAGTAAAATGCTGATGTTATTTAAAAATTATCTATTCTATTGTCTATTGGAGGGTCTAAATAGGAAAAGGTATGAAATAACTCAATCATTTATTCATAAGCCTAATATGCAGCGTACATTAAAAAAATATTGTTTAGATACTGAACTGATTTTTAGGTAGGAAGACAAAAGATAAATATTAGATTACCCAGGAAAATAGAAAAAAATCCTAGTAACATTAGAAACTGTAAATGTAACTGTAAGTAGCTGAAAGTACTCAACAGTAGGCATGCAGGTGGTGCTATTCTTTCAGTGACATTTTGCGTAACTTTTCTTTGAAAGCAGCTGGAAAATGAAACATTTCTTTGTTGGTTACCTGCATTCATTCTGTTGCATTTTTCTTTCATATAATGCAGTTGTTAGCAATTAACATTTATTTAATGATTTTGAGTCACTGTTGTAGGTATTTCATAATTGAAAAAGAAACGCGCCTATTCTTTTTTTTAAAAATACCTATAAAAAATAATTCATTCCATTCATTCCTACTTATATAATATTCCTTTGAATACCATTTAGTTATATTTTTTCCCCAAAATTTTTTCTCACAAAATCTGGTATTTAAGTTTAACTTAGATAGACGGAAGACTTAGTTAAGGCGGAAATTTGATGTTCTAATATTCTAAATTTTCTTTTTAAAAAAAGTTATGAAATGAAAACAAGATTTCCTCATTATGTGTCTAATAAATCCGTTAAATACATATTTTCGAGTAGAAAGCGAAGAACGATGAAAGTTAAAATAACAGCAAAGGCCACTGACTTCACACTTTGCCTTTTCACTTGCCTTTTAATATGGCCAATGGCTATTAGCGATTGGCCATATTAAAAGGCAAGTGTAAAGGAAATACAATTATTTCTGCTCATCTATGTACATAATACTCATAAATTTCTACTGAAAATTAAAGTTTTTGTTTAAAGACTGGAATTTAAAATGTAAGGAACAACCTTTAAAATGTAAGGAACAACATAATTTGGACATATCAAAGGAGCATTTTAGGAGTTAAAAATATTTTCTAACTTGCATCTTACAAAACTATTATTGATAGATACCATCTTTCAAAAATAGATCTTTATATATGTTCCGTGCCATTCATTTTATTATCCTTAACAGACATTTATTTATATTAATTTTATAACATTTTAAATACCGAAAAATGTTATCAAGATTTTATAATTTTCTTGAAAATAGCATTTTTTGAAAAGAAACATCATTTAACTTTAGCCTTTTAAAAGTTAGGTTAAAAAAAAGTCCTTGCAAAAATGTTAGTCACTAAATAAATAGCCTAATATAACTAAATATAAGTCAAAACTCTTCATGAAGAACATCTTAGATTTGCATAACATTTATCTAATTACATACGACTTATTTTCGTTACAGCTCTGCGTAGCACACATGATTATACAATATAATAGGCTCTATTTTTTTTTAAATTAAAAAGTTATACAAATAAACTCGACTTCTTAGAACTACGAATTAAATCTGTACTGCTCTACTTCAGTCAAATTAATTTCGAAGAGTATTACAAATATCTTACCTCTGGTGCAAGTTCTTCAAGCAAAGCTTTTCTGATTCTTTCCTTAAAAAATAAATAAAAAAAATTAGAAAAATTAAAGAGAAAATAACACTGTCATACAAATGACATTTTATTTCTCAAAAGAGGTAAGCAA
The DNA here is from genome assembly GCA_907164885.2 of Dolomedes plantarius. NCBI lineage: Eukaryota > Metazoa > Arthropoda > Arachnida > Araneae > Dolomedidae > Dolomedes > Dolomedes plantarius. Next base: position 171,850,528 of record OU015492.1, read on the forward strand.
TCATAGTTTGACATGGGATGCGCTTTAGGTTTAAATATATAGCATATTTTGTTCTTTTCGTTAGAAAATCCTCTACAGATAAGTCAGCTATTCCTCTAGGATTATATACATTTGAAACAATAGAAAGTACCATTGGTCTCAGATTACATCTATTACAGTGTACCAATCCTTTTTGAGACAATGCCTTTACCGATGAAGATTTGTGTCGGAGAAAAAGAAAATAAAGGATCCGTGACTCATCAAACGCTGTAAGTTCTGTATTAAGGCTTGTTGACAGAAAACTTAAAAATAAGACAATAGAAACAAGAAAGGGGTGATTTCATATATTCATCAGTTATAACATGCTAAAGAGGGCAAAAGATATCTAATAGTGCTTTGTGAACATAATACAGGGTTAACAGGCAAGATTCATCCGATTACAAAATTTAATATTTTCCATAATTACAAACAGAAAATTATAATTAATATGTCATTGTAAAGGAAAAAATGTTAAATTTTTAGTTTGTAACATTTTTGACACACAACACACAAACCACCACACCAATAAAATTGGTCGCAGTGCAGCCGATGATTTGGTTCTACACAACTACCCTCCTAGATCATCGGACTTAACCCCATGCGATTTCTTCCTTTGGGGATATGTCAAAGATTTTATAAGGCAAAGACCATATTTGCCTACAAGTTTGTCCGAAATTAAACAACGCATTTGAGATGTTTTATAATTTGTGATGTTTGACAGTTAACAGTGAAACATTACAACGTGTTTGGCAAGAAATGCACCTATCGCAATGATATTATACGAGAGACTAAAGGAAGTGATATCGAACACCTGTGAAAAAAAAAATTAACGTTTTCCCTTTACAATGACATATTAATTATAATTTTCTGTTTATAATTATGGAAAATATTAAATTTTATAATCGGATGATTCTTTCCTGATAACCCTGTAGAAGGTATCTAATAGTGCTTAATATACACTTCTTAATAGTTTTTTAAACATTAGAGGAAGGTAATGCTGGATAGAAGAACGCATCATAACTAAAAGTATAATTATATGATCTCGCTAATGTAAATAAGAGCTCTAAAAAGTCCTATCATTACTAGTCTTCCGATTAGTTATCAAAAACTGCAGTAACTTATCCTTAAACTATACAAAATTAGTCCTTATTTTCAGGGTTTGACCACGCCTATAAATAAAACTCAAACAATTAGGGCACTGAGCTGTTGTACTCTAAATTGCTGAACTTTACTGCATTTTAATCACTGAATTAAATTACTGAATTAAATAACTATTAAATTACTGAATTAAACTACTGAATTAAATAACTATTAAATTACTGGATTAAATTACTGAATTAAATTACTGAATTAAATAACTATTAAATTTGTAAGGTATACATAAGATTCGATTCACAAGAATCGAACTTTTGGCATACGCGCTTGGTATAAATACCATGCAGCTTGATTAATAAAAAGGTTGAAAAAGGAGCAAGAAGGTTTTGTTAAGGTTGATAGATAAGCGAGTTAAGGGAGCTACGAGGAAAGCAGCTCCAGGTGCTATCCTGCGCTAGTGCTTAGGGGGCCCAAAGTTTACGTGGCAGAACTGCTGGTTTGACTCTCTGCTGGTTTGTGAGTATTGCAATGTGTATTTCTATTGAATGTTAATATATATTCCGTACAAGTAGTACGTATGCTTAATGCTGTAAAAGCAAATTCTATATGTGCAAGGAATTCAATAAGCATTGTTTCATTCATTCATTGTTTCATTCAAAAACAATTCAATAAACACTGTGTTTGTATCAAATTCATTTAGAGTGCCACTTCAAATTATATACACCCAAGTCTGGGTAGAAGTGAGCTGTAATCTCTATAAATTACTGAATTAAATTACTGTATTAAATTACTGAATTTTACTGTCGAGTATGATTTGTTCTAATTCTGAAAACTTTACTGTAAGACCATCTACCCAGATAATCCGATTTTTTAGGAGTTCGTTGGCGTGACGGGTTTTTCGGTATTGAAATTTCCCTTCTTTTAACCACATTGACCACGCGCAAGGAATCGTGGATACTGAGACTGAACAACTTGAGTATACTTGACCAACATATACTCATGTTTTTGATTGATCCCGCTACATGGGGACAGTATTCCTTCTGAAGATGAGGGTTCTGATTTCTCACTCGGCTCTTCGATTATGCACAAAAAGATAACTTTATCTGCACTTGCGAAAATTTCTCGAATCTGAATTAACCACATTGCGCGATTATAATGCAATAAAATTTAATTTAATGTTAATGTAGGGAAATTTGGCCCTAAATTATTTTACGGTCCTTATATAAGGTATGTTGATACTTAATACCTTACTATATTTGGAATGTAATGCAGACAAAATTAAAGATTCATCGTAAAATTATAAAAAAAAAATCATTCCATGAAAAAAAATATTTCTCATTTCGTTTTCTGTTTACCAAAATTCCTCAGTTTTTTCTAAGTCTTTCAGTGCTGATGTTTATTCTCTAATGTCACAATACCCTGAATCTGCAGAAAAGTGGAAACTTTTCTTCCTGTACCTGCTAAGTACCTTCTTTTGTAAAATATTTCCTGCTTACACAGAATAAAGGCAGATTGGTGTATTTAGTGCTTATTGACTAATGATAGAATATAACTACAGGAAAATTTGATAATGTAAACAGGAATCTGATAATATGAACTAAAACAGGTCCTGAAGCTGACATGTTCCCAAAATTTTCTAATCATTAAAAATTAACTCTTTACACTTGTTAAAAAAATTCACAAAAGTTATTGGAAAAACATGAATTGTGTGTAGTAGTAACTCATTGTATTGTAATAAACTCAGCTCTTTTGAGAATACGTAAAACACCGTTAGAAAACATTATCAATTAACAGCTTTCAGGAAAAGACAACAGGAATAGGAAGGATTTGAAACTGTAAATAACAGTTTCTTAAATCCTCATTAAAACATAAACAGGGCAGCTAGTTTCGAACAAATTGGTATAAGTTGTAGAGCTTTATGTGTGACATCTTTCTGTGGACAAATCCCAAATTTGTTCATTAAACTCTTGCCATAAGTTGAGAGAATTTAAAGCAGTTTAATTCCTTTGTTGATTGAAGAAGTTGTTTTTGCATTTTTATTGAGCTTTGCCAGGCTCTACGCCAGTAACATGCATGCTTCTTTGACAAAAATGAGAAGAGTATAAAAATTATTAGAAATTAATAAATATTAAATAATTACCTTTAAAGCCTCTTGCTGGTACAGTTCTGCAGCATTTAAATCTTGTTCTCTCGCATCATACACAGGATAAATATTCCCAGCGTCGGTAAAATAACTCTCCTTGGGAACTTGGGAAGATGGAGAGAGTTGATCTTTCCCGCATTCCGTTGCTGACTCACAATCTGGTGCCGAGCTTAAAACTATGCTACTATCAAAAGTTCGTTCCCTTTTGGACAGCATATCTTTCTCCTCGTTCGACTGTCCTAGTTCCTGATTCTGATCAGTGGTTGGCACGTCTTGTTTTGATAATGATATGTCTGTCTGTCCATTATCCGAGTCTGCTGTCGGACTGTCAACTAGAGGAGTTTCTGCAGAACTCTGTGTTTGCGGTTTTGAAGGGGATGGCGTAAAACCTTTGTCATTAGACGTTGGAACAGCATCTTGTTTGGGCGTGACACTGAGTTTTGATTGCTCATCTGGAGGATTATTGGATTCTTGATTGTCATTCGAGTTCTTATCATCTGTTTTATCTGGAACGACTTCACCCTCGATGGATCGTTTGGGAACTTCATCAACGAAGTAGAGTTCTGGCTGTTGTTGTCCCCTGACGTTGTCGCTCAAGATTCTTTTCTTCGCCTCATCGTCGGTGGGCAGGCAGTCGTAATTTCTGGAATCGGGATGGGCCCTCAGGTGCTCCGCTAAGGATTTGATTCGGTAGATGAACGTAAGGATCCACTCACGCTCTCTGCGATCTCGGATTGTTCTTAACATTTTGGTAGCTTCAGCCAGTAAGGAAGACATATTGCGAGACACGAAGAAGTGGAAGCAGCTTTTGGGTTTGTCCTCCTGCGCAGGAATCTTAAGGGGCTGGTTATTCACAGATGGTGGATAAGCAATAGACTGAAAAGAAGTTTTTCAGTAATTCTTCAGAGGCAAAATATACAAGTAATTATCGAGATGAAATGGAAACATTTTATGTAATAAGATAATGCGAGTCTAAAAATCAAATCAAACTTATTTTACTTCTACCAATCAGATTTTTCAGAGACTTTTGTGCGGGCACCCCTTATGTATTTGTAATTTTTGGAATATGTAAATAAAAATACATAATTTATCAATATATAGTTTTTAAAAATACAATATTTGAACATCTAAGACATTGGTTATGAATACTGAATTGACTGGGATTATAAATTTGATAAAAGTGATTAAAAATTAAAAGAGGGACTTGAAATGAAACGTTTCAGCAATTTTATTATGTATATATATTAGAACGGTCATGATTAGAAGCTCAAAATATTTTTCAAAACATAGTGATCATTAATTTGACGTTGAAATTTGTTGCAAAAGACATACTAACATATTATGTTCATTTTAAGGTTTAGAATGGAGTTCTAAGGTTAGGGTGAAATTCTTGTTCCATATACCCTTAGAGCAAATTACTAAGAATTTTTCATTTTCATGGTATTAGCATGAAATAAGCAATAATTAGTTTTGAGTCTCTAAACGGAAATAATTTTTGTGAAGAATATCATAATTTGATATATGTACACGTCTCTCTATTTCCATTTTGCTGAAATTCTCGAATGCTGTAGAAAAAATTTTTTCTTTTATAAATTAAGAAGTTTCTATGTAACGTTAAATATTTTTTTGATTTCATGAAAAATTGTCAAAGAGATGTCAGAAATGGTGAATCTCCGTAAATTCAAAATTTAGGAAAGTAAAAAAAATAAGAATTTTTTTTCTTTGTATGCCGTATTTTTATGTCTTTTGTCTGAAAACTGTGTGAGAACTGGTTTAAAATAAATTATAGAGACTTTTATAGAAGTTTACAATTTTTAGAGACACTTTCAAAACATATTTCCCTTTATTTTGTCGTTTTGGAAGATCTTTAATTATCTGCCTAGACATTGTAGACGATGTCCTTTCAAAGAGAATTTTTTGAATACGTAAACTGCAGTAAAGAATATGAAACAGTATCTGTTCATTTCAAATGGTACTGAAAGCAATAAAGGATTTATGCTATTTGCCTTATACTGTTCACATTATTAATGCCAAAAAAGTTATTATTAAAGCACTCGTTTATTTCGATATCAAATAAGGAAGGTTGGCATGGCAACACAGAGCATAATTGAGTCTCCTCAGTAATAATACGTTTATATATAGATGGAACCGATAAAGCTTTGTGCTCATTAAAAACGATTGGTAGATCAAACAGATTTTCTAAAATTAGCTTTGTAATATGAGAAAAAAATCATGATGAAAGGAATCCTCTCTTTCGCTGTATTTCAGATTGATATGAATTGAAATAATTGATTATTCTCAGTGATGGAGACACCATTATTGAAATTAATGGGATATTTCTGTTCCTGAACTGAAAAAACATTATTGTTCAGAGCAAAGCAAATGTGCTTCCAAAAATATCAAAATAGTTCAATAATAATAAAAAATAAATTATTGAAAATATATTATTTAAAACTGAAGCGAGTTCATGACCCGACAAGGAAAAATGACAAAACTTTTACGTTTGCTTTTGAACAAGTGTAAAAACAAAATTGATTTATAAATTTTATAAACTATTGTCATATTGACATTTGTCTAAATGTTGCAGTGTTATTTATATATTTTGAAAAGAGAAACTTACTGATGATGATAATTTTTATCTTCAAGTGTATTTTATTCTTAGCATAAAACAATTTAAAAATTTTAGTTTATAATGCGAAGTAAATCTATTTATATCCTCAATAAAAGGGATGACACACACGCTTATGTGTCTATTATATTTGACTGAAAAAACACCCTGTTAATACGAAATTTAAATTTCAGAAATCATCAAAAACTGCTACTACAAGAATTCAAAATAAAAAAAAAAATGAGAAAGTAGTGTTACATTAGTTGAATATGCCTTAAGATGTTCTTAAAGCATCGTCAACCAACTTTTTTTTCTGCTGTGAAAATAAAACAAGTTAATATACTTCTTTGATTAAAAACTAACCATTTTTAGATTTTCTTTATTTTAACTAAGTAGAACTTATTTTTAATAAAATCATTGTTTTTTTACTAAGTTGGCAGAGTAGTTTTCGTGGAATACTTTATTTAATTCTAATTATTGGTAAAATAATTTTCATTTTAGCGTTGCTTTGCCTTTAAAAGTGGTTTTTTATTTGAAATTGTTTTTTTGCCGTAAAACAAACTTTACACCAAAATGTTTTTTTAGAGTAACATAACACCTGAATAACAAAAACTGAGTTATGAAATTTGATCTGAGTACAAGCAAATACATATGTAAATATAATTGAACCTGCAGTTTGAAGAAGGGACCAAGCGCCGCCCCCCCCCCCCAAAAAAAAAAAAAATTCGCCATACTGTTATTTACATATAGACGCTCCTTGTAAGCTGGAAAAGGCACTGGGATAGCGGGTAAATGTAAATCTTATATAAAAGTTTAGTGAAGAAAAAATAATAAATAAGAAAGCTTTTTTAAAGTTTTTTTAAAAACATTTTATGGATTCGTTCCCTTCTTCAAACTGCCGATTCAATTATGCAGTTAAACTTTAATTTTTTGTCGTTGTTCTTTTTATACTGTCTTTCAAGCGACTAAAATAAAGAGGAGATTAATGACAACAAGATCTTCACTTAAATATAACTCTTCGGACCAAAAACCATTTTTCGTGTGTGCAATGATTCATGCAACCAATGTGATTTATCCGGAATGATTTTTTTCCTCGATTATAGTAGACTCAAGTTCAGGTGCAATGGTTTGTTAGCTAGAGGAGGGAGCGTAGTTACAGTGCATTTTCTGGTCTCTACAAAAAGCATCAATACCTTTCAAAAGCTCCCACACATATATAGACACAATATTTTAATTTTCCAGAAAAATCAAAATTTCCTCCGCTATTTTTGTATGTACGTGTTATATCAGGATTCCGAAGAAGGATACTCCAAAGATGGACATACTCTGATCTCCCCCCCTCCCCCCCAAAAAAAATTATATTAAGCACGAGTGATGTTTTATTCAATGACAGAATTTACGAGTTACAGTTATTATACGCAAAAGTCCTTGATTTGGATGAATGAGTAAAAATAAAATATCGTCAAAGGATAATAAATAGCGAGATACGGAGTCTGAATGGCCGAAAAATTTGTAGCTTCAGCTTTACACTGCAGTTACACGATGCAGTTCTCCATTTAACTGTGAAACACAGAGAAATGAATAGTTTATGAATTGGCCGTTAGGTGCTTAATTTTTTTTAGCTCAAGAAGGAGGGGGGGTAAAAGTGAAATGGGAGGGAAAACTATTTGGCATTGATCCCAGAAACCCTGAATCCTGGAGGAGAAAGATCTGAGATTTATGACTAGTCAACATTATGGTACACGTTGTCTGAAATGATGTTTTGTCCACTTTTGAAAAGATGGTGGCTGGTTATTTTGACTGCTGGCAAATTTGAAAATTAAAAGACGCTTCTTGGAGATGCTCGGATGGAATAGCACGAAATGTTTGATGGTAATGTAATATTGAAATTAAATGACAAAAGGAGATTATATATTATCTAAAATAATTTGGCAGTAGACATGTTGAATCTAAATAAAAGAGATGATTTAAAAAAAAACAAGTGTAATAAAATAAGTTTAGAAGGAACATGAATTTTTTCTTTTTTATACACACATAAAATAAACAGTTTCACGTTACTGTTAGACAAAATTTAACGTTTTTATTAAATTTTGCCGAGTGAATATTAAATGGGACTTTTGTACAATTGAAAAAATCCTATATTTAGCTCCATTATGCGTCTTATGTTTTAAAATTAAAAAAAAGGATAATGAACAAATGCAATTTATAAAATACAACAATTTTCATTTTTTGGCATTTACGCCCTGATTCCTTAATCTTTTTATATTAAGTTACTTAACATACCCCAATTTCATAAAGAATAACTAATGCATGTCACATTACAGAAAACAGGACTTCGTTCTGAATTTTTAATGGCTATTTTCTACGTTAAAAAAAAAAATTAACACTGAGTGCAATTTGTGCGAAAACTTCTTTTAAAAGCATTTCCTGAGTTTTAATGTCTTTCTGTATTGCTTAATAATTTTCCAGCAGTCTCTGGAAGAACATTAATTTCATTGAAAAATTTGGAATCGTTATTCGGAATTAGATTTACTTAAGCGAGAAATTGCGCAAGTAATTGCTGATATTATTAATGTTCAAGAACTTAAAGATTTTTCTCCAGGAAAAACCAACTTTAAAAATAATGTTTTACCTCCTAAAGGTAAACAATAACTTATCACAACGTAAGTGAAAATCGATAGACATTACGTTGAAAGAACACAGTTCCGATTTTCGAGTAATTAAGACGAAGTTACAGAAAGTTTGGTCCGCTGAAAGCTTTTCCATAATTACTTTTCTGAGTGGCCTAATCAAAAAAAAATTAGCTTCACATTTGAATAGTTCTGGATTAAAATTGTTAAATTAGAATAGTTTATTTATTTAGAGAGTTATTTAGCTTTAAAATTTTGATTAGAAAAGGAACTTGTTTGAGCTTTAGGCTATACAATAGAAATTCAAATTTAGAATTAATTTATAGTTTACAGAATAGTTTGAATATAATAGAAATGTTCACTAAAAATGAGATTTATTTGATAGGAAAGCTAATGTTGCTTACTTCTAAATTTTCGACATGATTTTCCTCAGCTGTTGGAAAAGTAATATCTGAAAAGAAAACAGTGTGTATAATGCCATGGAAACATATTTATACAATTTTGAAAGCATTTTGGACCTTTCAGTGGAACACAAGTCAGTTATAATAGTAAGTAAATTACTATACACAAGTAAATTAAGAAATTTAGAGCTTATATAAACTACATATATTAATAGATAAAAATTGTGATTATTTGAATTAAACACATATTATTAAGAAATTTATTATAAATATAATGCTGTATACATAGTTTGCATTTTAATCCAAACTGTGTAACAATTCCAGTAAATATTTACTCTCTTCGATAATCGAGGGGGAATGAAAGTATATACTATTATTTATCAAGTTGATTAGGGGGCTTGGGGTGCCTTGTGTGGATGACGGATCTGTATCGTTTGTCCTGCATCCTCGGGCCCTACATGAATGCAAAATGGCACCGAACCTGGGAAATTAACCCTCGGCTGCGAGTACAGGTATTGCTACGTAGCTTCCGGTTGTCAGTTTGAATAAGGCGTATGTATAGGCGAAAGCTGTGGTCGCTGTAATTTATGAATACTTATCAAGTTGATTAATCAAATGCATTCAAAAGGTCAAAAGGTAACAATAATTTCAAATACCAATATTTCCAAACAAAGAAGGAAATGGCGCCTGTGAAAATAATGTAGTAATCAAATAATTTTTTAGAAGTATATTTAGAAAATATGTTTGAATTTGAACATACAACAAGACTAAACAATGCATAAACTCACTTCGTTTGTCTGTAGTTTAATACAGCTGAACAAGTGCACTATAGCGCCATATTTGGGAAAATACGATACCCTTGAAATAAGTTGAAAAAGAAAAAAAAACAAGTTTCATTAAAGGTGGGCCAGGAATTACAGAATAATTAGTAGGTTTAATTATATTTCATAATGTTTATTATTACGATAAAACGACACATGTCTGGTTCATGTCAAAGTCCATTGCTGTCAGTTATTGGCTAAAAAGAAATCTTTTGCCTTAACCGAAACTTATTTCATATTTTAAAAAGAACGTGGTCAACCCGGTGATGTGAATGACATAGTTGTTGGTGTCCATCTATTGCGAAATTCACGTAAAAGAAGAAAAAACACCTAAGTTGATTAAACATGTACTCCAGGAACTTAACTGTACGAGATCATGGTATGGCTGCGTGTTGTAACGGTCAACATATTTGGCCTAAAAGCAAAATGCTCTGGGTATGATTTTTGGGGGAGTCAAACAGTTTCTGAAGAGTGTGAAAAGAATATTTGAAACGGTACAGCTTATTCATTTTGGCAGTGCAACCATTTAAAAATATATTTCAAGAAACTGAGCCGGGTATTAAAAATAAGTAAATGCATCATATTTCATAAATTTAATTTTCAACACGTCCTTCTTTTTTTGTGTTTTCGCGTATGATTTGACCTTCTGCGTTAAATCTAATTTTGCAAAGGCCAACTTAAAAGTGCAAACGCACTGGCCACGTGCCAGGTTTCATTACTTCACTATCTGCAGTTGCCAGGCAAGTTATCATCTAAGAAAAATTTGATTCTCGTGATGTTTTCCCTAAAGAGGAATTAATCACTTAGGGACTGAATTCATAAAGAGGATGTACTATTTTCGCAACTTCATATCAAACCCTAATTTTATTCACATTACAAATTTAGTTTTCTGTGATATAAATTCTTTGTCATAAATTTACGAAAAATAACTTTAGAATTAAAACACATTCATAAAACGACGCGATTTTAATATGCGATGTTGGGTAACGGAGCATGCAGACTTCCAATCCTTTAAAACTTCTAAAAAAATATCAGTTAATAAGAGTATGAAATTATGTTAAAGCTAACCAAAATATGAAATTTTAATGATGATATTTTATTGTAAACAAAGTATTGGTATCTCTCTTGTGCTGTTTAACACTTTTCCACTTTCGATTTTAGCAGAGGAATTAGTGCAAAGACTAGGGTAAAAATTAAAAGAGTTTAGATATTTCATGAAGACATTTGCAAGTGATGATCACAACATGGCTCGTTAATGCAAAGTAAAGCACAAACATCTCGAGTTTATTTTTCAAATAAATCAGTTGTATTTCTAGAAATCAGTTAAATAAAATACATGGCAGCTATTATAATGTCGTATTTGAGGCCAAATACTTCTAGATTAATTTTACCGAGGATAAGAATAAAATTATTGATTTTAGGTATCAGTACTTGCTTGCCTGGGCTTATTCCGAACAGAAAGTGTTTAAATATATTGATCTGTGGGTGGCTTAAGATGTGTTCTCTTAATGACTCACTTGTCTTAGGTAGACGTGTACCCAGAGCCATGGGCCTAAATATTACCCTTGCTAAGGGATACTCACCATGCTATAGTTGAAAAGTACTCTGTAGAGCAGGGTGTTGGCAACCCGGTGCCCGCGAAAGCATTTTAGAGTGCCCGTCGTTCAAATTCCGAAAATGTTTAGATATTTGAACCCTCGTACTTGTAATGAATAATTGTAGACAAAAAATTAAAAATCCGCAAAACCGTAAAAATCAAAAACTGAGCAGCCTGATCTCTAGACAGCGTCGTTCTACCCTTGATTCTATGATAAGTAGGATAAATGCATTAAAAGATAAATTGTCGCTCTGGAAATCGTATATTGAGAAAGATAATTTATCACTTTTCCCAAATTTAAAACTAGAAAATTATTGCGATGGAAATGCTACCACCTATTAGCTTGTCAAACATTTTGATTCCTTATTGGAAGCATTTAATACCAAGAATTTATGCTCGTGAATCTTTGTTTTCTAATATGAAATACTTAAAATCAAGCTCCACTGACACTTAATTGTACCAATACCTGAGAACTGGGAATTCAACTTATGTGTCACATTACAACGAGTTGGCCGCAGATTTGCAATGCCGAGTATTGCATTATTAATTTTAAGATTATTTTGTTTAAACTAAAATTTGAATTTATGTATTAAAAATTTATGTTGCATTAATATTTTCATGTTTGAATACCAACCCCCTCCCCCTTCCCCTGCTTCACCCAGTGGTGCCCGCACGAACTGCCGCATTTCTGAAATATGCCCTCCTACTTAAAAAGGTTGCCGACCCCTGCTATAGAGGAACAAAATTCCAAAAGCTGAATTACTCTAATCTTTAATTTATGAATGACAATGTGTTGTCATTCCAACCCACATAGCAAAGAACGAACGTCTTCCAAAACCAAAGTTTGTCGTACAATTGAGTGCACCTTGTCAATTCTCAATGAAAATTGAGAGGATATCCGCTTTTGGAATTCTCTTTCCTCCAGCGGTGGGACATGCTGTGGAGCCTATAACAACGTCCACTATAGCTTATGGCTTATTATTTAAAGAAATGTCCATATCGTATAAGCGGCCCCTCTTAATTAATGTACGCCCTATGAAGTTTTTATCGTTGTATTAGTTACGTTAAAGATATGCTGTAAGTAAAATAGGGAACATTTTTTTGAGGCATGGAAGTACAAGTTGCACTGTGTAGTAGTAACATAAAAATGTTTTAACAAAAGTCAGGAGGAAATCTCTATAAATTATTGAAGCTTTTCAGCAATTTTATGGGAATGGGGATTCCAGTATTTGTCTTTAAATGCTCTAAACGTTTTAGGAAAATTGGGAGGATATTAGAAATTTTACGAGCAGACAGTTTAGTCGATAAAATCGTACCTTTTAGTGGAAATTTCAAAGGCTTAATCTTGGTAGATTTTTTCAAAGAATATTGGATGATCAAAGGGGCTAATTATGATGAAAAATCAAAAACTATTGTCGGAGACTAAATCATAAAGTCTTGAATTCACCCGGAAAGGATTAAAGAGATAAAAACATTACCTTCAGAAGTGTTTTGGTTCAGACAGAAGATATGCCAAGAAACAAAATAACTGGATTTTGGCATTCATGCTTTATAACTGTTTCATTTAGTAAAGATTCTGTTTAACAAAACCTTTTTAACCTTGTTTTACAAGATGCGGTTTTGAGGACTACTTTTTCGGGATTCATCCTACAAGACATATTGAGTTGGGCAATTTAAAGATTATAAAAATGAGACCCGAATATATATCTTCGCGAATTCACAATTTATCATTAGACATTAAAGGTTCATTTTTTCAACAAAGAGATTAAAAATATTTCTAAATTTCTTAAGGAACCATTCAGTTTATAGGGAAGTATACGAGAGGGGGATTTGAATCAAATTATATTATTAGTCTGCGAATGTTTTCTAATTAGGTTGGTTTGGAGCGCTACGGTCAATTTTTTGCTACACGAGGGCTACTTTGACCGGGACCTACAGTTTAAGCCGATTCCGAACGGCTACAAACATCCCTGAACCGAATGCCAGCGCCCTAGCCATTCGGCCATCAATTGGCCTTTTCTAATTAGGTGGCTCTCACAGACATTATTTATGCATTGAGTATATTCCTAAGTAGCAGATACACACATCATAGTTTAAATGTAGTTTTTAATTTTATTTAAGTATTATCTTACAAGCCTGCAAAAGTATTTGATTTGAATTATATTCCTTTTTTAAATTTAGTCACCACTTTGCTTTCTTAGTTTTTAGTCTAAATATGCTGTAAAAAAGCATTTTCATTGAATGGGAAAAAATTCCTTAAGAGTCAAAATTTAGAGAAATACGAAAACAATATATAAGTCCATGACTGTTGTTTGGTATGACAGACTTAATCTTAATGTTCACGTGATAATTATAAGCACATAGCTAAAATTGAAATTAGCTTTTGAACATTTTCGGTATAATTGTATAACTCTTAGTCTTTTCAAGATGGAATAATGTTTGCAAAATACAACCCCTTTCTTTAATTTTGAAAGAAAAGAGCAGGAAAAATGTTTTAAGATAAAGGGGGATATTGTTAAAATAAATCTGCAATTTAGTTTGAGCAGTTATTCCTAAGAAGCAACTACATACAGCATAATTTAAATAAAGCTTTAACTTTTATTTAAGTATTATTTTACAAGCCTACATAAGCATTTAATTGGCAACTCATATTTATTTTTAATTTTTGTCAGAGGCAATCAATAGATCAAAACGAAACAAAAAGAAGTTTATAAAATATTTATAACCCTTTAAGTGAAGGATTTTTTTTTTCAGAAGTTATTGTTAAACAGATTCTGCTTGAAATCTAAAACAAAGTCCTTTCAATGAGGCCGTGATGTTTAGAATGGGTTACATAAAAACTTTTTCTGTTGCAAATATCATATATGTGTTATTACTCAAAATATTTATTACATTTTCGTATGTAATGCTTAGGGTTTAATGAAAAGCATTACATATAATTTCCTATTAAATATAATGCATACATCTTATGCATATAAAGTATATACAGAGAAAATTCTCTTTAGAGGCTAGAAATTGTTCTGAAAAAAGTGGCCGTTTCGAGGGGTGGCCGTGGAAAAAAAGTTTCTATCATATAGAGGTTTCTATCATATATGGCCATTTAAAGGGGTGGCCGGCTAGAGAAGTTTGACTGTACATAATCATTTATATATAATTATTTATCATCATCATCATCATTATTATTATTCTATAATATATTAAAAATTCTATAGAATTTTACAACACTTTATTATGAAAGTTGGAAAGAAAATAACAGGGAAATACATATATTTAACAAAAGCTAGAAAACTTATAAAAAGACAGCAAAAGAAAAAATAGAAATGTATTTGATTGTTCCAGAGTTTCAAAAAGGAATATCATTTGATGTAAATTAACAATGCTATGTAACTTAAATTGCTACCCTGTCTTTATTGTCCGATTTTTTGAAATCTAAATATTATGTAATAGCATGAATTACCTAAAATAACTGTTTTTCAAGAAATGATATTAAATCCAGCTAAGTAAAAAATTATCGAGTTTTATAGATTTTTCTAAATTCCAATAATTTAAGAAACACCTGAAGGTATAATAACATGCAAATCAATACTTCACTGATACAAAAATAATTAAGAAGTTCTTGAGAATATTTATGGTTCCTGGTATAAAGGACTTGAGTTAAAAAAAGTAATTTAAATATACTAAGTTATTGGCTTTTATACCAATCGCAGAAATATAATTTCGACTTGAGTCTTTTGTACAAAGAAATGTACTTTTGTATACAAAATTGATGCACTCAAGTCTTTTGTCAATAAAAACAAGTCAAAATAACAAGTCAATAATAACAAGTCATAAAATCAATAATAACAAGTCAAAAAATCAATAACAAGTCAAAAGAATTTTTTTTATCAATACAAACAAATACCTAAAAATCCCTTTTTTTGACCTAAGCCAAGAAATGCCGGGAACCTTAAATATATTATTGTAAATTAATTCTCTTCGTTTCTGAGTACTTGATTTATTTTGAATAAATTTTCAAAACCTGATGAGTATAATAAACTAGTACAGCTCAAAAGTTTTGAACTAAGCACGTGTTTATTATTAAAAAATACTAATGAATTTTATGCATTTTTAATAGGCATTTATGTGCGTTCAAATACACCATATATATATTTGATGCATTCAAAAAAAGGCATTTTAATTAAACATACCAAAAAGAGATGTAATGAATAGGCATATATCTTATTTAAATAAAAGCGAATTGCATGTTTAATCGGATGAAAATAACGCAAAAAATATTTTTAAATGCCGGGAATTTTTATGAATTATTCAGAACCCTTCATAAAATATTTAGTGAGACTTGGGTATTAACAAATGGGATTACTCCAAGAAAATGCTTTTTAGATTACTACGCAAATGTGTTAGCACTAAAGTGATAGTTGCAAATTTTATGCACGGTTTTTAATTCACGTCGATTCTCTTAACACATTAAGTTTTTATGCAAGCGTAACTTTTACGAAAAAGTATTTAGGAGAAGTTTATTTTGAAAGAAATGACCTTGTAGCACGTTAGCTGGGATTTTACTAATTCCTTTCCGTTTGATTCCATATCAAAGTTTTCTGAAAGATTGCAAAAAAGGTGTAGAAGCCGAAATTATTTAAAATATAAAAAAATGGTTTCTAAAAAACTAAATCATGCAGAAAAAAAATATAGTAAAAAGTGTTTATATGCGTATAGATATTTATATATGTAGCGTTTTCATCTCAGGTTACATCTTTGAGAAAGTAGCAGGAGGAAAAAAAAGTTTAGAGTTTTTTTTTTCAGTAAGTATATTTGCAAATGTTCACAAACTTCTAACTATTATAATTTATGCACCAAGGAAAGATAAACATGCAATACAGCGTGCTAGAAATTCATTGTTCCGACAGCGGGAAGTCAGGAGCTGTCGCGCAAATCTCTCGGTGCTGCATGCAAATACTAAATTTATAAATACGCAATCAGCCGAATCACTGCAGCTTACCTCTGGGCAAAGTCGATGCGAAGTTGAGTGCCACAATTGCACAGAATGCCACCAAAACGTGGGGGATCACCGTACCAGACATGTTCTGGTAACTTGCAGAGTGAATACAGAGGACAAAATAAACAACCTTGTGAGGACAAGAAGCGAGACGAAGAAGGACAAAACAGGAGGCCGAGAAGGAGACGAAAACACACTGAAGGAGCGATCCTCCTTTGATGGTAGAGGAGACTGTGACGTCACAGAGATCGATACCGTGGACTAGAGCTCATAGATGGCTAAACACAGGCCGAGCCATACCTCCATTTTGATCCTTACACACTTATCATGTGCTTTTTGAGAACTACATACTTCATGAGAGTGGGAAGATATATCTCTTGGGATATCTATTTTAACTTATAACAACTGTGAAATAACTATATATAGCACAACTTGTTAAATAAATTTATTGCGCATTTTCATGTTTATAGTTAAAGTAGGGATGGTCCATTTCTTGAATGATAATGGGAGAAAATCTTTAACGGTATATCTATAAACTGTAAAACCTTGTTACAACGATAAGTACCAGCACAATAATCTTTTTTAAAGGTCCTGACTAGTTTAACTTTATTTTGTTATAAAAGTATATTCAATACAACGATATTCCTTACAGGGATAATCCAAGCTTTATTGAAGCGATTTTAGCGCTAAAATTTGACTTCGTTACAGTGATAATGGGATGAACGAGGAACGCTGAAAGACAATCACATGTGTTCGAAGTTTTTAAAATTTTGCATTCGATTCTTTTTTTATCATTACAACGATTTAAATCAAGTAATTGATCCTTATTTAACATTCATTAATTTTTATTTATTTTTAAATGTAGCTTATTTGAAATGTTCTGAATGTTATTATCATTCTTTGAATTCTGATTGTGCGTTGCATTTGTGAAAATGCATTTCCAAATACTTTTAAACACGCGAAATTATACTTAATGTACCTTATTGCCGGAGGGAATTAAATTAAATTACCCAAATATTTTAATATTTTCAGCTTTCTCTTTAAAAATAACTACCTTTTCAACAATATTTCTTGTAATAATATTGTTGAACAGAGGTTATTCCGTATCTGAAACTGATAAATAAAAAGGTGGTTGTTTTATTTCTAAATGCTATTAACTATACAAAAAAAAATTTTCCCTTCAAAGTGTACGATAAAAAGATAAAATTCCAAAAAACATAAAAATATCATATATGTGTTAATCCAAAAAAAATTATTACATTTTTGTATGTAATGCTTAGGGTTTAATGAAAACTGTTAGATATAATTTCCTAGTAAATATAATGCATATATATATATTATGCGTATTAAATATACACAGGGAAACTTCTCTATGGCGGCCAGAAATGGGTCCGAAAAAAGTGGCCGTTTTGAGGGGTGGCCGTGGGAAAGAGGTTTCTTTCATAACATTGACTCTATGGAGTCTTTAATCGGTTATGAACGAAATATGGCCGTTTAGAGGCGTGGCTGGCTAGAGAAGTTTCATTGTACATAATCATTTATATATAGTATATATTTCTCCTTTGAAAATATTCTTTCTTAAATATTATGGAATTCCTCAAAAGAACTTGTTTCCCAAACCATGCTTTATTTAAAGGAGATTTCCCTATTGGGAAATTAAAATAAGTAAGCAAACTAGAAAGTGGAAAAGAAAAATATGTAGCAAAGTATATAGCAAATTGAATTCAGTTATAAATCCTCAATAAATCCTTATTTCAGTAATGAAAGGTAAATTCACCAGTGTAGTAATTCTTAAAATCAATGGCTTCGCAGAATAAATTATGATTTTTTTTAATACGAGATATTTTAAGGAATTACGCACAAGAATTTTTATGTCACTCTTAAGTGATCATATTTCAAGGATGTTTACACAGCGCGTAATAATATAAGTATAATAATAACAACGACATAGCGTATAACGTCGAAAGCAGATTTAACTCCACCAGGATTGGTTTTCTAGAAACACTGATTTCGAATGGCATGTAATGGAATAAGGGAACACATAAAATCCTTATTTGATCAATCGATTATTCAGCATAACAGATGAGAAACCTGGTGTAGAGGTGTTAGAGTGCAATTAAGATGTTCATTATGATAGTAGAATGCGGGTTGCTATCGGCATGGCGAATCTCATTAAGTCATTTATGATCCTTTAATTACTTTGTTTTGAGTCAAGAGCACAGAAAATTAGTCATCATTTTCCAAAACTGTTTAGGAGATATGGTCTCAAGACTTGACCTCTCGAAATAAATTTAAACGCCAATGCAGGCTTGAAACCTCACTGTATAGCAGTCTGGCAGGAAATCACAGTGCAAACAAAAATAGAACATTTTTGAATGGCTTTGAATGACGTGAATAATTATTGTTTTAATCTCTCGTCAGCGAATTTCTCTTGAAACCGTACGTGTTGCGTGTTTTAGTGTAATTATCATATGTACTGTGCGCTTATTCAAATTTATTCATATGCAGTATTCATAAGTTTCAGTTACACTTTTAAAGAGTACTTAAGACAGCATTAGTAAATGCCTAATTTAGCTGAAAGTAAGCGAAATGGACCCGCTAGATTTGTTTGTTACCAGTTAACTGAAAAAAAATGAAATCTATACAACACATTTTACCGCGACTGATGACAGAATGATACCGAATTGGAAAGCAGATTTTGCAGTAGGGTGCAAACTTTTTTCGATCGAAACCCACTTCCTTTAACTAAAAAATTACTCGACCCCCAATAAACATTTTTTGGTAGTAGCAAAAAAATTTTTTTTAAATTAGGAAAACGTTAACAGAAAATAGAAAAAAGAAATAAGCAAATTTTTACAAACCGTTTTAAAAATCTGTGAACTGTAGATTGTGGGTATACATTTACTTTGCCTAATAACAGTAAAAAAAAAGTCTCACTTAGACTTCTATAATTGTTTTTGACAGATCTCCTGTAACCAAAACTTCATATTGAAATATTAATAAATATTTGTATCTCATTTAAGTAAAAGAACATGCTTTCAAAATCATAAGCTTAATATTAAAACATTGAAAATTATAAACTGCATTTATTTATATTGTGACATTGTCTCAATTACTTCACGAAATTAGTACTTATATAAGTATGTGATGCCCCTTTCCTACCCCCAAACATGTTATCTATCTGCGAACTCTTGATCTGGGCGGTCTCATAAACTCTCGGATAAGAGTCCATAAAGTTCTTGTAATATGAGGTTTTTTACGTTATAGAATGCATAAATCCCAGAATGGTTCGAGGGCTCTCCAGATTTGGATACTATAGTGACGGCTGGAATCTCATAAACTTGATCACTTACCAGCACTTCAAACGCCAGAGAAATTCCTTTGAATTTGCCGACAGTATAAAAATAGAAGGTAAGAGCCCACGAGCAGAGATCTGTTTTTGAGTGCCAGAGAGACGGAGCTCTCCTAGTCAGAGGCCTTATAGTCCAGAGCTGTATTTGAACCTGAAGCCAACCTGATGATCTAACTATATATTCTAACTCGCTGTACATACTTACTTTAAATGTTGTAGTTGCAGTATGTTTAACGTAGCGTAGTAAATACTTGAATCACAAGGCTTGTCTTATTATTGACTATGGTACAATATAAAACTAAAATAGAGAATATAAAACAATATAAAACTAAAATAGAAACTAAAAAAGAAATAATAATTAGAAGGGGGACCCTGGACTTCGAATAATATTTGTCCAATATTAGTTGAAATATCTTAGGGTGCTACACTTTCATTATCTTCCCTGTTAAATCGGATTTGTTTTATGGTTTTTATAGCAACTAATTTTGAAAAGCCATTCTCACACAGATCTGTAGAAGCGAACGTAAGCAATGTAAGTATAAATGTAATGTAAGTAGCGTTGCAAGACTGTTTGACACCTTATATAGCAATATCATGTCATATATTTTTATATAAAAATATCGTACATATATATTTTTATATCAAAATATCGTACATATATATTTTTATATAAAAATATCGTATCACATAAGGAAATATTAATAAAAATATCATAAATATGCTATAGAAAATTTAAAGTACACTTTTAAATTAATTTATTCAATGATATAAATTTAATTCAAACACTCCGTGACTCCACCAATTTTTTTCACCACCCCTCGGTAGGTCGCGACCCACAGTTTCCACACCACTGGAATAGAGCACCATGACCTAGTTGCCGTAAAGTTGCATATCGCATTAAGAAAAATATAATTTAGGTGCTGGATTGTTCCGGAAATGAAATAAGCGGAATTGAAAGTAAATAAGCGGAACTATTTCTAGTTATCAATCATATTTGAAGCAAAACCATTTCAACCGAGTATTGAATTTCATTTGCTTCCAGCGAGTGAAATCGATCACGAGTTATACGCAATAAACTTGCTTTTACCTAGCACTGAAGCTGTTTTTATACTAGGTACGTTTTTGTTCTCTGATTTTTTTTTCTCTCCTTGATGCCCATCAAACATTTTTGGGGAAAATTTGAAGTGATCTTAAGAACTAGCTCACCACTATAATGCAATAGTACTATATCATTATATTTAAACTAATATGATTGAGCGCATGTAGTTTGTTATCTATATATTTAAGTTGCTAAGCCGACTTTTTGAACAGTCCGTGAGAGAATACCACTGCATCAATTTACTTCATTTTTGTCTGAAGCGAAAGATTGTAATCTGTAGATTTGCCAAATTTGGTTTTTGTAACCGCAATTTCTGTTAATTAGCGATAATTTACAATTAAAAAATTGATTTCTGCTCATGCTCAGAGACATTTTTAAATCTGGCTTTAGAAACACTGTTTCTGCGTATGCTCAATGACATATGATAAATACGTTTATTATCTGTCTCTGCCATTTTTATTTTTATAATTATGTTTGTGAAATACAAGATTAAACCTGATGGAAATCGCTTATTTCACGCTGTTTAATTAGCGATAATTTACAATTAAAAAAATTGCTTTCTGTGCATGCTCAGTAAAATTTTTATCATGTTTTTATTAACTTGCTTTCTTGTTTGTGTATTTGTTTGTGTGTGTGTTTGTCAAGTACAAATCTTGCAATCGATTTTTAACTAACTTCCCGACTAGCTAGACATTTGAAACTTTTAGAATAGCCCAGAACACGATGACAATGCTTTCTTTTAATACTTTTAACCATCTTTAAGCAGAATTAAATTAATTTTCAGTTATTTTCAGTTAATTTTGATTTATAGACTGGTGCAGCCATCTATTGGACGGAACGGGAATGAAAAGTTCTTTCAAGTTGATGGGATAATTCATCAAAAAAATTTTAAGAAAAAGTATTTATTAATACATAAAATTGTCAAGTTTATATGATTCAACAGAAAATTTATAAACATGGTATATAAAAGTTCTTTTTATATTGTAATTATTAAATCTGGCTTTAGATACTCACTAGCACGAGGCCGCTTAAACACATTTGTTTCTGCGCAGTATTATGATTTTCAACATTTGGCAATGATGTTGAGTATAATTTATGTATTGGTACATTTATTTACTATCTAGCCGTTATGTTTTGACGGGTACCAGCTAGTAGTCTACAATCCTCTGCAAGCTTTTAGTCAGATAGTTCAAGAGTATATAAAATACTTTTGAACACAGAGTAGTACTCACACTTATCTAAGTTACGACGAACTGCTTAAGATTTAGTATTTTAAATATGATATCCCAGTGGCGTAGCGAGTATACATGGCGCCCGGGGCACGATACCTTTTTGGCGCCCCCCATGGTCTTGGGGACCACATGGTCCAATGTTCTTGGGGACCATTTGGCGCCCCTCTGCGAGTGGCGCCCGGGCGAGTGGCGCCCGGGGCATGATAGACCCCATTGCCCCCCTCTCGCTACGCCACTGTGATATCCTGCGGGAAGTTTTAATTATAATTGAGGCTTAGTAATTTTCTACTGAAAAAGTTTAGAGAAAGGCAGATTACTTAAAATGTGGCCCCCTTAAAATGTGAAAATTTCACAATCGTGTTAATGTGGCGAGTAATACTTCCTATATAACTGTCTACATACTCCTTTTTTCAGGCTCTTTACCAAAAATTGAAGAATTCGTTCCATCTTGCCGAACCAAAAATTTTGAAATCTTCTATTCCAGAAGTTTTAATGCCGTAGCTTTACCCGTACCTGTATCTTAAAAAAAAATCATTAATGGATGATGATTACGGATGATGTCCTATATAACTGTCTACATACTCCTTTTTTTAGGCTCTTTACCAAAAATTAAAGAATTCGTTCCATCTTGCCGAACCAAAAAATTTGAAATCTTCTATTCCAGAAGTTTTAATGCCGTAGCTTTACCCGTACCTGTATCTTAAAAAAAATCATTAATGGATGATGATTACGGATGATGTCCTATATAACTGTCTACATACTCCTTTTTTTAGGCTCTTTACCAAAAATTAAAGAATTCGTTCCATCTTGCCGAACCAAAAAATTTGAAATCTTCTATTCCAGAAGTTTTAATGCCGTAGCTTTACCCGTACCTGTATCTTAAAAAAAAATCATTAATGGATGATGATTACGGATGATGTCCTATATAACTGTCTACATACTCCTTTTTTTAGGCTCTTTACCAAAAATTAAAGAATTCGTTCCATCTTGCCGAACCAAAAAATTTGAAATCTTCTATTCCAGAAAGTTTTAATGCCGTAGCTTTACCCGTACCTGTATCTTAAAAAAAAATCATTAATGGATGATGATTACGGATGATGTCCTATATAACTGTCTACATACTCCTTTTTTTAGGCTCTTTACCAAAAATTGAAGAATTCGTTCCATCTTGCCGAACCAAAAAATTTGAAATCTTCTATTACAGAAGTTTTAATGCCGTAGCTTTACCCGAACCTGTATCTTAAAAAATGAAATCATTAATGGATGATGAATAATCTCTATAATTCATCTTCAGTATGTTGTTTTTAAAACTAGTTATCAATTAAATATAAATGCTTAAATCAGTGAAAAATGTGAAGCTGTCTGTTAGTACTAATCAAAGCCCATTGAAATTAATGATAATTTATAGATGTTTATACTCTTAAAACTAAGCTGTAATTTTGTGCCGCAAATTATATATTTCAGAGCATTTAAGTACTATGTAAAATATAAAAAAATCATTGGGATTCCTTATACGAAGATTCAAAAATACACTGACAATATTCTGTGACTGCGAATGAAACTCTGGCCGTCGTTAAATAAACCTGTCACGTATAATTCTTGGGTTTCAAGTCTATTCCCCTTTCTCTCTTCATCTAATGCGTCATTTATTAAATCACGTGTACTGTATTTCCTTAACTGTGCAATGCCGGACGGAGCTATATTAGCATAATGCTGCAAGTAACTGGTAATAATTGAATGAAATTATATTAGCGTAGGTGTTATATGTTACGGATAAAACTGGAAACTAGATTTATGTGGCAGGCAATGGACGTAAGCTGACAATATTGGAATATAGCAGTAACGTCAGTCATAAAATATGCCAAGAGATATTCAGTATAATACTGTTGCTATGAAAGGAGTTTATTTTGAGATAATTTAATTAACTATTCCAATACATTCATGTTATCAATAATTAAAAATTTAAATTGATTATTAATTATTGTGCGAAGTATAATCTCTGCTCAACTAAGAATGCTTTTGATCGCAACATTTCTTTAAAAACGTTATCATCATTTTGATGCAAAATGTACCATATTTCGAAAGTGATTAAAAATTTCTTACCTTTTTCCTTGGGATAGAGCTGGAGAAAATGCATATTAGCTTTATTTTCTATGTTAAAGATTTATGATAATAGCATATAATATTTACAAACGCTTCGCTATTATTAGTTATTCAATAACCATTAAAATTAGAAATACGTTACTCTAAATGATACTGAATTTTATGTTTTATTTTCTGATTAAAATAGTAATTAAGGATTATAACTATAATATTTAAGTATTAAAAAATGTGAACGATAAAATTTTGAAAGAATTAACCTTTTAATACAGAAACATAAACTGAGCTCTTCGAAATGCAATTAAAAATTATAATATGTAATTTAAGGTTAGACTTTAACGAAGCATTTTATTCGGCTTATACTGATTTAAAGGATACATTATGGCATTCTTGTGTTCCTTTGTATGCTAAATTATAGCAAAACATACTGTGGCCTTAATTTTGCGCGAGTTTTAGTTTTATACAGGGTTCCTACTTATTTCCGTTACACCTTCCCCTTAATTTCTAAACGATGATAGCTCAGGTCAGAAAGCTGGTGTCAAGGTATAGTAAAAAGGTTATGCGCTACTCGATGAGACAACTTACAGTGCCATCTATCGGCAAATTTGGGAATTAGCGTTTTTATCTTAAAACGGTACGACATACGGGAAAAAGTCAATTACAAAGTTGTTCAACATCATCTATTTAGTAAAAAAGACACCTTGCGCACATTAATACTTAAAATAGAATGTAGAAAAGGAACATTTGTTTGGTCACGATTTCGAAAATTGTCATGTCATAAAGAGTGGAAGAAAGAAACTGAGACACCTCCCTATCTTCAGGATCATTTATTTATGTTGCTGAAAATGCTCTACATTAGCCACTATACACATTTGCACTCTTGACTAGATTTCTCGCTGCACATTGCGCAACATTCACTCCTTATGACATGGCAATTTTCGAAATTGTTACCAAACAAATGTTCCTTTTTTACATTTTGTTTTAAGTATTAATGTGCGCAAGGTATCTTTTCTTACTAAATCGATGATGCGGAACAGCTTTATAACTGATGTTTTTCCCGTATCTCGTACCGGTTTTGAGATAAAAACTCTATTTCCAAAATTTGCCGATAGATGGCATTGTACGTTGTCTCATCGAGTAGAACATAGCCTTTTTTACTATACCTAGACACCTTTATGGCCTAAGCTGTCACCGTTTAGAAGTTAAGGGGGTGTAACCGATATAGATGGAGGCCCTGTATAGTGAAATATTTCTTCTAATTCCCGCTTTCTCTTTGTTTTCCCATTTTTCTTTACGGCGTCGTTTTGTATGTTATACCTGATGACGAGAGTACGAATTGAAATATATTATGTGTCTGTGGTTAGTTGTACTCATTTGAATATTTTTACCGGCGAAAAAAGTATTGATTCAAACATTTTTTTAGGATGAAGTAAATCAGAGTGAGAATAGAAAAACTCCTTTCAGCTATATTTTAAAGAAAACATTTCCGTTCCATGTTGTCCCCGGTATTTGGAAAGAAAGTATGTTTCCATAAAGTAGAAACTTATAACCCGATAAAAAAAAGTACGTGCGTTAGCATATTTTGTAGAGGCTCAAGGGCACCTTTTCAGTTCATATCCATGAAAAGTAGCTTGACAGTCTCAGAAACGGAGAAAGGACCTGTTGTATTGGATTTTTCATAAAATCTATGCATTATTCCAAAAGTAACATTTTCTGACTTTGAAAATGCATGCTTGCGGTCATAAATAAAAGAGTTAATTTCAATATCGTTGAAAATTTATTACAGTTTTTCTCGAGTATTTCCACATGATACATCACAAAAGTTTTTTCATAAGGCAATATAACTTCTCAGATTGCCAACAATATATTTCTGGTAATGTGATAACATGCATTTTTTCTTGTATGTTTTAGATAACTTAAAATGTATTGAATTACAGTTTGGGTGTGTGTATGATTGTGATTGGATACCAAAGGGATAAAGGTTATTAACCTATTGCGTTTCGCAGCGACCTCACATTGAATGAATCTTCATCGAAAATTTGAACATCTAGATTTGAAAGCATTATCATAGTAGTAAAGTATTTCTACCTATCATTTATAGAGATAGTAATAATATTTTTTTAATATGATGCTGATACTATGTATTATATGATGCCATACTTGTAGAGTACAGTGCTGTGTAGTTGCTACTTTTGTTGACGTTTAAATTTCAAACTTAACAAAGTGTAATAAATAATATGGTTTTTTTTAAACATTTCTTCAGAACAGGGTTTATTAACCCTTCAGCGGGGGGGCCAATTTTTGGAACACCAGCAGGCGCACGTGGCACAAAGTGCAACGTCTATTTCAACCTTGATTATTCCTTTTGTAATGAACTTTTTATGAAAAGATATAAAAATGTTTATAATATTGAGATATATTTATAATTAAAGGCCAAAGAACGCAGTTACAATCGCCTTAATCTAAAACTGTCCGGTTTATTCGACGAAAGGGCAACTTGTGAATGGATTCCTATTATGTCCAAAAACATAAAAAATAGCGAGATTGCCATCTTTGTGGTATGCAGGATACCGGGTAATAGCTGAACATTTGATCGAGTACACCAACTCCTGCTTTTGTCATACTGAAATCCAGTATAATCATTTGTTTACCACGGTTAAATCACGACTACCAATGAATGGAAAGGAATACAAGGGTCAGAAAATCATATGTGCATTAGAAAGGATGTAGCTATAAATAGAAACTACTTAGAACCTTTAAACCTTACATGTAAAAACAAACCATTCAAAATGACGAAAATGTTGCACTCTGTACATGGGCGCTCCCGCTGAAGGTTTAAACACGAAAAGACTAGGTCTGGAACCAAAAATGAAAAAAAAATTGCATTAATTTTTTTTTGCCAAAAATATACTCTAGAGCTTTAAGAGCAACATAACGCAAACGACATGTTTCTACGATATTTACACTTAACAACAGAAATTTTTTATGCTGTGCCCACCTGCTTTGAGGATATGCACTTTAAGCCAATTTTTCTTGAACGAAATTTTTCTAGATTTGCTATCTTTAAAAGAATACATCTAAATTCTTGCAAGGTACGTGTATGAAATTTCTCTACTCATAAAATTATTTTCAGGACTTTTAGTTTAGAGCAAAAACTTTGAAAAAATTTTCATTTAAACAGAAATTACTCTGTTCGGGTATCTGATCTGGTTCAGATACCTTTTCTCTCTATTCTTAAAAAAAGTAACTCCCGCTGCCGCCGTTGTTAAAAGCTTGTTACGCTATCTCCTCCGGAACCTCTGGGGGTATGGGATCGAGACCGATACCAATAGATGTAGAAAAATGTGGGGAACAAAGTGAGCTATGTCTCATCTTCGTCGGACTTTTAAGTTTTTATTTTTTTTAATTTTATGTTTTGTGGGAAAATATTGACTTTTTCATCTTCAGATTACGATAACGCGCCAAAAAACGATCGTATAATTTTGATCTTTTTACGATCTAAGACTACAGACATTTCTCTTTCAAACTAGACCTCATTTGTTTAAAAATATTTTAAAACAGACTAATATTTTCATCAAAAAATGAAACACAGTTTTTCAAGAAATATTGACTTTTTCATCTTCAGATTACGATAACTAGC
Source organism: Dolomedes plantarius (assembly GCA_907164885.2). NCBI lineage: Eukaryota > Metazoa > Arthropoda > Arachnida > Araneae > Dolomedidae > Dolomedes > Dolomedes plantarius. Next base: position 171,878,257 of record OU015492.1, read on the forward strand.
CAAAAAAAAAAAATGATCGTAGAATTTTGATCTTTTTACAATCTGAGACTACAGACATTTCTCTTTCAAACTATACCTCAGTTGTTTAAAAATATTTTAAAACAGACTAATATTTTCATCAAAAAAGGAAACACAGTTTTTCAAGAAATATCGTCCCCTATGTGGATGTAATATCGTTGCTCCTCGAGTTTTTATCTTACAAAGAAAATGTTTACATCATCTGGAAGCTGAAAGCTTTCTCATTCATTATAAATTTCATTTCAAGTCTATATCTTAAATTTTCGATTTTTAATTGGATTTTAAAGATGATAACTCAACAGTGATGAAACGCTCTTCGCATAAAGGGTGACAACAGTAAATGGATGAAAGCTGTTACATTGCCCGAGAATCACCCCTATGTATCTCACTATTAGCCCTAACAGAGAAGCGAGCGTATCGAGCCCTAGGGACGAAGTCCCTAGTATTTAAAGAAAAAATTAAAATTACCCCGGCAAGAAAAGTGAAGCAAGTCAAAAAAAGTCAATTTTGTGGTTATGTCATTGAAAATATGTATGAAGTGCCCCATACGGCACCAAAAGCGACACACCTCTATCTCGCAATTTGTCCACCTGAGAGCATTTGTGTCAGTTTTATTGTAATGCTAGTTCAAGCCGTAGAGAATTCTTTAAGTTGATCCTTCTCAAATGCTGCATTTTTGAGTTGTGTCCCTTTCTTGCCGGGGTACGATATAGAAAAAAAAGAGTTTCACTAACTTAAATAGGAAGTGAAAACAAATAAAAATTGTGCGCTCGGGGGACCCCCGTCACGAACGAAGTTCCTTACGTTATTTTTTTCAACTCTAAACGTGATTTAATGTGTAGATTTCTATTGATTATATTAGTGTATTTTTGTCACGTCAAAAAGCGCAGCCCTCTTTTATTCAACCAACTCTCTTTCTCTCTATTTTATTAAAATTAAAAATTTTAATATATTAATTAATTATTTTATTAAAATTAAAAATTTTAATATAAATTAATTATTTTTATTAAAATTAAAAATTTTAATATGTAAATTAATTATTTTGATTTAGATGTTACCTAGCATAATTTTTAATCGGATTAATTTTATTTTTTATTCATCAACAAAAATAAATTAATGACACAATATAAATCCCGTGTGAATTAAAACAATAACAAACAAAAAATAAGTTTAAACAGAAAGACGCGATTCCATAGGGACTGTAGGAAATCTTTCAAGTAAAGCATTTGCAACTGGTCGAAGTTTATATAAACGATCATGCTGAGGGTCATCATGCGGTGGTTGTTTACTGTTATCATTAAAATGTAGAAATTCTCTTATCTTTTCAAAGCGTTTTAATGACATACATTCTTTTATTACAACATTGCCTATGGCAGGCGACCAATATGGCCTAGTGTTTGGTACATGTACAATAGACATTATTGTACAAATTCCAATGTATTGTTTAATTTCTAAATTCGTTACATTGACACACTTTTCTGCGTTTTTTTGCACACTGAATAAATTTTTTTCTTGAACTATATGCTCAATCAAATCTTCTGTAAAAAGATAACTAAAAAAATTTAGAGGTGTGTTTAAATTCATAATTTCAGGAGCGAGATTCTCGTCACCTCGGAATAAAATTTGATCATAATTTAGAAGTAAATTAGTTTTCTTCCAGTTGATTGCATGCTTTGTTCTCCCTGTATTATTTCTATTAGGTTTTGGCATGTTCCCACCATTAGGCAGATCAAGAACATCGCTATTATCAAGTAATGATACCTCATCTTCCGAATCACTATTACCATAAAAAATTTCATCACAAACTTTGTTTGGCTTATAATTAGGACCACCTGAGCTGCAATCGCTTTCTGAATCAGATCCATCTTCACTATGATCACTCCATGATCTGTTCATAAGTTCCTCAATTTCTTTCTGTGTTAAAAACTTTCTTCCCGCCATTTCCTTAAAAAATGGCGAATGTATCACTTTTGATACATAAAATTGAAATCATACTTGAATTTTTTATAAAAGATTAAAAAAGTATTTTATTAATAAGTATAAAAGCTACGTATCTCTAAAATATATTTATAAAACTTTCAAAGATGTAAACTGACTTTAAAATACTGAAAATATAGCAAATACTATGGCAGGTCTGGTATGAATTGAACGGCTATCTTTTACTGAGATCGCAGTGTGTATTCCTGCTGCCATCTATCCTACGAAAATGTAACTAACAGGGATTAAAATATTTGCTATGATGTTTCAAAATTAATACAAGGTGCACAAGTGGATAAAAAATATTGCTTTTGAATATAAAGGGGAAAAATAACTTACGTATCTAATTTGATGCAGTGTGCAGTGAAGGGTTTTAAAATTGCCCGTAGCGCTTATGCGAGGATTTGAACCGGGGACCTCCGATGCGAACCATTCCGATGCGAAAACTAGTCCGATGCGATAACCATTCAGCCACAGAGTCCTTCAGAGAAAGCTCTTATGAAGGGGACATAACGCTTTTTTCGTTATGTGACGATTCCTGCCAGTTCTCTCTAATGTAAGCCGCGTAAAAGAACTTCTTTCCAAAAATAAATATTAAATAGACAGTGTTTCTTGTTTCAAGTTACACATGTTATACATGAAAGAACCTACGTTGGAGAAAAAAAACTTTATTAATTCTCGAGATAAGTTGTTTCGTGTCAGATGCAGAGAGAATAATAAAAGAAACGACACATGTTTCCAGAAAAATGGCTTTAACTCAACTTCTAATTGATATATTTTAAAACTTCTAGTTTGTTGCATTCATAATACTATACAAAAGAATTGACAAAAAGTGTAAAATTCTATGGATAAGCTTTTCAGTTATGTTTGAGATAAGTTATTCTCGTGAAAAATTCAGTTTTTCAGAAAATGTACGTAAAGTTTTCATTATCATGTTTTTAAATAAAATTTTTGTATTATCTTCTTAATACGATCCTCCTTTGTGACCAGTATACCTTTGTCCAGTATTAATTATACACACACACATACACACACATATATATATATGCAGTGCCGTAACTCGCCATTCCTGTGCCCTGGGCAAGAATTTGCATTTGGGCCCTTTAATTAATTAGGTTTGGGAAAATAGTAAAACAAATACAGTATTTAGGGCCCCCTTCCAAGTCGGCCCTGGGCGGATGCCCCTGTTGCCCCTGCCTAGTTACGGCACTGTATATGCAGGTGGTTATCAAAATAATGGAAACACATCAATAATAGTGGTGTTAATGGAAGTGCTTCGTATTCCTTAAAAACAAGTTTAGGGACCAATATTTTTTTATAGAATATAGTGTATACATTATTCTACTCTAAAGTAGCAGTAATTAAACTATGGGCATCCGGTTCTTTGGGGGGATAGCCTAAGATGTCAAACATTGTAGACCGTGCAGAAGGGCAAATTGTTGAAGCGCGTGTTGAAGAAAATCACCATGAAGAAATATAATCCAAGATTCAAGAAATATTATCCAAGATTTCAAGCGTCAGGCTTTATTCACGTTCAAGAGTACAACACCAACTAACTATACACACACTTCGCGCGAACCGCGAAACAACCAGGTGGCGCTATCAGTACGCCAAAAAACAAATACAATGTACTATATAATTTCAATTTGCAACACGTGTAATTGGAGCATCTGTTACAACAGCCCCCATGGGTTTGGGTGTTTACCGAGCTATAATATCGAAAGCCATGATGGCATACAGAGTTCACGGAAAGACATCATCTGTGAAACAGAATAGTGGACGAAAGGGAAAACTATGAAAAAGGGAAAGCTAAGTGAAAGAGACTGTAGGGTGTTGAAGCGGACTGTGGCATCAAAAAAGAAGACAACTACAGCCAAAGTGACCGTAGAGCTCCATCTAAATCTGCAGGCTCCAGTACCAGTCACTACAGGTAGGAGAAAACTTCAAAAACAAAACATTTAAGGCAGAGTAGTAATTCCCAAGCTACTTGTAACAGATGGGAAAACAAACCGTCCTCTACAGTGGTGCCACGAGCACAAATACTGGTCGAGTGATACGTTGAAATGTGACATTTGGTTAGACGAATCATTGTTCACTTTGTTCCCTGCAACAGGACGTGCGTATGTCTGAAAAACACACACACAAGCGTATTATTATGCTTGTCTCATGCCAGCTGTCAAACATGGAGAGGAAGTTTCTTAGGGTTTCGGCGGCCATCTCAGGGTTTTCAAAAGGGATCTATTGTAACCCCGAAAGGGAGATTGACTGGGAAGGACTATGTCGAACTTTTAGTCGACCAGATTCATCCTATGGTGCAAAAATTGTTTCCTGCAGGAGATGGCGTTCTCCTTGATGATAATGCTCCAATCCATACAGCTAGACGTGTCAAGTCGTGGTTTGAGGAACATAAAGACCAAGTCAAACACCTTATCTGGCCCGCACAGACTCTAAACCTCCATATCATCGAACTGCTGTGGTCTGTTTTAGGGAAAAGAGTCAGGAATCAATATCCAGCAATAGCATCTCTACGGGAACATCGACGATTTATCCATAAAGAATGGTATAATATTCCCTTAACCACTATTCATGACTTGCATAATTCCCTTCCTTAGCGAATCCAGGTGGCATTAAATGCCATAGATGCCACTTGCATATATATATATGTATATGCATACAAAATTTGTAGACACAAAATGGAAGACATAATTTTTTTTTCATTATGATGCTCCGATTATGCGAATTTTCAAGATGGCGCTAAATCTAGCCTTGGAAATACCGAAAAACTGACCTTTAATGGACCAGAGAGCATGGTGTGATTGAAAGTTTTTTGACGGCACGCACGCCGAAACTCCGTTTGCAACTTTTCTACCGTTGATTAAAAGAAACCTGAGATAGCAGAAAAAACCCGTTGGTAGAATCTTATTTCATTTGGGAGGAACTATTTGCATGTACGGGACAAACGAAGAATGAGATTAAAATAATAAAAAAAAAACATGATTTGATCTCAGAAATGTCGTATAACGTATCGTGTTGGGCGAAACAAAATATGAAAAAGAAGCTTGAAAAAATCTCGTTTAGAAGTAAGAATAAGTTTTTGGAATAGGAATAAGTTCAGATCCATTATGAGATTTTTTTTTTTACTGAGGAATATACATTGTATTGCTGAAGTTACTTCCCGGAATATTTTATATAAAGAATGTATCTTAATAGGTAGTATCTACTAGAGTACAAATGGTATATAATAATATCTGTTTTTAAAAGCTGAATCAAATGAGATTTTGATTCTCATCGGTATATATTTATGTTATGCAAATATCTGCTTTTAAACGATGTAAAAATTCATATTCATATACTTAGTAAGCAGTACAGGTTTTGCCGTTGGCAAAGTTTGTGTGTTGTTATTAAGGATCTGCCATTGGAATGAATTTCTGAAGTGATTTCACCTAGGTAATTATTGAATAATTTGCAGAAATTAAGTTATTCTGAGACATATTAATCTTAATTTCAAACTGGATTCGAAACTATTTATCGAGTCAATTTTGTCAGAGATGGTTTTTGTAAGATCAAAGTCACTTGTAACACTTTAGGCAAATTGGTAGAAAATGGATCGTTGAACTAATTTGTAGTTCTCATATATATATATATATATATATATATATATATATATATATATATATATATATATATATATATATGTATGTATGTATATGTATATGTATATATATATGTATATGTATATGTATATATATGTATATATATATATATATATGTATATATATATATATAATATATATATATATATATATATATATATATATATATATGTATATAAGTGGGTGGTATATATAAATATATATATATATATATATATTTATAGCACCCACTTGGTGTAGTGGTTACCTAGATAACTTCTCTCTCGACTTTTTAATTAGTATATTAAGTTGTTTTTTTTTCATATCCATATGAGATCCTGAAGTTTATTTGACGTAATGTCAGACATAATACTTTTATTGATGCTTTTGAAGTTTTAGTGCTAAGTCAACGTCAACTAACAGCAATATTTATTAAATTTTGAACTTAGCGTTATAACAGAATTGTATTTGTAGCTGAATAATTATAATTCCGTAAGACTTTGTGACACATAATAATTTTTCTCTGCAGTACTTTATGACTGCAGGGGTCACTTTGTGACACATAATAATTTTTTCGTATTTCGGATCTTGCGCAGCGCCCGTGATACCGAGAAGGCAAAGAAGAACTCCAACAGATTGTCCGACATACAGAGACCCCTAGTGGCCAGTGTCCGAAGGTTCTGCTCGCCATTTGCCATCGCTGGCCAGTGTATTGTTCAAACCTGTTTTCAAGCTATTGACTCAAACTTTGGAAACTTTGTGTGCTGAAGGCTAACACCTTATACAACCAACTACCACGAGTAATTATTTTTTATTGTCAATATGTTGGTTAGATTGTGGAACAATATAAATTTTGTGTAGTGATATTTCTGAGAGATATGAGAACATAACCTAAATATCGAAAGGTGACGAGGTTACTTTGTGACACATTGACACTGTCAGAAAATAACCCACAATGACGACCCACTTCCTCCAACCACTCGATGTTTCATTTTCCCCTCTTCTAAAATACCACTGGAGAGAAAGAAGTATAGACTACCTGGAAAAAAACTACCCGAAGGAGCAGAATGTGCCGAAAGACGAATTTCCTCATCTTCTCAAAGAACTGATGGCTGCCCTGGGCACCCGAGATGTCTTTGTTGTCAAAGATATAGATCAAGCTATACAATATTTGTAATAGGTATATATAATTGTGTATCAAACTTTTAATAAGCGCTTTACTGTCTAAATTTGTGTGAAGTAATATTTCCTCTTGGATTTCAAGGCGAAAACACAGATGTCACAAAGTAGCCCTACTCTGCGGTGCAACTTTGTGACACATTTTAAATTTAATTTCTCAATGGTTATTAAAGATCCGGGTTAGCGCAATGAATTACTACGTAAGGAAAGGGCGTACCAATGTTTTTCAGCTGTTCGTTTTGGGCTGCTTTTAAAACTAATCGGCTGGCACAGGAAAAAACTTAAATCTGTCACAAAGTAACCCCATCTTAAGGTAACACTAAAAACTCGTAACCACACTTTGTACCTTGATAATGAACCCACCACTGAAGGCTGCAGGGTAACAGTCAAACTGGATTCTCTCAGATCAATGTAAACCTTTAGGGGAAAAAAAATATATATATATATATATATATATATATATATATATATATATATATATATATATATATAATAGTACTTCGTAATAGAGAAAGACAATTTTTACTCTGATATCTTTTTCCTTTTTGAAACGATACACAAATAATACTTTTATATTTGAATTCTTTTGTAAAAAAATGTGGCATATAGTGTTTTAAATGAAATAATTCCTTTCGGGGAAAAAAAAACTTCAAAAAGGAAAAAGATACCTTAGTAAACGTTTCTTTCTTTATTTTGGATAGCAACTAAAAAGAAATCTTTAAATCGAAGCCGACAACCACTGAAAAAATGTTCTTTAGATTTTAAGATTGACCTGAGCGAATCCAATATGGCTACAAAACTAAACCCAAGTCTGAATGTCTTGTGTTCCTTCAATGTCTTGTGTCGATGAGAAAAAAAATCCCTACTGGCAGATTACTTTATTGAGTGTGATAGTTAGATTTTTCAGAAATTCGTCCTCTTTTTTCTTCGTTTTTGTATTTACATTATCTTATTTAAAAAAAAAAAACATTCTAGATGATACTTGTTTATACATAAAAGTATGCGTGCATTTTATATATATACAGGAGGCTTCTGAACTCTGCACAAACTTTAATGGGGTAGCTCAGTGATAGCCCGTTGGGCTTTGATCTGGGGGTACTTAGTTCAATTCCCAACGAATGCCAATTAATACCTTCGTGTCTAGGCCGGATGTCGGCACGTTGAATCTGTAGGCCAGAAAATCCTTCTATGATGCCAGAGAGGGTGGGGGAAGGTACGATCCCAGATGTCGGCTCTGTGGGTGTTTGGTCCAAATTGTGGTGGTACCTGGCCAGATTGGACTCCGATCCTGCCATTATAAGCCATATCCGCATTCCCCAGCCCGCTACTTTCTAAGGACCTGGTCTGTAGTTGTTCAGGACAGGGGGCGTAAAAAACTTTAATGGAAGATAGGGAATATTAAAATAAACAGTTTCAGTATAAGAATGTATGGTTACAGAAGTCATACTTTAGTGTTAGAGGGCGTTATTGGAACGTAAATGAAAAGCATAAAGTGTTAACAAATCTTTTATTTACAGCAATTTTGCAAGAGTTGTTCAAAAGTAAGACTGCTAAAAGTAATGCGCGTCTGACAATATCGACGCATTGATTGTCGTACATTTTTAAAGATTCCCAGCATATTGTGGACACTTGTAGTTACAGTTGCCTGCGCCCTACTTCACCCTCTAGTGCCAAAGTATGATGTCTGCGACCATTGATTCATATACGAGTAAGAATTTCTTTTAGTGTTCCTTACCTCCCATTAAAACCCCAGAGAAATCTGGAACACACTGTATATATATATATATATGTTACGAGTGATAATTGTTGGGTTATATATATATATATATATATATATATATATATATATATATATATATATATATATATATATATATATATATATATATATATATATATATATATATATATATATATATACATACATATATATATACGGGTGATAATTGTTGAGTGTTAATGTCTTGGTTTAAGACTGGATAGTAGTCTTGAGAATAATATGTATACAACTGTATAATAACTGTACATAAAGGTTGTAAATATTATATACTTCCCGTGTTCTCATTTGAAGAGCACGTAAAATGGCGTTCGCTGCGCAAACTAACGGTGGGGTATCTGAAACTTTCTCGTAACCCGAATATTTGCTCGTAAATCGAAGCAAAAATTCTGCTGAGAGAATGCTCGTATCTCGAAAAACTCGTAAGTCGAGGTACCACTGTATATATATATATATATATATATATATATATATATATATATATATATATATATATATATATATATATATATATATATATATATATATACTACCCTACAATAATGGACCGGACAGAAAGATGTGATGGTATAAAGTAAAGAATGCATGTTTAAATAGGAGGATGGTCCCCCACGTGCTGCATTTAAACTAGCGACCCTTCTGGGTATAATTTGAACAAGGGTTTGATACACAGCTATGGGTATTTGTGCCCATTCCTGCAGCAAGAATGTCGTCAGCTGAGCTGTAGATTTCGGACGCGGTTTCCTGGTCCGTAAGCGTCGATCTAACTCGTCCCACAAATGTTCTAGGGAGTTTAGGTCGGGACTCTGAGCAGGCCAGGGAAGACGTTTAACAGCCATATTTTGATACCACTGGTTGACAGAGGCTGCAACATGACATGGAGCGTTGTCGACCTGGAAGTAACATTGGTACATTCCCTAAAATTGCCAGAGTGTAAGAAGAACATGATTGCCCAAAATGTTCATGTAGGCGTCGGCGTTCAATTTACTAGGAACGACATGCAAAGGTCCTAGGCCATACCATAAAAAACACCCCCAAACAAGTACACCACCACCACCGAACTTGAGAGTTGTAACGATGCACTCGGGTAACAGACGTTCGCCTGGCATTCGCCAAACCCAAGCACACCTGGAAGAGCGTGGAGCGTGTAGCTCCTCGATCCATAAAACAGTTTTCTAGTGGCCCACAGTTGCAACGTTGCAAACACCAAGCGAGTCTACCGGCTTTGTTGGATGGGGTGATGTTTGGTTTGTGTGCGGCAACATATCCGGGGATATCGAGGGCATGCGATTCTTGTATTAGGGTGCACTGTAACCATTGCTGCCAGTTGAAACTCAATGTTGAGATGATCAAACAATGTTGAGAAACCACTCAATGATGTGGAGGGGTGTCTCGCTGTTCTTTCGAACCACACGCTTCAGGATACGCCGATTCCGTTCGGTCAGTTTACGGGGACGATTAAAGTGTGCAGTTCGTGTCCCAACACCCGTAGCCTTCCACTTCTTCACGACATCACCAACAGTTGGCCGTGGCTGTGATAATTCTACCGCAATTGCGCGATTAGACTTGCCACTAATGTGATAACTAACTATAACACCTTTTTCAAAGTCACTAAGTTCCTTTCGTTTTGACATACTGCCACAATTTCCCACCGAACTAAAGACATTGCCACTTCGTGTATCGTATTTAACCTTAACAGGTCACGTGCGAGCTCCGGATTTGCATAAAATCCGACATGCAGTTGGATTTTATGCAAATCCACTGGCCCATTATTGTAGGGTAGTGCAATGCACCACCTTACAATAATAGCATATATATATATAACCCATAAGTGCATATATATATATATATATATATATATGTAATAATAATGCCCAACTAATATTAATTGTCCTATACCTAACGCGTATCTTAATTTTTCCTCAATAAAGCCCAGACCTTTTTCAAAAACGAAATCGAAAATCGAAATAACCAAATGTTCTCTTTAACGCATGCTCGGGAAAGTTATTTTTAGACTTCCGTGATCTCTACTCCCCTTCGAAGAAATACTACGTGATCGGGGTCAACCAATTAAAATAATTCTAAGCCTAGCGGCAAAATCAGAAGTTACTCAGCATAAAAAGGTGAGACGGAGCATAAAAAGGTGAGACGGAGCATTTTCGGCCTCTCTAATTCTTTGGCGCTGTTTCATTACTTCCTTGCTTGCTGTCCGCGTACTGCTCCAAAATATATTAGGACGTAATCGTATTCGATACTCAAGCCTGGGCAGCTATGGGCTATCCGTTGACGTTTTTGTCAAACAGCATGTCGTCAGCTTGTGCCAATTCATTCAACTATGTATAGCTGTGTATCTTCTCTGATGTCTTGAAGTCTGGTTCCATGGAATAAAATATTTCAAGTGTTCATCATGTTCCTGTTCTTTCCTCAAGTGTTTATGTGTGAATCCATCTCGTGTACCGGTCTATTAGAAGTATTACCACTCTGGCTACGTCTATACTGTCGTGTCACATCTCCTCTACAAAGTTAAAGTATTTGTGCGTTCAAGTACCCGATTCTCGTTATATACACACACACACATATATATATACTATATATATATATATACACACACTGCTAAAAAAAAATAGGGGAGCAAGCGAAGAAGTTAAGAAAACCGTGCGAGACAACCATGTATTGACATAAAATGCATAGTACACGCGTATTAAAGAGCAATACAGAGAAAAGGACGTAAAAAAATTGTAATTAAGCTTTAATTCTTTGAAAATATGGAAAAAACATGAAAAGATGATTTAGGGCAACAATTTGGTCCCATGTAAACGATAAAAAAAAGTATTGTTTAGAAATGATGCAAGATTTTTAATATTGCATGTGGTCTCCTCGAACAGCTAAGACTGCTGCACACCTGTTTTCCATGGATGCGATGATGTTATCGATAAGAATTTGGGGAATACTGTTCCACTCCTCAAGAAGTGTAATCTCCAAGTCTCGGAGAGTAAAAGGAGGCCTTGGTCTCGCATCAATGCGTCGTCCGAGCATGTCCCAAGCATACTCGATTGGATTCAGGTCAGGAGAGCACGCTGGTCATTCTATACGCTGTATTGTTTCAGCTTCAAGCATGTTCTCCATAAGACGGAGCTGTATGCGGTCTGGCATTATCATGCTGGAAAACAAAGGAATCTCCAATGGCTGCAGCGTAAGGTATGACATGAGGTTTCAGTATCTCGTCTGCATACCTTCGGGCTGTCAAAGTACCATTCCGAATGATATGCAGGTCCGTACGTCCACCTATGCTGATTCCACCCCATACCATAAAACCAGCTCGTCTGTATTGTGACCTTTCACGAACGAATGTGGGGTTATTTCGAGTGCCCCTTTCCCTCCATACCAAAACACGACGGGTGTCACACTCCAGACTGAATCGGGACTCTTCTGTAAACAGCACTTGGCTCCAATCATGTTGCTCCCAATCTCGATGTTCAGCAGCCCATCTTCTTCGGGCCGCACGGTGGCGTGAGGTCAATGGAATGCAGACCATTGGCCTACGTGCATAGAGACCTCCCTGATGAAGCCTATTACGTATTGTTTGGCTGGAAACCCTTCGTCCTGTTGCCAAGAGCAACTGTCTTTGCAGCTGAGTAGCATTGTCTGTTCTGTTTCGACGAGCTGTTAACAGTATATACCGGTCATCAGTTGCTGTAGTGGCGCGTGGCCGACCTTGCCCTGGTCGACGTCTAACATTCCCTGTTTCTTGGAATCGATTCCACAGCCTTGCAACGATACTTCTGGCGACTCCAACAGCGTCCGTGACACTATGTTGTGTTTGCCCGGATTCATGTCTGCCTATAATACGCCATGCCATGGATTCCGGTAAATCACGTTGTTGAGACATTTTCAAGTCACCTTTTCTCAAAAAGAATAACTGAGCAATCGAATTTCACAGTTAAGGCAGTGAAACAGACGTTTCTGCAACATCCCGATTTCCGCCCTTATGTTCTTTTTCTGGTTTTGGACGTCATGAACTTTGATTTGCATATGAAGTTTTCTTCTTCTGTGTCCTGCTAGGCTTTAAATTATGGATGATTTATTTTATGTTACTTATCGGTGTAAGTATTTGTGTAATTTCGTTAAAACCATGTGCTCCCCTAATTGTTTTGAGCAGTATATATATATATATATATATATATATATATATATATATATATATGTGTGTGTGTGTGTGTGTGTGTGTGTATTTAAATACGACTTGTTATTTAGTTCAATGCAAAGTACTTGATGAGGATAATGTTACCTCCCCTTAGGGATACTATTCTACACTGCACTCAAATATAGTTATTATACTAAAGAACCCCATACACACTTTCTTTTATTTGTTTATACATAACGGCATACTCTGATTATAGATTTCAGACTAACGGCATTTTTCAGAAGGATTTCTGAACAAAGCACTTATTCTTAGATTCAGAGAGTAGCATCCATTCTAACCATTACAGAAAATTATCATGCACCGATCATTTATGCACATAGTCAAAGTAAAACAAAGAAAGCTACGAACTGATCCATCCTCAGAGGCGTAAATAAAAATGAAAGAACAATAAAACCTGTCACTTTCATATTATGAGAATTCAAAAATAATCAAATAAGGACTGAATGTAACTTAATGCCAGTAGCTGCCTTTCAACTTCCTCAGATGACATAAATTATTCATCCAGTTTACGACTTTCTCTTTCTTCTTTTTCACGGGGGGAAATTTATTCACGAAAATTCTTTTCAAACATGTCTCCCGTGTCCCGTTTCCATGGCAACATTCAAAGTGTTTTGCCTTTATTTCTTTCCAGCAGAGCCAGGGGCTAAGTTATTCGCCGGTTATCGCTAACATCTAAAAGCAAAGCAGAAAAATTTAGGAAAAAAAAATTTAACTGAGATCTAGATGTGATAGGGAACACTCTAATTTGGTAGTTTCCCCCCTGGTAATATTTAAGCATTACTCAGAGAATGGATTAGCGAAATATTTGTATAAAGTAAAGCGTGCTAGCTACTTAAAAAGTCGTAAACAGAACCTAACTTTTGAAAACTATTGTAGTGATAATTTATGGATGTTCCAACTTTATGATGTCTTTCAAGTAGTTGAGTTTTAGGAGTTCAAATTAACATTAATAACTTCTAGTGAAAAGAATCGTTATAGAAGTGAGAAAAGACGCGTATAATTATTCGTACACACACGCACGCATATATATATATATATATATATATATAAGTATTACCACTCTGGCTATTAGAAGCCATTATATATATATATATATATATACACTGTCACAAAAAAGCATATGCACCCAAAAGAAATCGAGCTACTTTCACGAAACTTGGCAGGAATGTAGTCTGGTAAGAGATATGCAAATGATTAAAATTTCGACGACAATGAGACAAGGGTAAGCGCGCTAAGCGCATATGAGATGCGCAGCTGGGAGAATTTAAAAGCAGGATTGCTCGTGCCATAGGGTTATTCAAATTAATCTGTTGACTTGGATGGACGGTATTGTGACTAGAGATGCCTCTGAGACGTAACCGGTGGCAGTACGAACAATTATCGAACTTTGAGAGGGGCGTTTAGTAGGCCTCAGAGTAGCAGGTTGGTCGAACAGCCGTATCGGCCGCCTCCTCGATCGGAGCGATATGGTAGTTGCTATGGAGCTATATGGTAGTATTGGCAACAATGGATCAAGGAAGGGACAGTCTACCGTCGCGGAGGGTCAGGGCGTCCCAAGAACACAAATGCACGCGAGGATCGCTCAATCATAAGAGCGGCCACGTCCGCACCAACAATGTCGCTAGAATCGGTTCGACGCCATTTACCACCTTCCAGACATCCGGTGGTATTAAGGGAAACCATTCGGAGACGACTGGACGACGCAGGCATAAGGAGCCTACGTCCATTAAGATGCCTACCACTGACCCCACTGACTGTGTCGATTGGATTTTTTCCGACCTCGGGCAAGCTGGAGTGTGACCGACTGGAGGCGTGTGATCTTCAGCGATGAATCCCGATTCAGTCTCAGTGCTGATGACCTGCGCATACGCATGTGGAGGCGGCCAGGCCACCGGTCCGATCCGGCATTTGTTGTCGAGAGGCATACGGCGATTACACAAGGTGTGACAGTGTGGAGAGCGATTTCTCGGGACACACGATCACCTCTAGTCGTCCTTCAACGCACTTTGATGGCACGCAGTTACGTGGACGAGATTTTAACGCCAGTTGTACTGCCTATGCTATCAAGTCGCCCAGGTGCCATTTATAAGCAAGACAACGCTCGTCCACATACTGCGCAACTCTCCCAACAATGTCTTCAAGGATATGACGTACTCCCATGACCTACCAGGTCACCAGACCTCTCGCCAATAGAGCAAGTCTGGGACGTGCTTGGAAGGCAACTGCAGCCTTCCCGGAATACTGGTGAATTTACTGCCCAGTTGCAAAGATTATGGCATGATCTTCCGCGGGAGGTCATAGGTGACCTCTTTGATTCGATGCCACGCCGTGTTTCGGCTTGTATAGCTGCCATAGGTGTATTTACTACTTACTGATTTGTAACCTTTTTCATGCCATATCTTCTTAATAAAACGGTCTGTTGTTCTGAATTTGTAATCATTTGCTTATCTCCTCATACACTACATACGTAGATGTTAAGTTTCGTAGGTACAGTAGCTCGTTTCCTTCTGGGTGCATATTATTTTAATGACAGAGTATATATATATATATATATATATATATATATATGTATGTATGTATGTATGTATATTAAAAATGAAAACATGACCGCGAACCTCCTCCTAGGACTGTTCGAACGCAGGTAAATATCAAGAAAGTGAAATCTCTGATCCTAAAAGAAAATCTTCTATCTCAAAGATCCATTGAATCGAAACTAGGAATTTCTTCTGACACTGTAAGTAAAATCATTCATAAAGGTTTGAAGTTGAAAAGGATGTTTTAACCTAATGTTCATCTGCTTTTGCCAAAGCATAATGCTGAAAGAGAAACAAACTGTAGAAAATTATATGAAAAACACCTAGCTGCTGAAAAATGGTCATTTTCGGTAATACTCTTTGAGGCATGGGGGTATTTAAGTGATTGTAATATAAAACAATCAATTTTCTATTGGTCAACTGACGGTAATGACCGTACGAAATGGCTTCGTCACTGTACAGAAAAGTTCCCAAAGGGGTTCATGATAGTTTCAGGATTTTGTTAGAACGGCAAATTAAAAATAAAAAAATGTCTCAGGTAAAGTCAAAATTAATTCCCTTTACTATTAGCAGACTATTTTAGAACCAATTTTAGAAGAAAGAATTCTAGACTTATGCGGAAAGGACATTGATGAAGTTGAGCTTCATATGGACAAAGCCTCTAGTCACATGTCTAAATCAACTGCCGCTTATTTAGCAAAGAAAGAACAGAAACAGGAATAAAGTTTTTCCCATTTAATGAAATACCTGTAAAATCCCCTGATACTTCTCTAGTGGACTTTTTTGATCTCGGTTTATTAAAACGAGACTTGGGAAAACGGCATCCAAGAACACTGAACGGATTTTGGAAAACGGTCCAAGAGGAATGGGGTAAAATTGACATGACAGTACTAAGAAAAAGTTTACTTTCATTTAACATTCGAGCTAGAGCTATTGTCAACAACCATGGCTATCAGATAGAAGTAAATCGACAGAAAAAATGCGGCATTTATACATAAAACTTAACTATCAAAATCGTTTCCATAAAGTGCGAACGACCTTCTGTATAAATATATATATATATATATATATATATATATATATATATATATATATATATATATATATGGGGTATATGTGTGTATAGGAATGTATGTATACTTATTATCGAAGAAACGAGCCTTAATTAAAACTTGGGCAAACCCGGAAAACCTCAGACACATGAATATTCTAGAAAAGTCTCTCAATAATTAAAAACAAATGGACTAGTTAGAGGTTTTAAATGAACTAGATAAAGTGATATAGGTATAGTTAATTTAAAGTAACTATAGAACTTTAGACAAGGGTTGTTCAGTTTTTCATCGGTAAAAAGTCTATTATACTTCTTTATTTACGAGCCCAGTTGACATTGTTTCGGAAAATTTGTATTTTATTCCTAACCTTTTTCATTTGTGATGTTCGGATAATTCACTAAACATGTTATGTGTGGCTTAAAGTATCAGTATTTTAAAATCTTGTATTCATAAATTATGTAGAATATCCACGGACATAATATATACATGCACACAAACACGCGCTTACATAGATAGAAGAAAAAAAGGGAGTATCTATTTTTATATTCTCTGTCAAGTTATTTCTCGCGTTCTATCTCCCTCGACAAAGGATTCTGTGGTTTAGTACTCCCTTGGTATTCCCTATTCTTTGCACATATTTTATTAGATGTTTTTCCCTTCACGTGTCCTTGACATAAATACAGATGACCAACAGCACGTGTACATCGAATAAAGCGTGATGTTAGAATGAAATGTTGCCATATATACGTATCTATATATTTCCATTTCTACGACCGAAATTTACGGTAAAGAGCGCGTGAGACTTAGGGCCTGTTCACATAGGAGTCCATTGCTTAGCATTAAGGGAAAGATGACGTTGAGACGAAAATAAACCAATCATAGGCTTTAAAAATTTCATTGCTAATCGTTTGGAGGCATATGATTGGTTTATTTTCGTCTTAACGTGATCTTTTCCTTAACGCAATGCAACAGACTCCTATGTGAACAGGCCCTTACTTACCTTGCGAATTTTGATTGTGGCGGAATCTCAACGTTTTACTGGACAATAGATCACAATGTTAAGGACAAAATATAAATTTCTGTGTGCTGATTCAGTTATCTGAACGCTAAGAGAATACTCATGGAAATATATTTTGTTACAACTTTCACGCTTAATATAAACCCATTCATACATGAAGAACTTTCAACTGGTCAGTTTATGATTAGGGATAGAATGTAGCCAATCTGACTTATTTACTTTGGTTGATTAAAAACATTTCAGTTTATAGCTTTATCGACGCTTACTTTGGTGTTGAGTTGAACGGAACTATGTAATTTCATTCTAAGCATCTGAGATAAATTGTTTCGTTCGTTGTAAGGGATTTCTTTCGGTAGGAACAAGCAAATGCATAAAGCACCTCTTTATACTATGGCCTCTGGGTATTTGAGCTGAAGGCATCAGGCATTTTCGCCAAATGAAGTCGGTATTTTCCTACTGTAGAGGGATATTTTTATTACCTTGTTTTTATTAATTCGCTTTCTTGTTTGTTTGTGTGTGTGTGTGTGTGTGTGTGTGTGTTTGTCCGGTACAAATCTTGCAATCGATTTTTAACTAACTTCCCGACTAGCTCGACATTTGAAACTTTTAGAGTAGCTCAGAACACGATGACAATACATTCTTTTGATACTTTTACCTATCTTTAAGCAGAATTGAATTCATTTTCAGTTAATTTTGTTTTGTAGACTGATGCAGCCATCTATCGGCCGGGACGGGAACAAAAATTTAAACTCAAGTTAACTTCCAATTAACTTCATTTTCTTTCAAGTTGATGGGATAATTCATCAAAAATTTTTTTAAAAAGTACTTATTATTACATAGAATTGAAAGTTTATATGATTCAACAGAAAATTTAAAAACATGGTATATAAACTTTTTATCTTGTAATTTTTCTTTTAAACATCTTCTAAACGGTCTTTTAGTAAAAACTATTACCTTTCTTGAATTTCTAGAACGCATTAAAGGGGGAAATTTAAAACTGAACTCCACAATCTCAGGTTCAAATAAAATATGAAAAATTTTATTACAGTTAAATGATGTTAGCTTCAAAAACATTTTATAGTTACGTGTTATCGTATATTAGCTCGAACAGAAAGATAATCAAATTTCTTATGTAAACGATAAAGGAATATTAAGTTCAATACACTTGCAAACTTTGGATAAACCGGCAAGACAGATTTTCCTTTACGGTTGATTATTCAAGTATAAGAAACAAAATGGACGTTTAATAGTCAGCCTATGCATTTAGAAGCTTCGAATAACTAACTTCTATTTATAAAGGCTCTAACGATTTTTGGCCTGGGACGGGTGTCGAGCCAGTCTCTACAATAGAAGTCTCCAGGCGGTCACTGTACCATTTGATTCTGCCCGGTGATAACAGGGAATCCTATTTTCCCACTGCGTTCATCAAAGGCCTTATTTATTCGAAACTTTTCATGAGCCAAATTTTTATGAGCTAAATAACTGTAATATATAGTATAGCAGTAAATTTTAGAGTATAAATCTACCCATGCGAACTATTTTCCGATATAATATAAAAGCATTATATTTTTCGAATCTTACGATTATGTAACTTTCTCCTTTTGCAACCGAAATAGAATTTTTTTCAATCCGTGGACAAATTTTCTTCATAGGCTAACATCGAGGAGTGCGAATCCAGTGGGGTTAGTTCATAGCAGCCTTAAGAGCATATGGCTTATTTAATAAAGTCCATTTGTCGACAAACAATTAAAATATTACATGTAAAATGTTGTTGCTCGGGTTGATGGTTTTATCAAATTCTACAGCAGGGCTTCTCAACCTTTTTCCTACAACGACCCCTTTTGAAAGAATGATTTTCTTCATCGACCCCCCTCACATTTTTCTCAATAATATACACCATACAACGTAATTATAATACTAATAATTGCACATAAAACACTAAAAGGTAACAATTTTACTAAGAATATGAACAAAAAATTAGAAAAAGAGGTTCATTAGGTTTAGGTTTTAATATTTTTGTACTATTTTCAATTTTAATTTTGGCAAATATAAACAAGATTTCGGAAACAGATTGTAAGTGCACAAACATCGCCAAGAGAAAAATGAAACTGCTTCTGATTGGTTGCATCGGGAGGACACATGCGCTGTATCATAGGACACATGCAATTTATCATAGACCCCCAACAGACCCCTGGAATACTATAGACCAGTGGTTCCCAACCTTTTTCAGCTGGCGACCCACCTTTCAGTATCGGAATACCTCCACGGTCCATCGGTCCATGGTGGGGTAAAAAACCTTACTTGTATCGTATCCCTTCCTTATGTATATATAATTTACCATCAAATATTGCAAATATATATATATATATATATATATATATATATATATATTGTAAGAATCCGTTACGACCCTTCCGAATAAATCACCCAGACAGCCGGACCTCCCACAGCAGGTGACCAGCGAACAGTTCTATCTTTCAGCGTCAAGGTGTCTGCACACAAAGAATGGTGTTGCTTCTAGCCGCCGGGCCTGGGAGGACGTAAACTAATGACTATTTCGACGTGAACTAATGATTTTCAGATCAGCTGAATCATGGGAACCGAACACATGGCCTCGTGGTCAGGCGAATCACAGCCAACGGACATGATGTCACAAAATAGTGCCAGCCAACCAAAACTTGTGTAGTCACGTGACCGGAAGCACGGTTGCCAACGCCGCAGAAGAAATCCAGAATTTGGAGAGACTTGGTCGAGACTCTCATCTAGAGAGCACCTATCGTCTACGTTGTCCTGGAGCGACCGACTTGACCCTGACTTATTTTCAGAGCAGCCGCTCGAAGCTCTCGTCAACGAATACTTCACCCTGAAGTATAGCTATCTCAGAGCATCCTGCTCTACAGGCTTCGTTATCTATTTTCAGAGCTGTACGCTCTAGAGGCTGTGTACCGACCTTCTAGTTCCGCTGTGACTGTACGTGCATCTTATCATGGATATCATTTGGTTATTACGAAGGCCAGTTCCCTCTATGTCTAGAGGTAGATCAACACCTGTGTAAAGAGTGTAATAGATCAACACCTGTGTAAAAAGTTTCCGACTAAAATTTAATAAAACTGTATTTTAATTTAGTAGACTGACTCTGAACATTTTTAGCTACCCGGAGTCTGAAGATATCACAGTCTACTAATAATTGGTGGCAGCGTGTTTGGGATTGTCCCATTAATTAAAAATTGGCAATCCACCCCTTCGAATTAGGAAATTAGAGTAGGAAGCCCATCTAGGACTTTTTGTGCGGACGTCCCGTCCCAAGTGTGTGCATCACAGATACCAGTATATAGCAGCGAGCAGCCTACCAACAGTGGATTTGTGCAGCGATCAAGTATTGGGGCTGCATATTAAATAAGGAAATCCCCCAAGAACCAGCCTGGAAAGACTGCCTAGCTTCAATGAGAGCCTACAATCTAGTCTTCAAAATTAGACAAGGAAGCCTGTTTTCTCATTAGAGGCAAAAGTAATTGATTGATTAATTAAAAGTAAATTAATTGATTAGAATCTGTGTAAATGTTAACATGTGTAAATTAATGTTTCATGGGAAATAACTATTGAATTGAAATAAGTAAATTATCTGTGAGAAATTAATTAATTGAGTCAAAAGTAAATTAATGAAGTATTAGAATAGTTTATGCAAAAGAATAAGGTAAAAATGAATTGTATGCAATGTGTTTAAAATTTTAAAAGAAAAGTAAATGAACAAATATTTGTTAGATGAATACTAGAACTGTGGATAATCTGATTTAAGTACTTATTCTAAATTGAAATTAAGAAATTGTGTATTGCAAATTAAATTAGCCAATTATTGAAATTAAGTAATTGTGTTTTGCAACTAATTTAGTCAATTATTGAAATTAAGAAATTGTGTATTGCAAATTAAATTAGCCAATTATTGAAATTAAGTAATTGTGTTTTGCAAACTAATTTAGTCAATTATTGAAATTAAGAAATTGTGTATTGCAAACTAAATTAGCCAATTATTGAAATTAAGTAACTGTGTATTGCAAATTAATTTAGTCAGTTATTGAACTTGTGTAGAGTGCTTAAGATTATATTGAAGTAGCATTGATTTATTATGTGTGTGAAATTTGGTCTGAAAAATTTTAAACATTTTTGAATTGTATGTGCCATGTTAGGATTTCAAACGAGTCTGTTAAACTGTAATCTTTCGGAGTAACCCCCCCCCCTTTTTCTTGGAAGAACGTAGCACTAGAATTCCCCGAATTGAGAGGGCTCTATTGTAAAGGCGTGAGAAAAGCGGACAACCAGTTCTTTTGTTGTGTTGAGGTCAAAATTCCGAGGGTTCCGGTAAGGTTAAGTTGTGGATAAATAGTTATTGAGGCAAAATGTCGTTTTTAACAAAATACAAGAAAATTGACTTGCAGAATTTGGCTTTGGAGCTGCAAGTAGGAATTCAAGAATCAGATAGAATAATTGACCTGGCAAGAAAAATTTCAGAAAGTGAAGGTTTCGAGGAAGAGAGCGCGAAAAATATTCTCGTAAATCTTATAGAAGATAGGAAATTGCAGGAGATTAAAGAAGCCGAGAGAGCGGAAAAAGCAGCAGAACGCGCTTTTGAGCTTGAAGAGAAAGCAGCACAACGCGCTTTTGAGCTTGAAAAACTTAAAATCACTCTAATTGGGGAAAATAGTAGTGTGAATTCCGTGAACTCAGAAAACGGGAACCCGTCTAGGCATGTTAAATCGGTAATGCAGAGGTATGATGCCGAAAAGATAGACATAGCTTTATTCTTAAATCTGTTTGAGAGGCAAGCTAGGAAATTGCAAATTAATGATTGTGATTTAGTGTCAGAGTTACTCAGTCTTTTGCCGAGCGAAATAGCGGGAATAATCATCAGGGAACCTGAAGAAAAAAATGATAATTACGAATATGTTAAGTCGGTACTGCTAGACAGGTTTAAACTCAGTGCCGAAGCATTCCGTACGAAGTTCCAAACCCATCAACGGCAGAACGGTGCTTTGTGGAAAGATTTAATATTTGAATTGAGGAGCTATTTAGAGGGATGGTTAGATGGAATTGAAATTAAAGATTTTGAGTCACTCAAAGAACTTATGGTAGCCGACCAAATAAAGCGACGCGTACCAGCGGAAATCAAAGATCATTTCGTAGATGTATGGGGAACACTAAATGATCCTATAACTTTAGTAAGTAAGCTAGACGCGTATGAGTCGACCCGCCGATTCGTAAAGAAACCGACGCAAATTAAACCACCCGAGAATAGAAAGGTAGACCGCCCCAAGCAGTCAGAGAAAGTTAGTCCCGCGACGAAAACGGGAGTAGAGAAATCAGGCCCAAAAGAGTGGCGCAACGCTGCTAACAAAAATAATAACGATTGGAGGACCAGGGAGTATGAGAAGCGAAGTGGCCCCACTTGCTTTCAGTGTGGTCAGAGTGGTCATATCCGCCCAAACTGTCCCGAATTAAAAAAATCCAGCGAGATCATAAACAATCTAGCTACGACGGAAGATTTTTCTCCTGCGTTTAAGCCCTACTTAAGCGAAGCTCGCGTGAATCAGGTCCAAACCGTAGTATTGCGTGATAGCGGGAGTTGCGTAGATTTGTGCCCCGCGAAATTAGTTAAACCCGGAGATTTCACCGGAGAAAATATTTGGCTCTAACAGCCCTTGGAAAATGAATTTAGATGTCTACCCTTAGCTCGAGTAACACTTGAGAGCCCAGAATTCGGCCAAGTGATAACAAAAGCCGCCGTGGTAGGTCAGAGTGTGGAAATGAACCACTACTTGCTGGGGAATGCCACTCAGGAGCTGATAGAAGCGAAAAAATTAAAACCAGCTAGCGTTAATGCAGTCACCCGAAGTCGAGGTAAGCAGGAGGAAATTCAAACGGGAAATTCTGCAGAGAACGGGGAAGCGGTCGAACGACTAACGGAGTCGCCAGAGTCCGACGTTAATTCGCCGGATGACTTAGAACATATAGAATTACCGGTAGTTGTAGAAACTGACGATTCATTAGGGGAAGTGAGTGCCGACACTTTCGTTTTAGAGCAAAAAAATTGTCCTGAACTTGCACCTATTTGGGAAAAAGTTAAGCAACAGAAAACCCTGGAATTTGTGGTCGAAAACGAATTACTTTTTAGGAAATCGCGAGATCACAGAGGGGAGGAAAGAAAACAATTGATTATACCAACTAAGTACAGGTCTAAAGTTTTAAGTTTATGCCATGATGGCATCGGATCGCACATGGGAATGTCAAAAAGTAAAGACAAATTATTGAGATATTATTTTTGGCCCCAGTGCATAAAAGAGTGTGAGGACTTTGTTAGATCGTGTGACCTCTGCCAAAGAATAGGGAAATCACAAGAACAAAAGAAAGCCCCGCTTAAATTAGTCCCAGTAATTACGGAGGTTTTCACAAAAATTAACGTGGATATTGTGGGTCCATTGCCGATTTCTCCAAAGGGAAATCGATATATTTTAACTGCGTTGTGCATGGCATCCAAGTACCCGGAAGCCATACCTTTGAGTGCTGTAAACTCTGAAAATGTGACGGGGGCTCTGTTAGAAATTTTCAGTCGGATAGGGTTCCCGAAGGAATTACAATTAGATAATGCTACCTATTTCACCAGCAATTTAACGACCACGTTTCTGGAGAAATTCGGAATTAAGGTGACGAGAAGCTCAATATTTCATCCGCAAAGCAATCCCGTTGAGCGTTTTCACCGCACCATTAAACGGCTCCTGAAAGTTATCTGCCTTGAAGCAAAAGAAAATTGGGAAGTAGGATTACCCTCAGCCATGTTGGCTCTTAGAAATGTCACACATTTATCAACTGGATTTAGTCCGGCGGAATTGATATTTGGGAAGAATTTAAGGGTGCCGGAAACACTACTTTTTGAAAAATGGTGTAGGAAGTCGCCGGAGACTAATGTGGTTACAGAGTATGTTTTCAAGCTGATGAACAGGCTACGGAACTGTCAGGAGATCGCTTCCGAAACCGAAAGGGAGATCAAAGTTAAAAGGAAGGCTTATTATGATAAAGGGTCAGTGAGGAGAGAGTTTAAAGTTGGGGAGAAAGTTTTGGTTTTATCCTCTTGCCCCGCAAACAAATTTGCCGTTAAGTGGGTGGGACCTGGAGAAATTGAGAAGAAATTGTCAGAGACAAATTACATTGTAAAAATGCCGGGGAAGACTGACAAGGTACAGGTGTACCACGTAAACCTATTAAAACCATACCACCAACGTATGGAATGTGTAAATTTAATTATGTGCGAAGAAATTACAAATGAGAACAGCGAAACTGACCTAGAGATCCAATACCCTGTATCAAGCCCGAATATTTTCGACTACCAGGAGATTATTATGGGTAGCATGTTAGAAGAGAGATGTACTCCCGAACAAATCCTAGAGTTAGGTGAGTTGTTACAAAACCATCAGAAATTATTCTCGAACGATCCGGGCCGAACGCATCTAATTGAGCATGATATTGAGCTCATTAGTGACAAACCAATTAGATCCAAACCCTATAGGACTTCACCGCGGCAAAATGAGATACTAAAAACCGAAATTAAAAGAATGTTAGATCTAAAAATCATCGAAATTGGAGAGTCGGATTATACCTCTCCAATGATATTAGTCGAAAGTCCAGGTCGAGAGCCTCGCCCATGTGTGGATTACAGACGCCTTAACTCCGTTATCAGAACAGAGTATTATCCACTACCGAACATGGATGACCGTATCGAGAAAGTGGCCGCCGCTAAATTTATTACGGTAATCGATTTGACTAAGGGTTATTGGCAAATCCCCTTGAGCGCTAGGGCGCAAAGACTTGCGAGTTTTGTGACTACTTTTGGGACATATCGCCCCTTAGTCCTTCCCTTCGGGTTAGTGAATGCGCCCTATTGCTTCTCAAAATTTATGGCGCAGCTACTTCAGGGATGTGACGACTTCTGCGTTCCATATTTGGACGATGTCGCCATATTCTCTGAAAATTGGCAAGATCACCTAAAACATCTAGATATGATCTTGAAGAAAATAGCTTCTGCCAGGCTAACGATCAAACCTTCCAAGTGCAAATTCGCACAAGGTTGTGTTAAGTATTTGGGACACATGGTGGGAGAAGGACGTCGGACGCCGACCGAAGCAAAAATTAAAGCAGTAGTAGATTTTCCTACACCGCGGGATAAGACCCAAATCCGACAGTTCCTTGGACTTAGTGGTTATTATGCTAGATACATTCCTAACTATGCGGTCATAGCTGAGCCGCTGACGCGGGCGTTAAAAGGAAAACACAGAAAAGAGAGGGTTCAATGGTCGGAGGAGTGCAATGCAGCGTTTCAAGAGTTGAAAACGAAACTAACTGAGAAACCTGTTTTGTACGCCCCGGACTTCGCCAAAGAATTTATCCTGCAAACCGATGCATCCGACATTGGTATCGGTATAATATTGGCACAAAAGGGACCGGAGAATACTGACCATCCAGTGTTGTACCTTAGTAAAAAATTTACTAATGCAGAAAAGAAGTTTTGCACCACCGAAAAAGAGTGCGCAGGCATAATATACGCCATAAAGAAACTAAGACATTACCTGGATGGGCAGAGATTCACCATCGAGACGGATCATAATCCGCTCGTTTTTCTTAAGACGAATGCGGGAAATAACCCAAGGCTTATGAGATGGGCTCTTGCCTTACAGCCTTTCAATTATCAAATTGTCCACAAATCTGGTAAATTGATAGGTCATGCCGATTGCCTAAGCCGTTTCATGGCAGAATAGAAACCTTAAGTCAGGCGTAATGTTGTAAATAAATTAATGTAGAGTGTGAAAATAATTAATGAATTGTGTAAATAACTTAGTGTATTAATGTGTTAGGTAACCTAGTAATCATAATGTATTAGAATAAATGTATTAACGGTGTAGTAAATTAAATGCATTGCCTCTAATGATGTATCAGGTGAGCTGCGTCTAACCGTGATTTTCAGATTTTGCCATTATGCCAAAATCTCCTTCAAGGAGGGAGGGGTTGTAAGAATCCGTTACGACCCTTCCGAATAAATCACCCAGACAGCCGGACCTCCCACAGCAGGTGACCAGCGAACAGTTCTATCTTTCAGCGTCAAGGTGTCTGCACACAAAGAATGGTGTTGCTTCTAGCCGCCGGGCCTGGGAGGACGTAAACTAATGACTATTTCGACGTGAACTAATGATTTTCAGATCAGCTGAATCATGGGAACCGAACACATGGCCTCGTGGTCAGGCGAATCACAGCCAACGGACATGATGTCACAAAATAGTGCCAGCCAACCAAAACTTGTGTAGTCACGTGACCGGAAGCATGGTTGCCAACGCCGCAGAAGAAATCCAGAATTTGGAGAGACTTGGTCGAGACTCTCATCTAGAGAGCACCTATCGTCTACGTTGTCCTGGAGCGACCGACTTGACCCTGACTTATTTTCAGAGCAGCCGCTCGAAGCTCTCGTCAACGAATACTTCACCCTGAAGTATAGCTATCTCAGAGCATCCTGCTCTACAGGCTTCGTTATCTATTTTCAGAGCTGTACGCTCTAGAGGCTGTGTACCGACCTTCTAGTTCCGCTGTGACTGTACGTGCATCTTATCATGGATATCATTTGGTTATTACGAAGGCCAGTTCCCTCTATGTCTAGAGGTAGATCAACACCTGTGTAAAGAGTGTAATAGATCAACACCTGTGTAAAAAGTTTCCGACTAAAATTTAATAAAACTGTATTTTAATTTAGTAGACTGACTCTGAACATTTTTAGCTACCCGGAGTCTGAAGATATCACAATATATATATATATATATATATATATATATATATATATATATATATATATATATATATATATATTATATATATATAGGCTAATTTGAAGATACAGATTGATTATTGATAAACAATTTGTGTTCTGATTTGAAAATGGTTAACAAAATATAAGCACTTTGTAGCAAAACAGTTATTTATTTAACAATAGATATATGTTTGCAATATATACAACAAGTGGTTTCATACTCACTAACAAGTGTTCCTAGGTGAAGATAAAAACTACAATTATAAAAGTACACAAAGAGCATTTTAATTTTTCAGGCAAAAAAAATCATACAGATTTGATATAATTACAGTTAAGAAAGTTGTTATCACAATCTATCAATATGTAAAATTGCTGTTAATTGCTGTAAAATTTAAGTAAGTTTCGATTTTTCTTATATTTTCTGATGGTTTATTCAATGGTTTCTGATAGTTTTAGGATCGAGTCGCGACCCACCGGTTGGGAAACGCTGCTATAGACCCTTTTTAAACTTCCATCGACCCCCAAGGGGCCCACCTGGACCCCGTACGGAATCCCTGTTCCATAGCCTCAGTTTTGACGGGGATATGTGTCTTGGGTTTTCTCTAATCACCTGGAAAGAAATGGGATGCCCTTATCTTTAGGGAAATCATACATAACAAGCACGTCTTTATTAAGAAGATGTTACTATAGTCAACAGGAAAATACAACGTCTAATATTCCATAACGTAATTAGAGGGGTGGAAACATGTTTCAAACTGATTGATAGTTCATCATCAGGCCGAAGTGCAGTAGGTCTGACTCACGTTAAATTTTTTTAAAAATTTGCTAATTTTTTGACTAAATTTTTTTCCCACGCTAAATTTTTAACGCCGTTATTCAAATATTAGACAAAAAATTGTCTCTATTGAAAAATATTTATACAATTTACATACATTTTTTGAAACCCCCCCCACTTTTTTCCCTTTTCGATCTTAGAAAAACGTGTAATTGAGACTCTATTTTGAATTTATATATCTCTCGTCAATTTACTTCTCTTAAAAAGCATGCTTCTTTATCCACACCTTCCTTGTCTGATTCTAAATCCGATTCCCAACATATAATCAATTTGTCTTCCCACACCTTAACGGATAACCAGAAAGATATATTACAATTAGGTTTAAATTTCTCTGAAACTTGTAGCCGTCTTTATAAAAATTGATTGCTCCAATGAAGAATTCCTTGAAACTTAACAAAATATCTCCTGCTCAGAAGCAGACTCTCTGCTAAATTAAAGCTGATGTTATTGCTTTAGTTAAAAACCGCTTCAGCAAAAAACTTGACTAGTCCCCCCCCCCCCCCCCAAAAAAAAAAACGACTCTTCAGGAATTTAATTCCAATTCTAACTGAATTATTACTAAAGTAGATGCAAGCGAAGAAATTCTTTTACTCGATAAAATTACGTACATTGATAAAGTTAATGAACATGAAGGTCTGTTCGCAAAAGTAAAAAAAAAAGATCCTAATAATGTTTATCTCAATAAAGTTAAAATGATTTAAAATAATTACAAGATAAAAATATTTTTTTATATACCATGTTATTAAATTTTCTGTTGAATCATATAAACTTGACAATTCTAAGTATGAATAAATACTTAAAAATTTTTTTTTGATAAATTATCCCATCAACTTGAAAGAAAATGATCAAATGCGTAATCAATCATTTAGCTCAAGAATTGGAAGTTAACTTGCGTTTAACTTTTCGTTCCCGGCTCGGCCGATAGATGGCTGCACCATTCTACAAAACAAAATTAATTGAAAATGAATTCAATGCTGCTTAAAAATGGCTAAAAGTATTAAAATAATGCATTGTCCTCGTGTTCTGAGCTATTCTAAAAGTTTCAAATGTCTAGCTAGTCGGGAAGTTAGTTAAAAATCAATTGCAAGATTTGTACTGGACAAACACAAACACACACACACAAACAAACAAGAAAGTGAGCTAATAAAAATACTGTAAAAATTCTTTAGCCTTCTGTGACTTTATTAAATTTTCTTTAATTTCATCCGGTGCTAATTGGGCTCGTTTTCACGCCCTCTCCGAAGTCCATAAACAAAATTTCTGTTTTAGGCCCATTGTTTCTAATTTTTTTTTTGTCCAATGAGTAGGAACTTGTCATTAGACATTCACCTTTCGTTATTCGCCACTATTTACTGTCTATTTTATTATGGGAGCACCTTATACGTAAGCCATCATTAGGGCCTGTTCACATAGAAGTCCGTTGCGTTGCGTTAAGGAAAAGATGACGTTGAGACGAAAATAACCAATCATAGGCGCTAAAAATTTCATTGCTAATCGTTTGGAGGCATATGATTGGTTTATTTTCGTCTCAACGTCATCTTTTCCTTAACGCAACGCAACGGACTCCTATGTGAACAGGCCCTTACTCCCTATGAGGGAAACAGAACGGAAACGACCAAGCCTCATTCGGGCATTTGAACCCAAGCCCACTGCGGGACAGCTCAAAATGCTAACCACTACACCATATGGGCGGCAATTTATTGTTTATAACATAAGCTCGCTTTTTAGTGAGTACCCTTTTTTCCGGATGTTCCTATAGTACCTGCAGTGTTAAAAATTTTTACATATCGCTCACTCCTTTCATCAACGTCATATCTAAAGAAACGGGATTTTTCAGGAGAGTGATTTGAAAGTTTAAAAGTACATTAAAATGCATTGAAAATAAATATTAATTATGTTCTCTAGCGGCTAAATATTGATCGGTGAGGTATAATCATCTTACAGGGATATACTACTCTTTCAAGGTATTCTGAAGACAGGCATAACTAAAAATTGCCAATTTTTGAGATATGACGTTGTTGAAAGGAGTGAGCGATATGTGTTAAAAAACTTCTCCAACGCCCCCATTCAAAAATTAGACAAATTAGGAGCACTGTTTAAAAATTAGACATCAAGAATTCCCTTATACCGATATTGAAATTAAGGAACATATTACTTCGACTAAACTGTGCTTTGAACAAACCATTTTTGACTTTAAGAAGGAGTTCTATAAGCAATCTAAGGGACTTCCGATGGGTAATACTTTATCTTCCCTTTTACGTGACCTCTATATGCACTACTTCGAATAAAAATTCTTCAGTAAATCCCGTTTAAATGTTGTTTGAGGCATGTTGATGCCCCGTTTATTCTTGTAGATAACCCTTTTAATCTTCCTTCTATCTTAAATATTGTTGATTCGATCGGTCTGCATATCCATTTAACCTCCGAAGTTGAGAAAGCTAACAAACTCAACTTTCTCGATGTTTTGGTTTCTAAGTCGGACTTTTATTTCAATACTTTAGTGTTTAGAAAACTTTTCCCTGTTTCTGTCTCTCCCCCCCCCCCCCCCTATGCATATTCTGATCATCTCCCGAATAAAAAAACTCTAGATTTCTACACTTAAGTTTATCGCACCTTATGTTTATCTTCGAACCCCAGTTACCTTAAGGCTGCTGTGTACTAACCCTATTGGATTCGCTCACCTCAACGTTAACTTATGGAGAAAATTTGTCCAAGGATTGCCGACTTGGATTCGAAAATCTTTTTAAAAAATGTACTCCGCAATTGAGAAAGAAATTTTACACCTTGGGACATTTTTCGTTTTTTTTAAATGCTAAAAATATTTTAATGGTATAGGGCATTTTAAACGCTCCTAAATTCCTTTAGTGGACGAGTTTGGTTTGGTTTGGAGAGCTACGGTCAACGTTTTACTACACGAGGGCTCATTAGACCAGGACCTACAGTTTAAAGCCGATTCCGATCGGTTACAAACATCCATGCCAACAGTGGGACTGGAACCCACAGGATCTGAACTGAATATCAGAGCTCTAGCCATTCAGCCATCACCTGGCCCCCTGGTGGGCGAAATTTAAAAAAATGAATCCTGTTACAAGGTGTAGAGATGTTCAGGCTATCTGAACTTTCAATTTTTATTTGATTACCAGCATTTATGTAGAAGTAAATAGTAGAAAATTTTCTCCATAGGTTAACACTGAGGTGAGCGAATCCAATAGGGCTAGTAAACAGCAGCCTTAATGCCGAAATTAACTTCTCAAAACCTCTGATAACCAGCTGAGGCTTCAACTCTTCAGTCATTAACAAATCTGTTTGAAAAATCAGTCCCCTACTCTTTCATCCTTGTAAAAGTCATAGAGTTTTGATAGGCTAGAGGTCCTCCCACGTTACGACCCCCATATGTTTTAAATTAAGAATATTCCTATCTCGCTTCAACTTTAAAGCTTTAATTAAACCCGTAAATAAACTTCAATTTCCTCCCACGAAAACACCAATACCTGTATTTCGTAAGTGATGCGTTTACAGCATAAATTGCGGCGATTGTAATTTGTCATGTATTGGTCAAACCAAAGTGACCTTGCGTGCACGAAGGAGCATTCCCGGTACGTTAAGATAGAAGAATGATCTAAATTAATAATAGTCAAACTCTCACAGAAAAGAGGAAAACAATTAAATTTTCCTGACGCGAAAATTGTTCATCATACTAAAACCACTTCTCAATTAAATTTTCTTAAAATCTTCGTTATGTATAATAATTCCTCTCGTGTAGTCAATGATATGCATACATTATCTCTATCTACTGGGTGCAATTGATGTATTTAGTTTTATTCCTTTAATTCTTAACCCCTTTCATTACTCCGTCTTCTAGCTTCTATTTTCCAGCCTTTTCTCAATTTTCCTGCTTTATTTGTTAGCTTCGTTAACGAGTGTGTCCCGTATGTGGTCTGGTGGTCATATAAATTTTCCCCTTTTCCTTTCCGAAGTGGTGTCGTGACCCCACAACTAAACTTCACGATTCGAGAGAGGTTTTTTTTCAGATAGAGGACAAAGCCGTATTAGAGTTAAGCTCTTTATTAGATTCTATGCTTCGTCTTATTTACAGGTGTAGGTTTCGCACAGTATCTAAGTGCACCTCCAGACAATCAGCATCATGCATTGTAACGCAGAATAGCAGGTCTGTTGACCCTTCATCTAGTGATGGCCTCCGGGGCTCTATAAATTCCAGAGCAGCAGCTCTCCAGTCAGTTTCTTTTCGCTCAATCCTCCGCTAATCCTCCACTTTGCATCCGGGCTGACCTTTTTAAGTCCCTATCAAAACTTCTTGAACCATCTAGATTTCTTTTCAGAAACTCCTGGCGGTTCAGTTAAGATTTTCCCACTGTGTTTAATGAATTCCGGTGTCCTTAATGATGCTGAGGCTAGACCGCACTGCATCACATCCGCTGCTCATTTTGCTCTAATGAAAATAGTAATTATGCACGCATTTATACCCCTCTTTAGAGAATAGGCCAAGTGGGTCAAGGGCATAGGAGATTATAGCCACGCTGCTAAACCCCCTACATTATCCTTTCGCTTTCGAGCGTCCTGCAACTTCCCATCCATTTGTGAATTGTCCATGCAGATAATCACGCCTTCGGCCTGACGATGAACTATTGATTAATTCGAAACATATCACCACCCTTTTAACTACTTTTTACTATATTTGAAGTTGCGTTTTCCTGTTAGATTTTCCTCAAATTTCCCGTGAGTTACTATAGAGATTTGCAATAAACAGGTTGAACAAAAGGAAAAAAATGGGGAAAACTTTAAATTCACCCCTACATTTACGAATTTGAATTGTATGCCACGGAAACTACAATAACCACATAACTATGTATTTGCCCAAACTTTCAAAATGTGAAAACAAGTTGAGAAGTTTTACTTTTATTATTACGCTACGTTACTCGCGAATGTTTGTCTACTGTTAGAACTGAATAACTTTGCATATTTATTGATCATAGCATATATTTCCGTAATGTTTTCCACGCATCTAATTTGATCCGGTTAGACTAACAGAAGTTATCGATCAATATTCGCATGAATCACATGAAAGGGATAACAATAAGTTTGTATATAGGAAAAAAATGAATAAAACTAGCTTATGAATGTATAAACTATATTAACCTCGTACCTGAAAGTTTTTTATGTAGTAATAAAAGAACAAAAGAAAGTATTAAGGGCTTTGTACAAGTCTTTTTATTTCTTAAAGTAACGGTGAACGTTAAAATTTATTTTTTTACTTTTTATCATAGAGATATGAAATTTTGTACATATATACAGTTCATTTATAAGTATGTAGAATACCTTAAAAGAAATTTCCAATCCTATTAGAATTTTAAGAGTTTTCAAAAAATTTAAAATTTATAAACACAATTTTAAAATGTCCTTACGACTTAATTTTTTCGATATTTCCTTGATTTTGCATTTTAGTCCCTTAAAATTGCATTTCAAATAAGTCTGGGTATCAATTATTTAATCCCTTGAATAGTTAATTTTTGAGAGATCCTTTTTTCTGAATTGCATCCTGATTTTCATCAAAATTTTGCCTTTTAATAAGTTATGAATCGAATTTAATTGCCT
The DNA here is from genome assembly GCA_907164885.2 of Dolomedes plantarius. NCBI lineage: Eukaryota > Metazoa > Arthropoda > Arachnida > Araneae > Dolomedidae > Dolomedes > Dolomedes plantarius. The sequence goes on from OU015492.1 coordinate 171,911,934, forward strand.
TAATGAAGTCGGATTGTAAAATTCCTGCCCAGTTTCATTGTAAACTGTATCAGAATTATTCCTTATCAATTTCATGAATTTTTAACAAAAATTAAGTCACCTGGAGCATTTAAAAAATCTAAAAACCTTGAAAAATCTGTTATGAGAAAAACAGATTTGAAGTTTATTACTACTCTTAACTTTATTACTAATTTAGTAGAAGCTTCATAAATGATTTTTTACTTGAAAAAAAATTATTTTGGTTCTATTATCCTACAGAAATATTTTTTTACAATAACACAATCAATATCACAATAAAAAAAGATTTGCTCAAATAAAGGTCCACGGTCCCCTTAAGGGATTCAAAAATTTTCAACCAGATTTTCTGGAAATACAAAGAATTCTTCAAATTCAGACCAGGCGATATGGATTATCTCATTTTTAATGGATAAAGCTAATAAGCCACTTGTAGTTAGTAGTTAAGAGTTCTATGAGGTCGGAGAGGGTGGGAGAAAGTACGAATCCCCCAGAAGTTGCCTCTGGGGGTGCTCGGTCAAAAGTGAGGTGACACCAGGGTGGTGGTGTTGGTTTACTCATACTGTGCCGCCATTGAAAGTAACAAACAATTCTAAAGGTGACGCCTACATGGTATAGTGGTTAGCTTCGTGAGCTTCCCCGCAGGGGCCTGGGGTTCAAATCCCGAATAAGGCTAGGTCACTAACGTTATGTCTCCTCATAGGGAGCAATGCTGGCTCACCTTAACCTTCAGCTTACGGGACCCATTTTTCCGATTCCCTCTTTAAAACGGGAAATTTCAAACCCCCTTTGTAAGAAAGGCCATTAAAGGGGTTATGTATATATATATATATTTTATATACACATACATACATACATACACACACACACACATATATATATATATATATATATATATATATATATATATTTATGGCGGGCGTTAGATTTACACCCGTTATAATAAATATACCTGCATTCATCGTGGCCGTTAACATAGTTGGCGAGTGGAAGGCACTTTGATCAATAAACAGTCCATAATTGAAGTCAATCACTTTAATTCTTTTCTTCAAGAGAACCACGCTCAAAGTCTATCTCCTAGCATCACCATTTTCAAAAACTCCGCGGCGCCGAGTAGCGCGTGTCCGTTAACAACGACCTTCCAGCTTAATCTGCCACTACTTCTATATTCTCCTCAGAGCGACCCCCCCCCCCCTATCTTGCATGTTCAAAACACCACATGGAAACTTCCGGAATCGTCCTTTGTTTATGTCAGCAATATCTTCGCGCGCTAAACCTGTACATCTAAAATAGATTCCCTCAGTGGAACTTCAACTTACTTTCGCAAATCGAGGTCACTTCCCGAAACGGGGAAAAACCTTTTTCAACGTGTTTTGACAATGATTTTAATGTTAAGGTTTGCTATTCTAAAGCCCCATGTAATTTTCTCAATTAATGTTTTGACACACACACACACACACACACACACATAAATATATTCATTCTTGGGATACATGCTATCCCACCCGGTAAGGAAAAGGTTAATGGTGCTCCCACAATAAAGTAGCCTAATAAGCAAGGCTAATAAAATAGCCAGAATAACAAAAGGCGAATGTCTCACGGTAAGTGCCGCCGCATTAGGGGAAAATAAAAAGATTATCGCGGTTTAAGTGCGAATTTTTTCATTGACAAGTGCCCCGCAATGGTCAACAGCAACAACAGTTTGTAGTTAAAAGGCATAAGAAGAATGTTCAATAATACATTTTTTGGGAAGATGGATTTGCGTAGAATGTAATTAAATTGATGTAAAATAATCGATTCTCTTAAAAGTTATCGCAATACGGAATACTTAGGCTTGTGCTGCAAATCTGTATCTACTACTAATATATATATATATATATATATATTTACTTACTAGAAACTTTAAATCAAAAATAAGCAATAAAATATGTTACTATCTTTAATAGGTTGAAAATGAGGTTTTCAGGATTTGGAAACTCTGCATTTTGCATTTGTGGAAAAATACCCCTTTTCCTTCAACTGTTATGGGTAGCTAGAAGAAATACCTCCGATTTTTTTTTTATCTATCCGCAGAGAAAAAGCAGAATCACCGAAAAGTTTCACAGAGAAAATTTCCAGCGGGTGAAGAAAAGAGTTTATTGACTACCTAATTACTCACATCACATGATGTCTTTCTAACTGCTGAACAAAAGTTATGACCGTCTAGCAACTTTACCATGAAACTTCACTACACAGTTTTAGTTTATTTCCCCCCCCCCCCCTTCTAATAGTCGTGTCTCTTAAAAAAAGTAAGTTTTTATGATACAGGAACAATAAAGTCTTGCCTTAATGTGGGCTCAGTCTATTTACTTCTTTCAAATTTGTTCATTTTTTTTTTCTCGATAAAAGTTTAAACGAGTATTAGAAGACATATTAACTTCATAAAATGTTTTACTTTTGAGTTAGAAGAAGATGATGTTATAAAGGAGAAAAAAAAAAACGCAGAGGGAAAAGTTTATGAAATGAATCTTTTTATTAAGTTTGGAGAGTTAAAAAAAATTTGTCCAGCAGTATCTCTCGTTATAACCCATGTTTTTTGATATTTTTAAAGAAGCGACCCATTAACCTAAGTTATCTATATTATGCTCGTTTTTTTAAGGGTTTGAGTAAACAAGATTTTATTTTTACTGCTATTCATATTTACTGCTTTTTATTGCTTTCATTTTATTTTTTGGTTTACTTTTACATGCATTTCGTAATGATATTTTGCACAAATTTGTCTTTATATAAAAATACTTGAGCAATTTAAGTTTTGTTTTGAACAAATGTAAATTATAAATTTAATGCATGTATAGTTTTAATAAATCATCTGTTTTAATATCTCTATTTGCATATTTCCCCCCCCCCCCCTTTAGTACATAGGGAGGGTCTCAACATGATATGTCTTTAGGATTTAAAAAAAATTGCGTATGAAATTTTAAATAAGTTGGGTGGGAAATTTTTTTAAATTTTAAGCTTCTTTAAATAAATCAGCTGATTTAATAGCTGATTTAAATTGCTGATGCTCCTTTATTTTTTTTTGGAGGGGGGGGGGGTTATTGTTTTTGCAACAGGAAAATATTTTCGAATAAGAAATTTCATTTCGGAATCTCTAAATCTAAAAGTTTGAAGATGGCTTCGTGAAAATAGAACAAAGGAACCCTGTTCAAAATTTAGACATACCTTGCAGAGAATGTCACATGTAGCTACATAAAATAGGCAAATCATAAAAAATTCCATTCCTAGATAAATAGACATCCAATTGCAGATGTATAGCAAGCGACACACAGTACAGTTTAAATAATGTTTTTTTTTCAACGTGGTAAGCATTTTTCCGTTGACGAGAATGTTGAAGGGCGCGATGGCCCAGTTGGCAAAAGCAGCGAGCCAGTGATCTGAATGTCACTGGTTCGATGCTCGACGCTGACAAATCCACCGCCGTGTACGCTAGAGGCGGCTGGTGCGCGAAAAATCTGTCTCGGCTGCAATGTCCTCAAATTTACCTATGGAGATACGGGGTGAACTGTACCGGTCTCGTCACCTGACTCGGTTCAAAATTACGGGATCGGATCGTAACCAAGTCAGACTACGACCTTTGTGGTGCTAATTAAATCCAGAGCCACTTTCCCCTTTGTCCAATAGCCTGTTGTTGTTGTTTCTCATCCCCATGACCAGCAGAGCTAGATCAGGTCCATAAGCTCGTTCACTCTGAGAAAGTCCAGCACCAAAAGAGGATCTTGAGCCAGGTCCTGCCTGGTGAGCCCCAGACAGGATAAAATGTGGTCAGGGGAGGCTTGAGCAGTAGAACACTTAGTGCAGTTTTCGAAATGCTTACTACCACCAATAAAACTCATTGATGACAGATGACCACTGAGGAAGCGAGTAAGTGTGGTTTGATCTCGTCTACTACTGCCCCGAACCAAACAGCCGCCTGGGCTTCTACTCTGGTACCATGCGTGTACCAGTGGTACCGTCCAAATGGCCTTGTTATTTGCCTTAAATTTAGAAAAAAGCTCCGAATAAGTAAGAGGAGCAACAGTCGTTATGGTCTCTTCAGCACCTGCTTTGGCCAAACTGTCCGCAATCTCATTTCCAGCAACATCGACATGGGACGGAATCCATTGAAAGTGGATCCGATGGGAAAGGGAGAGTTGTTTTAGTTTCCTCAGGATGTCTGCACTAGCACTGTCCCTGACACTATGCTAGTCGGCCAGGTGCTGAATGGCACTTCTACTATCCGAAAAGATCCAGATATCATTAAACCGTGGAAGCGACATGATGGAGTCCAGACCTTCAAGAATTGCAATGAGCTCGCTCCGGAATACCGAGCAGAAGTCCGGATTTCTTCTCTTGATCTTTAACTCCTGATCCCGAAATGTAATGTAAATGCCACTGCCCGATCTGTCATCATCAAGTTTACTGCCGTCCGTATACAACTTAACAGCGTCCATGGGGACATTATTAATTCTTTCGAGAGCTAACTGTTTCAGGTAGCACGGCAATTCCATTTGTTTGCTAACCCGGACAGGAAGGATAACATGAAAGTGAACCCCATCGAGACCCTCAGAACGGTCGATAATCTGAGATAAGCTGTGATGCTCAATAGAGCTGTCGAAAAGCTTGCCAGAGACAACCTGTCCAAAGGGACTATCACGTTTGAGCCTCCGGTTACTGCTCCATGATTCCAGGAATTTCGAAGTACGGTTCTGAAAGCCTAGACTGGAGAGCTTACTGTAATACTTCACCAAACAAACATTTCTCCTAAGTTTCAAAGGCTGTAGATTAGCTTCATAAAGTACAATATCATTCGGGCAGGAACTGGGAAGGCCCGTGATGATACTTGCAGCACTGAGTTGTACACGTTCAAGCCTCTGCAGGTTTGAGTCTGAAGCACTACAAAAGATGGGAAAGCCGTATTCCAAAATGTGTCGAATAAGAGAAACATCCAATAGCCTATGTGGACTTAATCTGATGTTGCTGTCAGTCAAGTGGGATAAGCAACAACAGGAATGTTGAGTTCGTACCTTCCTCCAAACCCTTCATTGCACGGAAGGACTTCCCTGCTGCTAAAGGATTCAACATGCCCTTCCCCGGAAAAGGCATTCAATGACACTTGTCGGGATTCAAACCGAACAACCTCAGTACCACTGGATACCCCAGGCCCTGCACAGGAAAGTTTATTCCATAAGCCAGGACTGCAGCCCAAATCCAAATTGAGGAAATTTACGACACTAACGACTTCACGATGCCGTTATTAAAAACATGCTTGAATTCCGTTTTTATTCATTCTTTACAAGCTTTAAATTAATGACATTTGCTAAAATTTAATCTAAACACTTTAAGCTTTTTCATGCGTCCTCTGTGTGAGAATTTACAAATAACTGTTGAGGCTTTTGGCATAGTTAGGATGCTAACAATATATGTATTGAATATGCAAACCATCCTCTTGGGTCTAAAAGTTTTTATTTAACATTTCAAAATTCATACAATATTATTCAATATTACTGATGGTAAATTCGGTTCGTTAAACTGAATATTTCCCCCAAAATTTAATCTAAAAATTTATAATTTATGTCGGAAACTCTTAGGTACAAAAAAGTTAGGAGAACATTAGCCTAAACACACTATACAGAACTTCATGTAAATTCGAGTATATATTGATTTAGCAAAATGCCCTTTACATGCTGATCTTATTAGTCTGGAATATGAAAATAAGAACATTTTAGGAGTAATGCATTAGAGAACTTCGAAATGAAACTGTTTGTTTTATCGAGAAAATTTTAAAGATTCAGGAATAAAATCTTAATATTTTTAAGGAAGAATATTTATTTACTTTATGCTGTATCGTTTAACTTTCCATTGTTTATATTTTCATATATCCCGGGCATGTAAAAGTTGGCACTGTACACACAAACCATGTTATTAAATTATGAAATTGAGGGCTACAGTGATTTGATTAATGGAGTCCGAGTCAGGAAAACTTCCTTTTTGGATTTCTCAGGTTTTGTGATGATTCAACATTTTTTTTAATCTAATGAGTCTTAAGGGGACAGGGACCTTTACGACAAGTGAAAAAGCGGAAATTTTTGCTACTGTTTAAGTATCCATAACTTTTTTAGTTACTTAAATATTGCAATAATTTTTTAACCAGAGATAAATGCTGTAATTGTGATCATTTTGGTGTAAAATTTACATATATTAGTTTATAATAATATTTTACATAAGAATTAAAAAAAAACATACTTTTTTTTACCATGAAAAACTCTGCTGTATTTTCAAGTACACTTTAGTAAAAATCTGAATAACATCTTACATTGAATATTTGCATGGACCTTATATATATTTTATTTAACGTTGTGAATATAATATATTTTTCTTAAAGGTATACAAATGTATTTAAAACAAGTTGACTGCCTACTTATCACAGATGTCCACTACGAGTATACTCGTACCTTCTATTGAACATAGTATATTAGTTATCTTGCGGTAAATACATGTAACTAGTATGATCTGTTGTGCAGCAAGACTGAAATGTTATCACTTTATTTATTTTTCCACTCGTCCATGAACACTGCGAAATCTTGTTGGCTACTTTATTATGGGTGCACCATTTAAGTGAGTCAACATAATTCCCTATGAGGGAACAACACAAGAACGTCTAGGCCTTATTTTGGATTCTAACCCAGGCCCAGATCAGGGTGTTTTGGACCGAGCATTTGTTTGAAAATTTTTGTTGCACGCAAAAAAAGGAAGCATTTTAGCATTAAAAATTATTTGTAAACGCAAAAAACAGCATATAACTCATGTATAAAATAAAAAAAAAGAGTACGTCCATAAATGTAGCAGTAAGCGCAAATTTATGACAGCAAAAATTTTTCGTATAGCTTAGAATACAAATGAATTATAATTACAAGATAAAAAGAACTTTTTATATACCATGTTTTTAAATTTCTGTTGAATCATATAAACTTGACAATTCTATGTATTAATAAATACTTTTTAAAATTTTTTTCGACGAATTATCCCATCATCTTGAAAGAAAATGAAGTTAATTGGAAGTTAACTTGCGTTTAACTTTTCGTTCCCGTCCCGGCCGATAGATGGGTGCACCAGTCTACAAAACAAAATTAACTGAAAATGAATTCAATACTGCTTAAAGATGGCTAAAAGTATCAAAAGGATGCATTGTCATCGTTTTCTGAGCTATTCTAAAAGTTTCAAATGTCTAGCTAGTCGGGAAGTTAGTTAAAAATCGATTGCAAGATTTGTACGGAACAAAACACACAAACAAACAAGAAAGCGAGTTAATAAAAACATGGAAATAAAACAACTCTATTATTGCAACTCTATAATTCTCTATTCTTTTAGATATTGTAACAAGAAAAGTTGGCGTCAGCGAGCGGTTTTCCCAAAATTGCGTGGCAGTCAACGTGTTAATATAAACATTTTATTAAAACGATCTTTATATTAACACGTTGCATACATGTAAAAAATACTTGAAAAATTAAAATTTTGTTTTAAGAAAATTTGTATTTCAAAATTTATATTACGTTAAGTTTTTGGTATATATGCTGATTATTATTTGCATATTTTTCATCTTCATGTAATTTGAAATTCTTGAAAATAATTTTTTATCAGTTTATTTAAAATTTTTTATTCATAAAATCTTTCATTATTTTGAAGAACTAAAACATCATTTATTGGAGAAATTTTTGTTTCAATTTTTGTTTCCATAATTTTTACTCTAAATCAAAAGCATGAAGACCGTTTAAGGTAAAAAACAAAAGAAAGGTGTCCAAAATTTTACTTTGATACTGTGCAGGAATTTTAGGAAATGCCCTTTTAAAGATAGCATCATTAAAAAAAAATACCATTCTGAGATAAAAGCTCAATTGGATACGCAGACAGTTTACCATAAAATGTTTTTCTGCCACCATAAAAACTTACGGATTGTGTTTTGTATTCCAAAAGCTCTTACTATATTTAAATCGAAAATATATATAAATGAGATATTTTAAAAAAAAATTGTGTCTTATATGCTATTGAAACATACTTTAGAAACCAAAGAAAACAATCAAAGACTGAGACCATATATAACGAACGGAAGTGACAGATATCCCAAAAATGTATTCGCCAAGAATGGTATAATATAAAACACCCAGTTCATCAAATAGAGAGATGTGAAAAACTCCCGATTTGTCATCGGACTTTTCACATCAGCTCTATATATTCTTAGATATATAGCCTTAAATTACAGAAGTACAGCAGGGTATGCAGGGCGCTTAGAGCAGATTAAATATGATGTAAGGTAAATTGGTGTAACTGGGCCCATCATAGGCGTAGCGTCGGAGGAGCACGGGGTGGGGGGCACGTGCCCCCCAACTTAACTTGAAATAAATGTAAACGTTTATAGAAGTTCAGTTAAAATCGGAAAATTGTAGAAAACTTTTAAGAAAGTTGGTTTTTCCCTCGCTTTTTCAAACTGTGAAACTGAGGATTCCGATTACATCTTTAGCCTTAACATAGTTTTTAAGAATGATATGATCCATAACAAAAAATCGATGCTATATTTTTTCTCATTTTACTTATATTATATTTATTTTCTCATTTATAACTTTTGAGTACTTATCAAACATCAGTTCTATTGTTATTCAATTTCATAAAAATCATAATATTTCATATTTTAAGGACCGTCCGGCAGTCAAAGCGCTGAGGAGGGCCCTAACTGAATTCAATTTGTGCCCCCCCCCCCCCAAAAAAAAAAAAAAAAAGTTTGAAGCACGCTACGCCTATGGGGCCCATGGGGTAACTAAGCCATCCCTTCTCAGATTTTTCCTTTACATATTAGGTGGAAATTCCACTCTGTGTGTTATTTTTCTTCCAGTGTTCGCAACACTATATCTTACAACATTGGTAATTGCTTTGAAAAATTATTTTTAAATGGGGGTAGAATTTTTTTTTCTTTTTCTCGATATACAAGCATTGGACCCAGTTACCCAGTCACAGATTCTGTTATTTATTATGAGAAATAGACCTGGGGGTCCACTTACCCCATTTATCAGGAGAACTAGGCCACTTGTATTTAAAAATATATACAATATTTATGTATAATATACTTATGATAAAAAACAATATCATTAAAAGTATAGTATATAAAAAAGTTGAAAATCTATGGCCGAGTTACCCCAACTTACCTTACTTGACAATCTCAGAAACACCCAATTTACGGTCCTTGATAAAAATTTTCCTACAGTCCGAGTATGTTTGAAATCAAGAAAATAAAAATGCACCCTTTTTTTTTAAGGATTTTGAACGCTATCCTTTTAAACTAAATTACATAAATCCAAAATCTCTCCCGTAATGATTAATTATAATTCTATACATTCACTATAAAACAAGTTTAGAGAGATATAGGAAAAGGACATTATAGTTCGAAGTCGTTAAAATGAATTCTGATAACAAACATTAAACCAGAAAGATGATAGTCCTTTGTTTTATTTTTTATGTTTCTTAAGGTTACCTCTACTGGGAGTCTGCTAACAGAGTGCACATGTTAAAATACGTTTTTAATGTATGTGTGTGGGAGAGTGTTAGTGGGTCATAAAACAAATTTTTGTAACACTAGATTAGCATTCGATTCGTAAAATTACGAAAGTTTTGGTTCATCTATAATTCTAGAGCAAGTGCTTAAGTACTAATGCATGAACTGTCTCATCTTCTTTCATTACTTAAAGGCAGGAAATTTACGTAGATCGATGTCTAAACTATACTACCACATATAACAATAATTTTTTCGATAAACTTCGCTTGACATTCCTAACCATAATAACTTTTTACCCCTTTGGGATTTGACAGAAAATGGATATGAAATGCTTAGGATTTCCTTTACAGGAGCCCCTAAACGAAACGTTTATGTTATAAATAAGTTCTGTAGACGAAATTTTTAAGTCTACCTAAATTACATGGATAACATAAACTTGACATAAATAACACAAACTTATGAAAATTTAATTACATCACTAACTCCCAAGCGATTAATAAATGGCTTACGTTTGGAATCTCTCATTTTCTTTTCATACACGGAAGGGCAAATTACGTATAATATTTCATTTCTTCCTCGGTTAGTGCCATAGAACATTCACAGAAGCACATTCTAAACTTTGAACGCTTAACATTCAACATTTTGATTATGAATCACTGAGTCATGACAATAATATTTTATTATGTGCAGAAATCTAATAAGGTTTATCTTCACGGTTGAAATGTTGGGAGATATTTTTATTATAAGAGGTCAGGTAACAAATTAAAATATGACTTAAGGTGTGAAAAGAAAGGAATTGGATCGCATAATCGAGCAATTATTAAAAAAGGAAGTTTGACGTTTATGTCATTTAAGCCACTATTTTTTGTTCAAAATAAAACTTCAGTATTAGTCTTTATTTATTACAAAACCATATTTATTGCATAATAATATTATGTAAGAAATATTATGCACATATATAAATTTATATATACATACACACACACATACACACACACACACACACACATATATATATATATATATATATATATATATATATATATATATATATATATATATATATAACCCCAAAACCCTTTCAAAATTTCAAATTTCATTCAAAAATGCTTGGGTGTAACGCGTTGATTATTAATTGCGCATTTCGTTTTCAAGAACAAAGGAATTGACTTAAATCAGGCATCTTTTATATAACCCCTGTAACCTCTTATACAGCCCCTGTTGTTTTCTATTTTGTCCGAGCCCAGATTTCAGGGTTCTATCCAATGGCTGCAAGACTTTGAGCGTCACATGACTATACCTCTATTAGGTTATAAATAGGCGTGCTTCAATGTACATGCGCGATTTTGGGATTTGTCATTGCCCCAAGAAGATGTAGCAATGTGAGAAATAAAGTTTTTTATCGAGATGGATGCGTATTCATGTGTGTGTCCGAGGATGGAGGGGCCAGTGAGAGATTTTGTTAAAGACATTCGAAAGGCCAAAAGTGACAGCGAACTTCACCGGCCAACTACATTGTTATGCGCGGGAACTGCATTTTGTGGACTAACTACGAAAACGACTTTCGATGTGATGCACGGCCGGGCGGCTATTCATCATAGTTCTCTTTCCTCCCACGCAGTGCCGCAGCCGTGATATCATATATATATATATATATATATATATATATAAATAAATATATAAATTTATATATTTGTATAATAATGTCCATAATATTTATTACATAATATTATTATGCAATAAATAAATATATATATATATATATATATATATATATATATATATATATATAATTTTAACTAATTTGATTTGGAATTAGAATTTACGTTTATTACATGCATGCAATTTGATACCATGAGTAATTTTGAGGTAATCCTATACAGCCATGAACGTAATTTCACTCATTGTAATATAAAGCGGTTGTTTCTGGATAACCTAGCTCTTAAATGTTAATAATTTAAGCTCTACAACCGCGTCTATGGACGAATTTTTCCGCTGAATTTCATTTGTAAGACACCTCAGTGGAACGGCCTTTTCACCAGCGTGGGACTGACAGAAAGTGACTATCTGAAAATGAAACTAGTTTGACGGGATTTCGCCCGTAGTGGCTGCGAAGGGTCGACGGTTTCGGCGCCGTGGAAATTCAACGACGCCAAGTTGGAGAGAGATTTTTATGAGCTTTAGGGGAATTAAATTAATAGATGTTTCGTGAAAATGTACTTTGCCCAAGAAAGCATACAGTGAATCGGAAAGAAATTACCAAAGAGTAATGCAAGATTTTAAGAGTAATAGAATGTCAATTTATGAAGAAAAGCGAATATAATTAATAACCAAAAACAAGTAAAATGCTTCCGTTCAAACACTGATCGCACAAAACTGATTTTAAATCCGATTACATACAGTTTTTTCTGATTGTTCAAAATTAATTCTAAAATACATGCCCCAAGAATATGAAGAGAGAGTGAAGAAATATAATTTTTTCAAAAATAATGAAATGATTTAATGAATAATCGTTCTAATTGTGGTGTTTTATTGGGTTTATAAGAAATTTTTAAGGAATTTTCAACCTATCCCCCATCAAAATGAAAATAACAATAACTATAATCTGTAGGGTATAGCTGGACTTTGGTTCAAAAATAAGACCACACGAGTTTGTGATCTCGAATATATAATAAATTATTAATAATATTGAATAAATTACCTACAGGCCTTGAGTTCAGATGTTATATAAAAAATAAATTCATTTTCTGTTTAAACTGAAATCTTATCCTTTAGCTATGTTGCTATGTATATACAAATGTTTTGAAATTCGGAACAATTTCGGTCATAGACATTTCGTATCAGGAATTCTGAACCTGTTTTTTACAAGTGGCCAAAATGACAGTAAAAGAACTCACCGAAAAAGTTCAACATAAACATGAAATCAATTGAAAATAGAATTTGAATACATGCTGAGTTCTTAAAGTTTAATAGAAATAACTTTAAGTATTTGAAACTATAAAATATTTCGTTTCATGGCTATTTCGCGGTAGCGATTATATGAAAGAGCTTTGTCCGTTATCACTTAAATGAAAATGCTATTTCTCTGTTTTATTGCGATTTTCGTTGTTCCTTAAGAACTTGGCTGCAAAAACTTGTCAATAGGATTTTTTTTCTATATCATTTTCGTCTCTAAATAAACACTTAATGAGCCAGTAACCTCTACCGTTTCTAAGATACACATGAATGAGAAATCAAAACAAGAAGAGCAGGCCGTTAGAGGGATAAATAAACAAATCTGGTACAACTCGTTCCAAGATTCTGTTATTCCTTACCTACCGCCTTCGGCCAATAAGAAGGCATGACACTGACGTAACACGTGGAGGTAAATTTGGGTCATGGCGTTCAACTAAATGAAAACAGTTTCAAGAAGTTTTGACTGCTTTTGATTGTTTGTGTGTCTTCACGATATTTTAGAATCTTAAACATTAAATATGAAAATATATTTGCCACAGGAATGCCTTTTACAAAAAAGTGTGTTTTGGTAAATACTGACATGCATGGAATACCCAGTGCGTTCACATGATATGGATTTTATTCAAACTATAAAAGGTAAGGACAAATTTCTTTCTTCAGAAGTGGGAGTTATGTCGTGTCAGATTTTTTGTATTTAAAGATAACTGGTTTCTTTCATTTCTTGCTTGTTAGTGTACTTAAAACTTTCATAGAATCTCATTCTAAACTGAACGTTTTAAAACTCAATATTTTGATTATGAATCTCTTACTGACTCATGGCAATGATACTTAACTGTCTGTCGATCAAGGTTAATCTTCATGGTTGAAATACCGAAAGATATTTTTATTATAAGGTGGTCAGAGAATAGATTAAAATATGAATTAAGGTGTTAAAAGCACGAAATTGGATCCCATAATCACGCATTTATTAAAAAATAAAAGAAACGACGTATATGTCATTTACACCACTTTTTTAAAATTCAAGATAAAACTTCAGTATTTTTACTTAGCCTATATTTATTACACAACAATATTTATTACATAATATTATCATGCGATAAATATTATGGACATTATTATAGACATATATAAATCTCTCTCTCTCTTTCTTTGTATATAAATTTAACTAATTTTATTCGGAATTTACGTTTAGTACATGCATGTAATTTATAGTATGAATGTTTCCGAGATAATTATATAAATCCATCACACTAATTTCCCAACGTAAAGTGACTGTTTCTGGAAGCTATTTACTTAGAAATGAACCGTACGGTTTTGAAAGTACGATGTTTGAATACGACGCAATCTAAGAGATGCGTGTTTAAAATAGAGGAATAAAAATATATTTGTATGCTAAGTGTAAAATCTTAATGTAAAAACTTTAGCCTTTGTAAAAATCCTTTATTACAGTTTTGGACAGCAATGAAACATTGAAGTTTTTTTATGAATGTTTAGGCAGAAACGTGAGAAAAAGGATTCAAGACAAAAGTTTTTGATAAATTCAACATCTTAAAGAAAAAGGAATCGATTTCTGTTCAAAGCTCTCTATTCGAAATAGAACATTTAATAAATTTTGCATAAAAGTATTATATATTTGTTATTGCTTCTTAGCAAATGTTTAGTTTTACACACAACTTAGCATAGTAGTTTGCATAGTAGTGTTTTATGACAGAAGATGATGGTAAGTAATATCTCAAACCTATTTGTACCTAAACTAACCAAATATTTCGTGACATTTTCAGTCACGAATTAGCTTTAATTTTCTCTTCAATATGCCTGCATTTTGAATTACAATCATTATTGAGTTAAATTCTCTAGATATATATATCCCAGCTATATTTTTATTCAAACATTTTATGCTGTATATAATCTAAAACTATATGAAACGTGTACATTGTATGCTGAATTTTAGTGTATTCTAATCGCTTATTTAATGTATAATTTTCTCATTTAACTAAAATTGTGCGACCTTAGAAGAAAATTAAAAGTGATAACCAAATACTTTATACCTCTACTTTGCCGACATACTTCTTGGAAGTTTTAAATACCAATAGATTTACTTTTTTAAACCTCAATTTTTTATACCCCAATTTTTCTAGAATTTTGAACAAAGGTGCTTTGTGTGAAACAAAAAATTTGGGGTATACATTAAAAATCAGCATATAATGTACACGTTTCATATAGTTTTAGATTATGTACAGCATACAATGTTTGAAAAAAAAAATATAGTTGGAATATATATCCAGAGAATTTGACTCAATAATAATTGTAATTCAAAATGCAGGCATATTGAAGAGGAAATTAAAGATGATTCGCGACTGAAAATATCACGAAATATTTGGTTAATTTAGATAAAAATAGGTTTGGTCATTCTTGAGCCATGCGTTCAAAATATAAACCCCTTAACATTAATTAATTTTGCTGAAACATTATTTTGAAACAGCATATATCACAAAAGATTCCGTTATTATTTTTTTTAACTTCATGTATTTTCTCCTCATACTTTTCAGGAATTCTGAATAAAGAGGAATTATATGAAATAAACAAAGCTTTCACGATATTTTCTGAAATTGCCCCTAGATTGTTTCACACTCATTTATTCTCAACTAAATAAATGATTAAATAAAGTATTTTTGGAATAGATGTCTGTAGTGTATAATTTATGTTATAATGATTCTAATACAGAATATTTGGCAAAAGGAAATCGAGATTAATTCAAGACTTATAATTTGAAAAAAAAATCATTTTACTCTTGATATTCTGACATTAACTCAGACACGTCGTTATTTTTACTGTTTCATTATAAAAAAACATAAAAGAGCCTCTAGCAGGTATATACTAACCAAAGAATGATATAAACAGTTGTGTAAAAGGTAGCTGAATATTATAAAGTTAGTCACAAGAAATGTATGTTCGTCAGATACTATCTGAGGTCAGTTATTCCACGTTGATGATAATATAATGCATCAGGTTTTTTAATAATTTCATATACTCAACAATTTCATGAATGTTTTATATTCCACTTCGTTTTAAAGATTATTAAAAACCTTTACAGTTTCAGAATCTTGCGTTTTCAACAGGTTTGTGGATCTGATGTGCTAAGATCCTTGAACCACAACTTAGGTATCGTATATCTGGGACTACCATTGTCACGTATTTAACCTGTGACACAGTTTCCCAAATTTTTATTCATTGAAGTAAAGCAAATAAAGAAAATAAAGTGCCATCCTGACATAAAGTCAAGGGGCCGGAAATTTTATGCAAGTAAAAAGGGTAAGCTTTGAAACACTTGAAATCTAGATATTGATTGATATAATTTCTTTTATTATTCACATGGCTGATAGAATAATTTTTTCTATATTCTTCTTAACAAATGAATCAAAAGCCAAACTTATCCTGTTTAAATCAATTCGTTTTATCGTGATGTGCAAAGAATGAAAAGAAATGGTGATTTAATTGGGGCTATGTTTTGTAATTTGCTCTTAACCACGTGAAAGTTTCACAAGAGATTTACTATTAAAATGGATTTTTTTTTCAGTTTAAAATCTTTCCGAGAAAAGATGCCAATTTACCTTCAGTTACCAGAAAATCGTCTAAAATGTAACACACACTACGCCTGTATAGCAGTTCCTTATAGCAAAAAACATATATCTTGACAACTTTTTGAAAATTAATCCTAGATTAAAATTTAAACATTTCAAATGTTTTTAAAAGAAAGGAAATAAAACCTTTTGATTAGATATTCGTTACATTCAAGTAAATGATTTCATGATAACTTTAATAATTTCATTTTTAAAAAATAAGCTGAGCTTTTTTCTTTTTCTCAAGTTCTCGAACATTGTTCTAGCCTGTGATTTGTAACTTCTAAATTTGACAACAGCAAAACATATATACATGCCATTAGAACAGTATACTATACTGTCATTAAAATGGCGTCGTCTTTATTCTAGAATAACATGACAAACCCTGCACCTGTATTTAGACATGCATTTGGCGTTGCATCGTAACAATTGCTGGTTCCAGCGGTCAATAATGTTGATTATTTAGCTACTAATCTGTTAAGATTCAAACCTCAACCTGAGCATTCGATATATGGTACTTCCTAAAACGCCTAAGCTTATTAGTGCCTATGCACATGTTAATTAAAACAGAATAATTAGGCTACATACCAAGAATATTTCCTTAATAAAGTCCAGATTGAATGCTGACGTAATTCGTTTACAGTGTAGCACTATATTTATCCTTTAAAAACAGTATCAATTTAAATGAGATTACCTTTTTTGTATGATAACTTGACGCCGTTTTACACGCAAATGTGTATGTGCATAAGACGTTCCACACTCTATTCCTTTTTAACGTCGAAACATATAAAGACATAAAAACGGGAAATTTTTACAATAACCATGTATCTAAATGGATTTCGGCAGTTTTAAGGAAGTTATTATTTTTATCCGAATATTTTCAAAGTGATAAACATCTTATTTTTATCCCGAGGCACCGGCTTCCTTGGTTAAGAGCCGGTGCCTGAGGCGCCAGCTCTTATATTAAACTCGTATCTTGAAAAGCTTGTGACTTTAATCAAGTTGCAGATAAAATTTGGAGTATTTATGAATTTATAAATAAAATTATTTAACTTGAGGAAAATATCCCTTAAAGCTTTAAATGTTTATCAAAACGTTTAAAAAGTTATCCTGTCATCGATTTTAGCTTTGGTGTTGTAAAAGATGATTGTAACAAGCTCCAAACCAATCATCTCTCTGCCTCAGGGACTTTCTTTAGCATAAGTGAGAGAATATGCCTGAACGTAGCTTTATTTTGTGTCAAAAAATTTCGACTGCGTAAAAACGTTACTAGTTTCTAAGATTTTACACCTGCCCCTTATATATCACCTGCTAAAGAGATAATACGCTTGAAGGAACTTTGCGGGATCAAAATTCAGTTTTCGTGGATGCCAAGTACTTTAAAAAGTTATAAACTCATGGTCTCTCAATGAGAAAGATGCAAAGGTAATAAAAATAGTTGAAAGAGCAATTTCATGAATTCCTGGAGCCGCAGTTGATGAAAGCAGTTGATTGTTCAAAGAAATACGTAAAATTTATGTTTGATAAAAATACAGAAATTTTCAAATCGAAAGAAGTTAGCTTTTTGAAACGCGGAAATGTTTACTTATCCTAGAGAAAAAACTTTTAAAATACTGGCCTATAGCATTCGGTATGCTGAAAATATATTTCAAGTTATTAAGATCCAATTAAAGCCTGAATAACAAAGCTGAACTATTTAAAACACGGAGAAATTGCATTCTGCGTGAACGTTAATGAAACACAGCATCGTCTCGTGTATATTAAATATTTCTACTCTTAGAGTCTTTTATGCATGATATAAATATGAATAATACTGTTTAGCATATGTTCTAAGAAATCTAATAATATATCTTGAGGTAAGTGAAAATAATATCTTAGATGTATATTTTAAGTGCATATTTTAGGATATTTCAATGCATATCTGCATGCATAATTTAGTCTCTTTATAGTACGTAATAATAATTCGGTTCTAATAGCAACTTCATAAATTGTTTGAAAATCATGTACATTTATATAATGCCCAGAACATTTATGTTCCTTGTATTTTTTAGTACGTAATAATAATTCGGTTCTAATAGCAACTTCTAAATTATTAGAAAATCATGTACATTTATATAATGCCCAGAACATTTATTTCCCTGGAAATTGGAAATAGGGTTATACTCTAGAATACCTTTACGGTCTGAATGATTTAAATCTGCAGTTATAATTATTCGAGCTCAGGGGATCAACTTTAAGGGATCATAAAATATTATTTTGGTTCAAGGTTGTTCTCTTAAGCCTTCGTATTCAGCTGCAAAGTAGCACTTGCATCCTATTTGTGGCATGATAGAATTTCGATGTGAATTGCTGTAGCTTCCATCTTGTAAAGAGTGTGTATCCTCTAGTCTAGTGTTGCGCAAACTTTTTTCTACCGAAAAAAATCCCCAGACTCCTGTGAAAATGTTTTGGTAGTTTATTTTTTTTTTAATTAGGAAAATGTTAACAGAAACTAGAAAGAAAAAAAATTCAGGCAGTCTCTTCTAACGAAACTACCGAGGGTTATTAACGTAGGATTATTTATCGTTGCATAACTTTTTTTTTTCTACATACGAAAAGAAGGATGAGTGATAACACTATGCGGAAT
The DNA here is from genome assembly GCA_907164885.2 of Dolomedes plantarius. Taxonomy (NCBI): domain Eukaryota; kingdom Metazoa; phylum Arthropoda; class Arachnida; order Araneae; family Dolomedidae; genus Dolomedes; species Dolomedes plantarius. Next base: position 171,930,709 of record OU015492.1, read on the forward strand.
AGGTCGATGGTAAGAAAAAATAAGTTACATACTATGTCAGAAAATCGGGGGGAAAATTGTGTAATTCGAAATTAACAATTTGCACGAAGGGGGAGATCTTAGGCCATCCCCACACGGGTCGTCTCGTACTCGGCTCGAACTCGAAGCGATTTTTCCCACCACTCAACTTCCTACGTAATTGAATGCTACTCCACTAATGGGACGATTGGCAATCGGCTCGAAGTTGAAGCGGTCTCGATTCGTACTCGTCTCGTTTCACTCGAACTGTTTGGAGCGGGAAAAATCGAGCGTGACGCGCGGAATTATCGATTATCAATGGAAGTATTCGACATTAAATTTGTCGGAGAAGAGGGAAAACAACCGGAGCTTTATGAAGACACGCTCCGTGAATATTCTAGAAAAGATTGTACAGAAAAAGCGTGAAATGAAGTTGCACGAGAAGTCAACTTGACAGGTTATGTACACTCCTGTCCATAAATCAAGGATAATTCAGAATCACACGGAAATCGAACTCTAAAGTAAAAATTTCACCTGTAGAATTATCACACATCTTCAAGAATAATATGCAAATTGCAGGAAGCCACCAGGTGACGCCGATAGTACGTCACAATGCTGAGAGTGTAAGAGAGGGGTATATAAGGAATGGTGGCAAAGAAGTAATAAAATTGTCAGGACTATGCTCTTGTATAAATTCTTTGAACTCAAGGATGCGAGCGCTGATACCATTGGAGTTCCATGCCAAAATGGAAAGAGAAGGGACCATTATCCAACTTTAGGGAACGCCTTATTTAAACCGTTGAAGAAGCTAAAAGATTGGTCTTCAGCGGTCACAGATTTTTTAATGTTAGCTCTAGTGGCTCTAAGGTTGTTAAGAATTTCGGAGAAGTCCGGAATACCGAGTTATTCAATTATTTCATTGATTATTGCAGTTACTTCCTGAAATTGTTTGAGAGTAAAGCTATTGTTTGGGTTTTTCATGGGAGTTTGATTAATTGGGGGAGCTTCCTGATTAGATTCTGGGGTATTTGGGTTTACTGAGTTATTTGCGTTGACACTTGCCATCTGAGCATAAGTTAAATTTGCATTAACAAGCTTGGTAGCTCGACGTCCTAATTCTTTGGCTTCTTTTTCTGCTTGTTTTTTGGCGATGTTGTGGGAAAATTTTGGGCAATACCTGTAGTTGGCCGGGAGATCTCCATTGTAGTTACAGCATTTGATAGTGACTGCTTTTTTTGCCATCTGGGCATTCGTGGGTGTGATGATCACCTGCGCATTTCACGCACCTAGGATCCATATAACAGTTTTTACTGTGGTGATGAAAGTGCTGGCATTTGAAACATTGATTAGATTTGATGGGGGATTTATAATATTCAATGCTAATTCTAAAGTAAAATAGGGAAGTTAATTCGAATATGGATTTAGCCTTATCAGTGGGGGTGAGTTGTACTTGGTATAGGGGAAGTTTTGACATATCTTTACGCTGCATTTGGGCAACTTTAATAACAGGGAAATCTAGTTCATTAAGCTTTTCTTTGATTCCTTCGGGGGCGAATTCCTTAGGGAGGCCTCTGATAACGATTTTTATCAGTCTAAAAACTCCCAGAGGGAGGATAAATCCTTTAATATTATTTTGCGTTAAGCATTTAGTTATTTCCATGTGATCATTTTCAGTGGCTGGGTCGATTCGAATGAACTCTGGTCCAATTTTGGCATGGAATCGGCTCTCCCTCACCGTCTAGAGTGGCAAGAATTTCTCTAATTATCTTCGAAAAATAGCTATTAACTTCCACAAGTTTATTGACAACGAATTACTCTTAGAACTTGCAAATTATGATCATGCTGATCCCATTAACAGGAAAAGGCCTAGAGTCATCCTTTCACTTTCTTTTTAAATTTGTCCCTTGTCTGCTTTTAAAAAATAAAAAAATGATACTTGGCATTGTCAAGGTAAAAAAAATAATAAAAAATACAAAACAAAATAAAAAAATTATGTGTTGCTATCCTTAATCTTCCTTCTCTCTTAGTTATTTTCTCTCCGATTATACGAGAAGAACTCTTCACTTATTAATGTCTTTCTGCTGTCCTTGCCCGATGCTGGATCGCCTCGGTGATCCCAGCTGAAGGCATTGAACTCGAGGATCCTGAGCGCTCCAATCACTTTCTTTCCTCTACTTTCTGTCCAATGTTGGTTCCCCGCTGCTTACTCTCTGAAAGCCTGGACTTGAGGGCGTGGCCCAGGTAGTGCAGTTTGACCTATTTTCCTATGATCCTATGGTAAGTAAAATTGTTCACAAGCGTTCTGTAAGCCGCTCAGCGCCATATACGAATAGTTATGACACAGAGGACGCATGTGGATGATTTTTTACGTGGTAGAATTATCGGCCGCCTGGAATGGGGGCTTACTCAGATGAAAGTATCCGAGGAAATTGGAATTGCCTAGAGTGTCGTCTCTAGGCTTTGGCAACAATTCCAAGATGATGGAAATGTTAGTAGGCGTTACAGTACAGGTCGCCCCCGAGTTACAACGCGAAATGAAGACCGGTATTTGGCAGTAACTGCCAAGGGAAGCAGGCGAAGCACAGCATCCGACCTGTCTCGACAGCTATCTGCAGCCACGGGTACCACAGTTTCAAGGAAAACCGTGTACAGACGTTTGGGAAATACTGGTCTATATGCTCTCAGGCCTGTCAGATGTGTTCCACTCACGGCAACTCACTGTCGGCTGCGATTAGCCTGGAGTAGAGAACATGCAATGTGGACATCGTCACAGTGGGCTTGTGTGATTTTTCCGACGAGTCCAGGTTTAGCTTGCAGTCTGATTCACGTCGGACTTTCATATGGAGAACGCCAGGTACCCGCTTACCACCAAGACAACATCATTAAACGACATCCTTATGGTGGTGCAGGATTGCTCGTTTGGGGTGGAATTATACTAGGCTCCAGAACAGATCTGCATGTTCAAATCGGAACCATGAACGGCCACATTTATCGGGACATCATTCTGGAACAACATCTACGTTTGTTTTGGGTGCCATGAGCGTAGAATTTGTGTTTATGGATGACAACGCCCGTACTCACCGAGCAAACATCGTAAGCGAATTCCTTCAATCTGAGGATATCACCCGTATGGAATGGCCAGCATTCTCACCTGACTTGAATATGATACAGCATGGGTGGGACATGCTTGGCCGACGAGTTGCAGTCCGTCAACCACCTCCTACATGTGTACCGGAACTTGGGAGAGCATTGCTTGCTGAGTGGAGTAATTAATCTTCCCCAAGTTCAGCTTGATAATTTGATACTCAGCATGCCTAGGCGTTGTATGGACTGTATTTCATCGCATGGGAGACATATAATGTATTAACCATCATACCAACAATGTAATATTAAATTTTTCTAAAAGAAGTTGTATTTTACAATTGCTCGAGGGAGCAAAAATCGTAGTTTTTATGAATGGTATACATACACCATCTTTTTTGTTCTTTATCTTTTGCTTAATAAATGGGCTTTATGAATAAGTCACGTTTATTTTGTTTTTGAACCTTTATTTGCTGGACCTGGCATTATCCTTAGTTTAAGGACATGAGTGTATTTAATTACAAACTTTATTAATGTTACATAGTTTAGTTAAAAAAATTATTACATTATAGTATTTCTTTATTAATTATAAAAACTTGTAATAATATTTTTTAATGAATGATTATAATTTCCTGAAATATCTTCTGATTAAATACATAAAAAAAAATAATAATCGAATACAAAACAGAATGAAATTCAATATATTTAATTTTTCAAATCAGTAAACATAAAAATTATGTTTTTAGTTTTGATGAAAAAATGTCAAAGCCTGGACTTTGTCGTGGTGATTGCTACCTGAGTCCCACCGTCTCCCCTACACAAACACAAGAGCTTAGCACAAACTTTTGAATCTTAAAAATTATATGCATTTATAACTCCGATTGAAAACGAAGTTTCAAATAATTTTATAATTAACAAAAAAAATTTGTATTTTTATAACATTAAAATATACCGAACTGAGAATTTTTTGACATTCTTTTGACATTCTATAGAATGCTAAAAATTTTGCATCACTTTCTTGTAATTAATGTGGCGCAACAAACAGCCGATGGTGAAAATTCCATTCCAAGTACGGATGTACTTGTACTCTCCTCCGAAACCTTCTCCCTTTTTATCTTATGGTACCAGTATAACATAAGAATGTCCTTCTCATCACTGGAGCTCCTCATTTTAAACAAATAAAAACAAGAAATTTTGTACTTTGCACGTTGAAGACATTCAACGTAGTATAATGAAAAATATGGATTTGTCACCCTGCTTCGAATTTGAGACGAAACCACTTGGAGTGCGATTCGACCCGTGTGCGGGTAGACTTCGCATAGTACATACAAGACGCACATCTCGCTTCGAGTACGAGACGACCCGTGTGCAGATGGCCTAAATCAAGGGCCCGATTAAGAAAATTCTTGACTATAGGCACAACTCGGGATGGGGCCCCCTAACACTGATGTGGGCGTAAAATTTCCAAAATTGACAAACACAAAAAAATAATCATGAGTCATTGTGAAAGTATCATTTTACCAAGAATTGGCTATTTGGAGCGTAGAAGCCTAGAACATTATCAAATAACAAAAAGCAACACAGCATATAAACTTCATCATTAAAACACCAATAAAATGCAACCAGAAAAACTTATTTATCCCTCATATACACTATAACATACATGTGATGAACCAATCGGTCAAATTCGAAAGGATTTATAAAAAAATTGCTATTAATAAAGGTTAAATAAAAAAAATTGAATTGGGATTTTTTTCTTTTAGAATAAAATTTTTTGGGGGGGGCCCAACATTCGAGGTCCCCTAGGCCCGGGCCTACCAGGCCTAATGGAAAATCAAGGCCTGCCTAAATTTTTAAAAAGGTGCCTCGTTTATCGATTTTGGTTAAGTATGAAGGGAGAAAAAGGAATAAAACAAAAAAACACCTTATCGAAATATTATTCTGCCAGTCTTGATTTATAACTCGCGATGACGGTGTAAACGTCTGAAATTTTGCTTTACCACGGACCATTATGGAGGAACGTAATCCTACGTTAAAAAGCAAATTTCGACATACTATTTAAAAAATCAATGAACTGTAGATTTTGGATATATTTTTACTGGGTACAATGAGAATTTTTAACAAAAATGACTTGCTTACCTTCTGCGCTTGTTTTGACAAATCTCACATGATTAAAACTTCATATTTAAATATTGATGCGTATTTGTATTTCATTTAGGTATAAATTAATGGAAATTAAAATTTAAAAAAGCATGATTTCAAAATTATTAGCCTCTTATTAAAACACTGAAAATTATAATGTTCATTTGTCTATATAAAACTAAAATAGAAAACAATGAAAAGAGTGAGACTGGACCACAGATGATATTTGTTGAATATTTGGTGAAATATTTGAGAGTGCTTCTCATATCATCTTCTGGGTTCAATCTTGTTTGCTTTTTATAGCCACTCATTTGAAAACCCAGTATCAGACAAATGTTACGAAAACAATGTAAGTTTAGCTAGGTAATATCGATTGACACCTTATTTAGTAATTTCATATCATGTATTTTTAACATATGAAAACATAAATAAAAATATTAAAAATGCGTAATTATAGAAAATTTAAAGCCTATTTTTCTATTAAATAGTTGAATATGATATAAATTTACTTAAAACTCTCCGCGACCCCTTCTGTTTTTTCGCGACCCTCATATGGGTCGCGAAAAAACAGTTTAGACACCACTACTCTAATCCATATATGGGGGAAACTACGGCACGTGTATCAGAACTGGCACTCAAAACATTTTTGCTGGTATACGTATAACAAACACATAAGATTGTTATTGCTAAAAATTCACGAAAATAATAACAGTTTTGATTAGAAACAAACTAACATCCACAGTTTTTTTCTTTAAATCTGTGTCGACTCATATGACTAATCTAAACTCATCTCATCCCTAATAATACTTCCAAAAGTTCAAGTTGCATTTTCTGCAAATTTAAACACTACATTTAAATAAATGTTGAATGAAAGGTAAAAGAAAGTAACTGTTATTGTTTATGCTTTAATTCAAGCGTTTATAGAAAGAATTCAAATATTTCATTGCGACATTGTTCTGAGTCACTCCCAGTGTTTTTCAAACTTAAGGGGACTCGCTAGCCTTAAATCTTTAAAACATTCGATTTTTTGAAAAAAAAAAATGTATGTTAAAGCCTGATCATTTCTGAACAAAATAAAGCAAACTGCATGAAAATATTTCACTTAGTTCCGGAGATATTGTGATATTCTAAATATTTAATTACTGATCAAGTTTATGGTAAGAACAATTTTAAACTCATTTTTCTCAAAATGTAATTTTGCATCATTCCGCAACTGATATCTCAAAAACTATGAAACATGATTTCATGAAATTTTTATCACAGCATAATTATGTTATTTTATTGCGTCTGAACTAGAATTATTGCAATCACTGCACAGTTTATTTTTTCAGGGGTAAATGAATGCAAAAATTTAAGGAAATTTTAATATATTTTGAGCAGTTTTAAAAAATAAAAAAAAAAATTTAATGTTTTATGTTCAACTGTATTTTGAATTATTTATTTTAAATATAAAACAGGAATTATATATTTAAGTGTAAAATTAATTTCATAGTTCTGCGCACAAGCCAGTATACAATAAAAATACTTAAAAAACAAGGTATATCTAAAGCATTGAAAAAGTTATTTTGAGAGTTGGAAATTTGTTTAATATAATAAATATATCAATTTATCATATGCATAAAATTTGGAAAAATTGGGAGTAAATTGAAATAGTTACAAAGAGTCAAAAAGTATGAAAATATGCCTTATTTCCTTGACTTAAGGGTCGTGAGTCTCCTTAAAAAAAAAATTTTTTTTCGAAGATCTCGAATTCTTTGAATAGCCTAATCAAATTAAAGTGACTTAAATGTTTTCAGCAATTGCAAATTTGATAATGTCTTTTTCTGATAATATACGGAGGCAATTTTCCGAAACTTCTAATTTTATCTCACCGAGTTATAATGGCTGTAGATAACTTCTCTAGTGGTTGAATTTACTTGGTTGTAGATAAGATTCTCTAGTGGTTGAATTTGGATCAATCCCGTTCAATCCATCCATTCCAGGATCAATCCATCCCAAACTGGATTGAAACAGGGATTGTTTCAATCCAGTTTTGGATGAAAACAAAAAGTTTCCCGATTTTAGAATGGATCTAGGAGCAACAGAAAAGACTGATTATCGGGCATAATTAATGAAAATGTACAGAAAGAAAGAGGAAAAGTTGTATCTGAAAACTCCAATTGCATAAAGAAAAACTAAAAACTGATGTTTTTTTGGCCTTCCTCCTAGATACGTTTGAGAGACTTTATTGACAGAAATAAGGTTTATGAAAAATAATTTTAGAAACAGAATGATGGATGATTCTAGCTCGGTGTAAGTCCTACTCAGAGGAAGGAAAAGTAAATTCATAAAGACCCCCCCCCCCCCCCTAAATAACCTTTTTCCAATATTAAATAAGTGATATTTGTTCCTTATTGATTATTTTATGCGTAATGCGTTATTATATCAGTGTTAATTTTTTCTGTTATCACAAAAATGTGTCTTGAATAAAAATCATTTATTAAAATTTGAGTTTTCCTTCTCATAAACAAACCAGCATGTTAGCGCCTAAAGAAATAATATTTTTAATTTAATTTCAGGCAGAATGTTCCCTAACCTTGCTCTAGTCATTAAAGTGCAGTCTGGGGTCTATTCGAGTTTTCATGGTTGCTGTAGTGAAAAGCACGTATTGCTAGGAAGTACTTGAATGCACTTTTTTTTTTTAACATTATGTCTGTCTCTTTATCTGCAACAGCACACCACGTACATTATTATTGCCGATTTAAACTCAAAATAGTTGCTTCTTTTGAAAAGGAAGGGTTTTATTACCTTACTTTTACCTTGTACAAAGAGGAATAATAAGATTAAATTTCGAGGAAAATAAGGATACGGGAACTTTATGTTGCTCGGTTCAGAGCAGACTTCACGACTTGGCGCAAAGAAAGTTAACCGCCCTTCAATGTTTTAATTCTAAGTTACGAAGAGCAACTTTTCCGCATGGTACTTTGACTACGACAAGCATTTGAAATTTTGAAAACTTCAATGTGATGAATGCGGCTAAAAGAAAATTTAGGTTAATTTTCGTTATTCCTAAAAGCTAGGGGCTTGAAGTTGCTTGAAAATTTACAGTATGAAGCGTAATGCTTAATTTTTTTTTTACTCTGCTTTCAAAAATCAGAAGTAAATTTGAAAGTTAAATTCAAATATCTCTGAAGGTACAATGAGCCGAACTTGGAATCCTAGGACACGATAACGGAAATGGTTGTTTGGTTGAGTTGTTGATGAGATGCTGATGTTGAGATTTCGTTGTATAGTCATATATAGCAACGAGAGCTGTCAAACCTGAACCTACAGTTTAAAGCTGATACCAAAGTACAACAAGAATTCATGTCAACAGCAGAACCTTGAACCTTCAGACTCTACTGTCGTATACCAGTGGTGGTCTAACCGCTTGGCTACAGTTTGATGAAAACTGGTTGGAAAATTGAAACTACCAGAAACTCGATTTGAAGATGATTTCTAGTTATACGAAGTGGCACGCATAGGTGTTTCATATGAACTGGTTCGATACGTTTATAATGTAATAGGGACGGCTTGAGACAATAGAATGATTTACTTATTTTAACAAACTAGAGCTTAAGATAGACTTTAGGTTAACAAAAAAGGAACTGATCTAACCACAAGGAAAGCGCTAAAATATATTAAAATTCAGTAGTAAGTGCTATAGTCTCTGATAAACATACCTTAGTGATCTACTTTAACATGGTTTAATTTATTGATGTTATAAATTATCAGGCCTATAACCAAATTAAAATATATTAGCAAGTTTACTACTATGGTATTACCCCTGATATCCGTAGTTGTCTTTTGCCACAGTTTATGAGCTGCAGTTGAAATCAAAGGAGTAAGTTTCAGTCGAATGTCATCACATTCATTTAGCATTAACAACTTCTTGCGTTTGAAATATTTAATTCTGAGATTTATGATAGTACTATTCAACTTGACTTTGTTATTTTAACTCAGTATTCATTTAATAAGCTTGCATTGGAAATAAGTTATTTAAAGATACTTCCAGTGTTAAAATTTTGAATATGTAATCAGGAGTCAATTTTATATGAACAAAAATGAAAAACTTTGTAAACATGTTATAAATTTTCGTATTGGATACTGTATTACTCTACTCAACTTTTTGTAAATATCCTGTAATATTAATTTTTTGTCCTTTCTTTGCTTTTAATCTATACGATGTTATATGTTGTTTTGAGTACAGGGAGGTTTTTTTTTAAACATACGTGTCCCAAACAACACATGCAAAATAGTTTTCTTGAAAGGATATGAGATGGCTAGTAAAATTTCTTTACAATGGAAACGAAATAATTTTAAGCAGTTCTTATAAATATTCATTTAGGTTACTGTAATTACCCATGAAAAATAAAAAATTTCATTAAAATCCTACAAAATTTATATCTTGTTCTTGACTTGATTCTAAATTCTTTTAATATATATATATATATATATATATATATATATATATATATACAGTCGAACCCCGTTATAACGAACTTCAAGGGACCAAAGGTTTTGTTCGCTATATCCGGTGGTTCGCTATATCCGAACCATTAAGAAAAATGTTAGAATTCACAAAATGTATAACTCATTAGTTGCTATGTATATTCAATAATGATGTATTCAAAGAATGATAAAATCTATTGAAAATGATCATTAATAAATTTAATTGACTAAAATCGATTACATTAAACTGACACAATACTAATTAAGTTAACTAAAAATGAAGACAAATGGAAATAAATTCATTTTATCTTTAGTTGTTGCTCACTGTTTTGATACAGAAATATTGGGTAATCTTCTGCTGACGTGATGCCGATTTCAAAAAAATTTTATGAATTTCCTTGTCCAATATATCAAATGACTCCAACACTTTCATCCACTGTTTCCGTTGACAAAAACTTATTAATAACACTCATCGCTGCTGTAGCATCCGAGATGGTGGAGATTTCGTCATTTATGTGCTCCTCTTCATCAGCATCAGAAGCAGAATCTTCGATTTCAGAATGATTCAATTTAATTTCTTCCACAATATCTTCATCAATCAGATTTTCACATGTTCGAAACATGTGATGGTGAAGTCATTACAATTGCATGTCACAATACGAGAATGAGGAAATATTGTGTTCTTCTATCCACATTACGATAAGTAAATCTTCAAAATCTTCTTCTTCAACATTCTTTGCTTCTTTAACATTCCTTGTATCTTCAACATTCTTAAAAAGTTGAAAAATTTTAAAAAATTCAGCTGTCGATTGAAAAAAATGTTCGTTATAGCCGATTCTTAAGATTTCAGAGGTTCGCTATAAAAGAATAAATTAGCATTAAATACAATAGGAAAACGGCGGGACCAAAATTTTCGTTCGTTATATCCGGGAGTTCGTTATATACCAGGTTCGCTATAACGGGGCTCGACTGTATATATATATATATATATATATATATATATATATATATATATATATAAATAATCCGATTTTTATTTCCTTGTTGAGAGTGTTTGTTTTCTAGCATACTTGCTCTAGTGCCCAGGCTAGTAAGCCACAAGATTGGTTTCTTTCCTCTTTTTTTTTTCGCTTTGTATGTACAACTATGCATATTATTTTGAGTACGTCCATTGCGTTTTCTTTTTTTTTTATCAGCATGCTTTGGCACAACACATGCAATGGCATTATTGAAAGGATATGAAAAGGCTGACGAATTTTATATCAACATGAATAAACAAATTTTTATGAGTTCTTACAAAAAAAAAAAAGGAAATTGAAAAGGATATTGTAATTATCAACCGAAAATATTAGTCTTTGTATATATATTACAAAAATAATTTGTTCCCTTTCTCTGCATCTAAATTATACAACGATATATATATAACGTGATGTAATATACCCATTACATCACGTCCTTATATTATTACCTGAAAGGGAAAACTAGCTCATATTTACATGGCTGGAGCTAGACTCAGCCTGAAAGGATTAATTAAATTTGGAAGCAATCGAGTCGAATCGTGTATTAGAGAGGCAAAAGTACATCCAATCGTTTCAGGACGACGGCTCCGAATAATATCACCTTTTAGCATTAAACGCGAGAGCGAGAGGAACATGTGACTATTATTTGTAGGGTCAGCAGATTTTGGGGCTCGCGAAGCTGACCCACTCCCGAATTAGGACATATACACGTGTAGAAATGCAAAGGCATGCGATCCATAGGAAGTTCTGTAGCTAAGGGTTTTAAAGCGATAAATTATTACTGGGGATTAGATTTAGGAAAGGGAGTTTAAATGCTAGAATGGAGGGCATAATATTTAATATATTACTTACTTACTCACACACACACACACACACATATATATATATATATATATTTATATGTATGTGCATTCTGATATGCTTGCTTTAATGTTCGCTCTACATAACTTATATACTATTTCTATTGGAAAGCTATGTAGTGTCTCTACTTTTCCTTTTTTAAATCTACTAGGCTCTGAGCTGCGTGAATGTATGCATGTATATTTATGTGCATCCATAAATATTAAAAGAATGCTATAACATTTTGAACATCGGAATACATTAACTCCTGCAAAAGTTTTTAAAACATTTCGAAGAGATAACAATTATAGGAAAGCACTAGAGATTTTTTCATTTTTGTTCTTTACCAACGGAACAATCCTAACCGCAATACAGAAAATGAGAACGAGCGTGAAAGTACCTCATGCGAATCGGTTATGCATGAGAATGCGTCGTGTGATTTGACAAATGGGCAGACAGTAGCGGAGAATTCAACAGGCTGGATTCTGCGAACAAATTTAAGAGCTTGGTGTCATTTTACAAATTGATTCGCAGTTACTAGCCGCATCATGCCATCCATGCGTTTATTCTAAAGACATCGAGTATCAGAAAATGCCGTGAACCTTTTCGTTTTTCTAACCTAATTAATTCCCAACCGGTAAAACCGGGTCCGCTGTTATATTGAATCACGCGTTATGCTCGACTGAATGAAATTTATGTGGTTATATTACCTTTAATGCCTAGAGTGATATAAATATAAATACAAGCATTGTTTGCTCTTATTGTTTTGAATCATTAAGCAGTAAAGCTTAAAAGAAAAAAAATATTTTCCAATACTAAAGAGATTAACTCTTAACAATGAAAAAAGTAAAACTCGATAGCGAATATTTAGACAGAAAACTTCATAAACTGAACTGAGGATTATATGTTTTGAGGATTAGCTGAGAATTATTAAAGCAAAAATGTCTTATATTAATTTCCAAAAGAATGCCGCGCGGTTTAATAAAGGAAGTGTCACCATGCTGTCATCTTAGTTTAATATGCGAAAAAAGTAGTAATTTTTTTTTTCCAATTTTCTCAACATTTCCTGTTTTCTCAATATTCTTTGGATTCTTTTGTTTTTTGAACAAATAAATCAAGACACAAATCCTCCTTTATGTTTTATTGAGATGTCATATTTTAAAATTTTTTTCTTGAGTTGAATATCAGTTCGATTTGAGGAAGCGGCACCAATTTTCATTTCTTGTCATTTTCTCAAATGTAATCTTCCTTTCTAGGCGACAACGAACTGGTCTGAAATGAAGCCACTATTAAAAATTGCCTTGCTCTTCGCCTGCGTCTTCCTGACCAGCGGACAAGGTATTTTTGACGCTGCAGAAGAAGAAAGTGATTATGTCCCTCCTCCAACAACATCTACGGCTGCACCAACGGAGCCGCCTCATATATTTTGCCCAACCAAAAGAATGTCGACTTACCCCTGTACCTGTGAGAAAGGCGGTACGGACGGACTCACGGTACACTGCGAAAATGCCAACTTGGCTATGATGTCGTTAGGACTTGGGATTATCAAAGATAAACCTATTCGTTCTTTGACCATGACCAGGAACTATGTAAGGAAGTTGAGAGGTGGAATATTTCATAACGTGTCGATAGTGAATTTAGAAGTTACCTACAACAAAATTGAAGATATCGATGCAGATGTCTTTGAAACGTTGGGAGACACCTTAGAGACTCTAAGTCTAGAAGGAAATAATTTGAAAAATGTCCCATCGGGTGCCATTAATAAACTTGTAAAGCTTCATTACTTGAATCTAGCTCATAACCAACTGACGACTTTATCTCCAAATGCATTCGCGGGTCTTCCAAATGTAAAAGAATTAAGATTGGATAACAATCAGATAAATAAAATTCTTCCTGGTGCCTTCAATAATATATTAAGGAACTTGGACAAGTTGCACTTGCATCACAATAAACTACAGAAATTTGAGAGGAACATTTTTAAGCAGATGGTTAAACTTAAGTATTTAGATGTCTCTCACAACGATTTTAGTAAGTTTGATAAAAGAGATTTCACTGACTTGACCTTTTTATGGTTTTTGAACGTATCGGACAACCATCTGAATGAAATACCCCGTTCAGCTCTGACTAGGAACGCGCAATTAAGAGTGCTTAATGCGTCGAATAACAATTTCAAAGAAATCGACGCTTATTTGCTTAGGGGTCTCCGTTTGCTTCGAGATTTATATTTAGCTGGTAATAAGATAAAGTCCATAGCACAAAGAGCTCTAATAACTCCTACACGGCTCAGAACTCTAGATCTGGCACACAACCATATGAAAGATATTGGATATGAAATGTTTAAAGATATGAACTGGCTAGAGAGATTAGATCTGAGCTACAATAAGATATCAAGAATTGCCAGCTCCAGTTTTCAACGGATGTATCAAGTTGTTGTTGATCTAAGTCATAATAACATTACTTTCATCGGAAAAGGGGCTTTTACGGAAATGTCTAATGTTACTGTATTCGACATGTCATACAACAACATTGCAGAAATACCTCGCGGCACATTTGAAAACAGTGACGTTAACATCCTTCTTCTGAACCATAATAACATTACGGATCTCTCCAAAGTTCTTATCACAAACCTGACTGGTATTAAAATATTTAACGTCAGCCACAATCGGATTCAAGGCATTGATCGGAACTCATTTTCAAAGAAAAAACTTTACGAACTTCATACAATAGATCTCAGCTACAACAATATTACGGAAGTGTCTGGCAATGCGTTTGAAAAGTTTGGAAGCGTACGATACATTATTTTGCACCACAATAATATTCAAAAAATTGGCTACGGTAGTTTTGGAACACTTTCTACATTACTAGAGCTAGATGTAAGCTACAATAACATTACCGAAGTAACATCTGGGGGTTTTACGAATCTGGTATCTGTACGAACTATCTATGTTCAGCATAATAAGATAAAAAACATGTTCCTTATTCCAATTGCTCTCAATGAAATACATATAGAACATAACTTAATTAAAAGAATACCTCCGGGGATATTTCCGCCAATGAATTCCCTACTTCACCTGTACTTAGACAACAACAATCTTACTAACATTGAAAGGGGATCTTTCAAAGGTCTGTTAACACTCAGAACGCTTTCTTTGGGATTAAACAATATAACGGAGATACCGTGGCAAGCATTGGAGGATATGAGTTCTCTTCAGTATTTGTACTTCCATGGGAACAACATCACGAAATTGAATAGAAAAGCATTTGGTAATTTGCCTGTTGTGTTTGAACTTCGTCTTGATAACAACAACATTAATAACGTGAGTGTTAGTGCTTTTGAAGGAATGTTACAACTGATCAAGCTGAATATTAGCTATAACAACATTTCCTACATTCCTCCCTCTGCCTTTAAAGCCTTGGTATCATTAAGAAATCTAGACATATCACATAATAAGATATCAAGTTTAGAAAACAAGACTCATGGATTATTGGAAGATTTGCTGTCTTTAGACGTATTCAATGCTTCTTATAACCATTTATCGTTCATATCGGAGAAGTCTTTCCCTAAATCCCCTTATATTCCTTACAAAATAAAACACATTGATCTCAGTAATAATTTCATACCTATTATCACGAAAACCTTTGATGATGGCATGAGACATGTCCGAATTCTGAAACTCCAGAACAACATTTTGAACGAGATACGTCCCGGTGTGTTGAAGAACTTAACGTATCTCACCCATCTGGACTTATCGGGAAACGAGCTGCCGAAATTACAAACAGATACTTTTGGTGAGCTGGAGGACATGGAGGAACTTATTTTATCCAACAATCGTTTGGCATCAATCGACGTCAGTGAGATATTGTTGATGAAGAACCTGACGTTTCTGGATATGAGACATAATCGATTTAAATCTTTCTACGAGGAGCTTATTCCCATTATGAAGGAGAACTTCACAGTTCTATTCGAAGGTAAGTGTGCAGATGTTTTTTTTTTCTTCTCAAAAACTCTTTAAGGGAACAGGGGACCTTCAACCTCGAACTTTTCAATTTTCAATTTTTAACTTCATACACATTCATTTTATTTTTAACTACATTGAAGATTCCTAGAATTCAAAATAAGGATTTTTTGGTAGAATAATGCCTGTTTTTCAAAATGTTTTTCAAAAATACTAACATTTTTCAAAATGCTCCATGGGCATTCAATATCAGTTAAAAACTTTAAATTATTTATCATGAGTTTACCATATATGTATAAATATAATTGTGCATTTAATTTTTTTTTCTATGAATCTAAAGTTTTAAATAATTTATTTTTATTTCGCCTGTTGTTATTTTATATTTTTGCATGTTTTCCCTTCATTTTAGGGTTTTTAAATTAAAAAAAATATTGATGATTTTAAAGAATTATACACAGTTTTGTGACAAACACTTCAATAAACAAACTTGAGAAACTTGGAAGAAATCAGGAGGAAATAAATGCGCATGGAACACTTTGAAAAATTCGAGGATTTTTGAAGAATTTTTTGAAAAACAGGTGTTATTCTTACAAAACACTTATTTGTGAATTCTAAGTGTCCTCAATGTGCTAGAAAATAATATTAATTATTCGCTTTTTGTATGTAGAGAAAAATATTCAATATTTAAAAAAAACCAAGGTTAAAGGTCCCTTGTCCCCTTAAGGGGAGGTAAAAATTCCTGCCTGATAATAAGCTTTATGGATAAACTCTGAGAATCATTGCCCAAATTACAGGATTTGCTGGACATGTTTGTTTGCCAATGCGCAGCACTTGTCAATGCATTCGCCCTTAATCCATTTTGATCGTAAGTTACTTTTAATGGGGGTACCGTAAGTGAATAGACACCACACCCTGGTACTTCCTCAATTTTGACCGAGCCCCCCCCCCCCCCCCCCAGTGCCTTTGCTGGACATTGAAATGTATAATGTTCATAATTTTCATTTTGTTAAGTATTTTCAAATGAGTACTTAGAGCCTTCTTACGGTTTTAGTGGTAAGATGAAAACGGTATTCTAAATCAAATAAATGAAAGGATTGATTCAGCACTTGGCTTTGGTTTAAATCTTAAGAACTGTATTTACAACTAAAATAATTATAAGAGGAAATAAAGCATCACGATCAGAGAAAAAAAATAAGGGTATAAAAAAAACCCTGGAAATTATTCATGGTGAATAATTGAAAATTAAACTCAGTTCATGAATATCGAAAGATTGCAGCTTTCTCGATCAGTTACTGAGTAGGAGAGCACCATAAAAGCCCAGACAAGTAAAACGGAGGGCAGGGAAAGTTGACATTCTACAACTGCGAGGTTGAGATACCTTTTTTCTGCCTTGGCTAACATTGTTAAGCATTCTTCTAATCTGCTCCGAGGAAAAAAAAATCACGAATTGGGCATAATTTTCAGTTATATATAGTGGATAGTTTTAGGATATTCTTATCCCTAATAAGTTAAAATTACAGTAAAAACTTTTTGCTGTTCTTTGCACCTTGAAAGAGAAAAGTTCCAATATCTATATCTCATCCAACTTAGCTAGTTAGTCGATTACTTTATCCATATTTTAAATTAAGGTTTTAACAAAACACATCTCGGCCATATCGATGTTGGTGAATCCACTTTTTTAATCACTGCTTGCTCTCTCCATCTTCTTTTCTCCCGTCTGTCGATGTTGGAACTTGATGCTTGTGTAAAATTGCATAGGTATCATGAGCTGGTTATTTGTTTTATATGCATTCGGGTGGAAGTTGCTTGAAATGTTGCATAAGAATTTGTAATAAAAATGAGACAGTGAAGAGAAATTAGGGCAAATTTTTTCATGATTAAAAGAACATCTATTGGCTTCTAAAATCTCAGCAGTAAATCATAACTTTATTGATGATTTTACATATACTTCCTCAGTCATGTTACTTGTCATACACTTAGTTGGTTCCGCGCAAGGCGCTTGATGTTTGCTAAAAAACTCGATGTTTGCTAATGTAACACCCTATTATTGTGCCATATTTAAATCTCTTCTAAACATTTTCTAGATAATCATCTACTCTGTGATTGCAACTTACGACCTCTATGGACGTGGCTGAGCAACCAACCCAACACTTCCACCTGGGAGAACGTCTTGTGCCATCAACCCGATCACCTGGCCGGCCGACGTGTCACTTCTCTGGACATCGACGAACTGGTCTGCAGGGGAAGGACTTTCGAAGCAATCACGCTGATAAAGCCCGACATCAAAATACGTGGGAGCGAAGTGCTGAAAGATCACGGCCTCAGAGTGGTGTGGTATGTCGCTACGCGCGAAGACGTTGCGGGGTTTAAAGCGACCCTAAAGAACGAGAACGGGACCTTGTTTACAGAGCAGGAGATACCGTACAACAGGAGAGAGTATGTATTCCGTGATCTGGAGCCGAAGGACAAGTACCAGCTGTGCTTCGTGGCAGTCGACTCCCTGGGAAGCGAGCGGGAGGCTTTCAAGTCTCAGTGTGATAATGTTGGACCCGTCGGTGACGCTGCGGATTTGAATGCTAAGAATTTTAGCGGCGTTTTCACGTTCTTATTGTGTATATTCGTAGCTATTTTATCTGTGATATAAATGTGAAAACGTCTTTTATATGTGATACATCTAATGTAAATATGGATGAGATTAAACTCAGATAAGAAAATAAAATTAAACATTTATATTAATGTCACATTGTGAATTTTAAAACACAATTCTATAACATAAGATTAAGGCAAAAACCACCTCTTTGAAATCAACTTCCCTCTCCCCATCTACAAATATAGCCCAGTAGCTATGTACATCTTACCGCGCAAAAGATCGGGTATTAGATTTTTTTTAACTACTTGTATATCTTTAGTCCAGTAGTGAAAAACCAAGTTTTTCAATTCGAAAGACCTCGGCGGAATTTTCTGTGGCCTAAAAACAACGAATTTTTTTTTACTTGTTTTGGGTTTTTTCAAATATCTCGGCAATGGTTGGTTCTAGAGCTTAAATTGTAATTACAATCTTAAAGAAGACAAAATTTTAAACAAATCTTACATTCACTTCTTTTTTCTAAACCCAATAACAAGCGAGCTACAGCGTCAGGAAAATGGGATATTTTATTCAACTCGTCGAGAAAGACGCAAAACTTACTTCTCTAACACAATAACTCGTACAATTGCTATATATATATCCATATTTGAGAAATGCACAATATGTGTAATACAACATGTATATATTTTTATTCCAACACACTTGAATATTGTGCATATTTATATTATTATGTACTCAAACTACACATTTGTCGATACATAGGAAATTAATTACAAAAATTGGATCATTCAACATTAATAAAATCCGTTTATATACATTATTATAAATTAGAAAAATCTAGCAGAAGTGAAATAATATATAAGAAATTGTATAAAATTAATATTTATTATGTAATTATAAATGATGCAATAACTGTACTAAAACTAAAATATTTCAAATTAAATAACATTCTTCATACCTATTGTTTTTAGTTATTTTGATGATCTGGGGGTGGACATCATCTCTATGTTTGGTGATACGTCATCTTCATCCTCTAAATCATGAGGCAGTTCAATTACATTTGTACATGTGAGGTCACTGCAGTGCTTACATATATTTGAGCATTTTAACCCTGCCATTGATCCCATAAACGACATTAGAAGGTGAAAACCTCCAAGCCTAACAACAACATTGTTCAAGTCAGGTAGACCATTTGCAATAATATCCCTAGCTTTGAGATATAGGGGTTGGTCAAAAGTAACAATACACGTCTTTTGATTGAATTTTCTACAATATTCTGATGCAGTTATCAGAGAGGTGTACTCTGTGTCATTGTGTGATGGAGGTGAGTTCATAAATGGAAGGCATATAATCTTAGAACGGTCATATTCTCTGTTAGCTGTCACTTGTGCCATAAAACCATTCCATCCCGAGACACTTTGATGTTTTTGACCATTTTCAATACTGCCAAATCAAGTCTGTAGTAGATGAAACGCAATCGTATGACACCGGAGAAAGCTTCTGCAAATCCTCAATGATGATTGTTTTTAAACCTCCCTTTTTTGCATTGGGAAAAATTTGGAGGTTTATGGTTCCTGCCTGTTTGACAACTTCAGCTGATGAGCACTTTTTTAAGCGTTGTATATTTTTTTGTCGGGCAACACTGAGGCAGAAGGCGTGATACACATTATACCTCCCACAGCGTGGACTGTTCCAGAACCATCAAGAGTGTCAACATTAAAATCAGCGTTGTCAAACACGTATTGACAGAAAGCGTCATCTCGTAGTTTACTTTCTTTAGATCGTAGGGCAATGGATAATTCTAGTAGAGAAACCTCAGAGTACGATGCTGCAAATCCAAGTGCAGACAGAACGTTAATAAGGAGCTTCGAACCAAACTTTCTGTACAGGTAAGCACCGACTCCCGTCAACACTGAGGACACGAATGAACGTGGTCTCACTGCATGTACACTGCTGGCCACTGTAAATGCAACACCCTGAAGGAAACATGCAAATAACATGAAATTTACAACATGCATTAGCGGAGGTGAGATATGCAAATTATTAGAATTTCAGCGCAGACGCACATCAAGCGCACCTGTGGCGCCACTTCAAAGCGCTATTTAAGGCTTGGAGATTTCGACGATTTCAAGTTCGGCAATTGTGTTTTTCTTGTGGTTTTTTCAAAAAAACGATCAATTATGCCTCGTCGAAAACAGCGATCATCTTTTGATCAAGTATACGAGTTCGACAGAGGAAGGATAGTGGCCTACCGAGATTGTGGATTATCTTTCAGGGAAATCGGTAGTCGTGTTGGACGAAACCAAACAACTGTAATGCGGATATGTGATCGTTGGATGCAGGAGGGTACGACGGACCGGCGTGTTCGATCGCATCCACCTCAGCGCACCACTTCACGTGATGACAGGCAAATTGTGCGCATGGCAGTGACGGATCGCTCAGTCACATCACGAACCATAGCACAGCACATGCAGTCTGTAACGCATCATCCAGTGTCTGCGCGTACCATTCGACGCCGTTTACAGCAGAGTGGTCTGTCCGCAAGACGTCCATTGCTTTGTCTACCCTTGACGCAGAACCACAGACGTCTCCGCCGCCAATGGTGCGATGACAAAAGGATGTGGACGGCAGAATGGAATGAAATTCTCTTTACTGACGAGTTACGCTTCTGTCTGCAACACCACGATGGTCGCATTCGAGTCTGGAGACACCGTGAAGAGAGGATGCTGAACAGATGCGTTATGTACCGCCACACTGGTCCTGCACCGGGTATTATGGTATGCGGCGGTATTGGATATCACTCACGCACACCTCTAGTACGCATTGCCGGTACTTTAAACAGCCAGCGCTACATCTCCGAGGTGTTGGAGCCAGTTGTCCTTCCTTACCTTCAGGTCTTGCCCACAGCCATATTTCAACAGGATAATGCGCGACCACACGTGGCACGCATTGTCCAACGGTTCTTCGTCAATCGCCAGATTGAATTGCTTCCCTGGCCACCTCGCTCTCCGGATCTTTCGCTGATAGAAAACATGTGGTCCATGGTTGCTCTACGATTGACCCAGATTCCATCCCCAGCTGCCACAGCAGATCAACTTTGGGAACGTGTGGAAGCTGCTTGGTCGGCTGTATCCCAAGAACTCATCCAAAGTCTCTTTGAATCAATGCCGAGGCGTGTGGCAGCGGTGATGTCCAACAATGGCGGCTACTCTGGCTACTGATTTTGGCAGGAACCACACTTCACAGAAGTCTATAAATTTAATCATTTGATTCTTGGTCAACATGTTATCTACAAAATAAATTTTGTTGTGATATCTCTTGTCTTTCTTGGTGTTGCAATTTGGGTGGCCAGCAGTGTATGACTGCGTGCGATAACGCAATAATTTTTTTCTTCCAATTGTCAATTGATCCTCGTTTGTGTTTCAAAATTATAGAATCAAATAGCAACTTCAATGAATCAGGAATAACACTTACGGCATCGCAAAAAAAGTTATCTGACAGGGGATACTCAGTAGTGCAATATATTTGTGATCTTATGTCTTCCACTATAATTTCAGCTGCTGCTTTGACAACTTTTAGACGTTCCTTTTGAGGGTCTATCTTCCTGTTGACATACCAGTTTTCATTGAGAATCTTATGTCCAACGTTTTTAAAACAAATCACTGTCTTTTTGTTGGCTGTTTCAGCGATTAAAATGTCTTCTCCATATTTTTTTTTTCGAGACGCGATTTCACTGTTCTCTTATCCGGAACTTCATTTACTACGTTCATCAACTCCTCAAAAGTAAATTGGCACTCTTCAGTATTTTCTTCTAAAATTATAAATTTTCTCCATAGCATAGTCAACATCTGAAAAATGACGATAACCTCTTTTTGATCCACTTTCAGATTTTTGGTAAAACTTTCTGTAGCAAAAATGATGGTACCAGGCGTCCACAGCATGCAAATCATCTTCATTCCTGATTCGATCCTGTATTTTTCTGGCCCATTTATCATTGCGAATCTCTGCAGCTTTCATAACTGAATCTTTAATTGCTGTTTTGTGGTAACTTTATGAATCAAGTTTCGTTTTTCGGGTGGAAACTTACGTTGTTTTGACAAAAAATCTTCTTCATTTACCTCTCCACACAAAAAACATTGTTTTCGAAAATCGAAATGACCCGTTTGTCCTCGAGTTGATGAAGACATGCCAGCTTGTTGATTACTACTATGGTCTTGACGACGAAGAGCTGCATCGATCATTTTCTCATTAATGTAGCTTGTCTGGCAAGTTCTGTGTACTGTCACTTGTTCTAAGCTTTTCAAAATACTTTGACTAGGGTTTTTACGTTTAAGACTACATTTCTTAAGAGTCTCTACTCCTTTCTTTTTCACTACTATAGTATCACCTTCACTTAAGTTCAAATCACAAATAAAACAAACTTCAAATTTTGGTTCGCTCATATTTCATGACGAACGAAAATGAAAAATTATGGAGTGACAAACTATTAAATTAGACTATAATAATTAACTACTAAAAATCACTTTTAACTAATATTAAAATAGAATAAACACGTTATAACACTGTACCGAGCAAAAGAACATGCCAAGAATGACGTGATTAGTTTGAAACAATCCAGAGAAAAGCAGATCACGAGACAAGTAAAGACATGTAAAGACAAATACAAACGAAATAAAAAATTCCCCCCCCCCCCGCTGGGGAAGGATTCTAAAAATAGAATCCTCCCCCAACGCTTCGGACCCAATCCGATTCGGACAGGTCAAACACAAGAACAATAAATGTTAGGAGTGTTAAAAAACTAAGTTTTGCGTCTTTCTCGAGAAGTTTAATAAAATATGCCATTTTCCTGATGCTGTAGCTCGCTTGTTATTGAGTTTAGAAAAAAGATGTAAATGTAAGATTTGTTCAAAATTTTATCTTCTTTAAGATTGTAGTTGCAATCTAAGCTCTAAAACCAACCATCTCCGAGATATTTGAAAAAACGCAAAAAAAGTAAAAAAATTTCGTTGTTTTTAGGCCACAGAAAATTCCGCCGACGTCTTTCGAATTGAAAAACTTGGTTTTTCACTACTGGACTAAAGATATACAAGTAGGAAAAAGAAATCTAATACCCGATCTTTTGTTCGGTAAGGCCATTTATTTGAACCCAGCTACTGGGCTAATAAGTTTACTGAAAATAACAGTCCTTAACCCTTTCAGGGGTACCAACCTCCGCCGTTTGCATGGTGCAGTACTTTTTACCGATATTTTTTAACCTAAAGAATCTTGAAAAAATTTCTAATTAAAGGTTGCAAAATGTTTTTACTTCTATAAACTGGTAACAGATGGCAGCACTAACCATTTTGCTGCTCATTTAACTGGAATACATTCAATGCAAGGCAAAAAAGACTATATTTAGGTGTTTGCACTGTGCAAACGGCACCCCTCCAAGGGTTAAACCAGCGGTTTTAGTGCCTACTTTTTGATTATATGACTAATATACAACGTTTGATTTATGACTAATATACGGTGTTTTTAACAGTCACTCCCCAAATGGCTTTGAAACTACTGAAGTACTGGTGGAAATGTATATTCAACAAAATAGGCGAGATGAAGGAGAAAAATTATTGCAAACTTGCTATGAAGGCTGCTGTGTACTAACCCCATTGGATTCGCTCACCTCTGTATTAACCTATGGAGAAAATTTGTCCAAGGATTGCCGAATTGCATTAAATTTTTTTTAAAATGTACTCCGTAATAGAGAAAGAAATTTTACACCTTGGGGCATTTTTCGTTTTCTTTTTCGGAAAAAATGCAAATAATACTTTAAAACTTAAATTATTCGGAGGAAAAAAAAATCTGGTATAGTGTGTTTTAGACTCTCATAAATTCCTTTGGTGGATGAAGTTTAAAAATTGAATCCTGTTGCAAGATGCAAAAAAAAAGTTCAGGCTATCTGAAAATACCATTTTTGTTGGATTATCAGCATTTATGTAGCTGTAAATAGTAGACAAATTTTTTCTATAGATTAACAATGAGGTGAGCGAATCCAATAGGGTTAGTACACAACAGACTTAAGAGGGTATCTAAAAGCTTTAAAACATATTAAAGCTTTTTAAAGTAAATTTGTTCCGGTTAAAAAGTATGTCTAGTAGCACTTTACGTTTTGAGTCTATTAGCTATTGCAGTTTCCCTAATAAATCTGTATCATAAAGAAAATAACAATTTTGACAAATTATTTATATACACACTCAATTAAAATTACAAAACTATTAAACTGTGATTGCTTAGGTAAACTGGCAGTAACAGAAGGAAGTCAGTGCGAATTTTTGAAATCGGCAAGTGGAATAAAGGCTCGGCATAGCTCTTCCTGTTACCGCAGTAAAAAAAAGTCAAGCTCTTTAATAAGGAATACAGAAAGAACATATCTTTGTAAATAAATATTGCTCTTTAGAATACCATTTCCTATTAAAAAGAAGTTGAATTTTCTGTTTGAAATCAACTTCCCCCTCCCTATCTGCAAAAAAAAAAACTTACTGAAAATAACAATCCTTAAACCAGCTGTTATAGTCGGTGCCTACTTTTTGATTATATGACTAATACACAACTCTTTAATTAAAAATACAGAATGAACATATCTTTGTAAATAAATATTGTTCTTTAAAACACCATTTCGATTAAAATGAAGTTGAATTTTTTGTTTGAAATCAACTTCCTTAGTAAATCTGTATCATAAAAAAATGATTTTGACAAATTATTTACATACACAGCATAGCTCTTCTGTTCTTCTTCGCTAGCACTACAGCCTGTTACAGGCCAAGGCTGTCTCACCAATTTTTCCCCACCTAGCTCAATCCCGTGCAATGGCCCTCCATCGGTTCACTCCAATTGTTCTTAGGTCCTTTTCAACCTCATCCAACCATCTGGTTGGGGGTCTTTCTCTTTGTTGCCTTCCCTCCAAATTTGAAAAGGTGACTTTTTTTGTGGGAAACGTGTCATCGTACCTGAATTTGTGGCATAGCCACCTAATGCGAGATGATTTTGCCACCTTTAGGATGTCGGTCACCATACTTTTTACCATGTTTTTATTAACTCGCTTTCTTGATTGTTCGTGTGTTTGTTCCGTACAAATCTTGCAATCGATTTTTAACTAACTTCCCGACTAGCTAGACATTTGAAACTTTTAGAATAGCTCAGAACACGATGACAATGCATTCTTTTGATACTTTTAGCCATCTTTTAGCAGATTTAAATTCATTTTCAGTTAATTTTGCTTTGTAGACTGGTGCAGCAATCTATCGTCGGGACGGGAACGAAAAGTTAAACGCAAGTTAACTTACAATTAACTTCATTTTCTTTCAAGTTGATGGGATAATTCATCAAAAATTTTTTATAAAAGTATTTATTAATACATAAAATTGTCAAGTTTATATGATTCAACAGAACATTTAAAAACAGGGTATACAAAAAGTTCTTTTTATCTTGTAATTATTATATATTATAGGCTATTCTCCATACGTTGTTTTGCATAATTGGTCCAAAAATCTTCCTCAAAATTTCTTTAAAATCAATAAACGATCTTCTGCCCTGGTCAGTGACCAGGGCCTTGACCAAAATCCTTGGGTTTTATAAAAAATCCGACTTTGGCCTGAAAATGAAAAAAAAAAAGAGTGAAAAACAAATTAAGCTGAAAATAAAAAAAGTCTGATTACTTTTAAGTTTGATTTATTTAAATTTTACTTTTAGAAGAAACGTTAAATTCTAATTCCCTTGGTCAAATTCAGGCTCGAATTTTATAAAACTAACACTTCAAAACTAAACCTCGTCTAAAAATTATGAATTTCTAAATACTCATGTTCAGATATGTATAGGTCGTTTTATTTGTAATCCATAGGAAATAATAATTATTTCCTATAATATTGAACATGCCACAATTATTGTGGTATGTTTCAGATCTTGTAACATATTAATGATTTTAGTCTACATGTTGGAAGTGCTGCCATCTATTGTGGAAGTGAGTAAGTAATTTACTCTCAACATTAATTAGATATCAGGTCTACGATTTTAATATTTTCACATTAAAGCCTATTGAATATAGACACAAACCTTGATATTTCATTAAAGTGTACTTCGTTTAAGTCTAAAACCACTATTCATAAACTCTTCATATATTCTTATTACATGCATTTTTAATGCACGAATGCACACAAAATTATTTATATTGATACAATGCAATGGTAGGTCTAAAGTACTGAAATTCTATCCCTGTTTTTAATATAACAAATAAAATTCAACTACGGAAGGAAAATTGAAAGATAAAAGTTGCTATGTAAGTCCAAAAATCTAAGCTCTAAAACTTTCCTCACCCTATTTTGTAAATTTTAAGTGTGACCTATTTAGATATATTTATAACTATACAGTAAGCACGTGATTATTATTTCAAATTAACCATATGGTGAATTTTGGTATTTTCTACTCAAATTAACTCAATGTCAGTATGACACTGTTACAGTTCATTCATATTTCTGTTTGAAAAAAATAATTTTAATAGGTTGGACAGTATTCAGTTTTGCTTTTTTATGAATTACCTGTGCTTCAAATAAGCCATAGAATGCTACGTTGACTATAAACAATTAGTTTAATACCATAGTTTAAAATTTATTTAAACGATAAAGATTCTTTGCACGACTAATAGCATATTTTAAAATAAAAGCAATGTACACTTTGCATCAACAGATGGCAGCACTACACAGCCTTTTATTACTTTAAAATTAAAAAAAGTGACAAAATGTAAAAATTTGCCATCCATGGAAATGCACAATTCAGCTCAGTTGCGAAATTCAGTCTGAAATATATATGGGGACTTTGGGAAAATATTTCAGATGTAAAATTATTTTGGAAATGCAGCATATGATTTATAATCATTGAGTCCATGAGTTGATGCTTGTAGGTATGTAGTACATACGTGCAGGAACACAACTTAAAACCTTAATCCAGTTTCCAAAAAGATTATTAATTTAATTTCAGGATTTCATTTTTAAATAATCATTATATCTTTTAACATTACAAGTTAAAAGATAAGATATTTTTCAACAATTATGATTTCAACTAAATAAATAAAACATGCAGGTACTGTACCCGAATGAAGAATAGTGTTAGATCTATTATTTAAAGTATTATCCTTTAGGATGTTTAGATCAGGGTTTGTTAGTGATAGAGTTATTTGTGATTATTCAGTTTTACATATAAGGTTGAAGATCTTTTTGACGAAGATCTCTAAAACTGGATGACAATGCTATTCTACTTAAATTGTTGACGATCAATTTGAGGCAATATTTAAATTGATACTTGAAAATCATATCTAACTGCGTTAGACAGCTAAAGATGTCCATTTCGGTTAAGGAACCTATGGACACACCAAGAACTACACCGAGAAAGAATAAGTGCTTAACCAGTTGCAAAAATGGGCATCTCCGGCGCACCCAGCAGCCTATGCAGGGCTGTTCCAACCCGGGGGTGCAAGGGGTACGGGGCACACGGGCGGCAAGTCAAGGGGGGCGGCAAGTCAGCCGCCCGGGTAAAAAAAATTAAACTAATTTATTAGTAAAATAATCAATAAAAAAATATTATCATTATGCTAGGTAAATAGAGTTAAAAATGCATTTTACAAGTAAAACTGGAAATAAACAAAACCAGATTGGTTTTAAAAACACTACTCCACTTCGCAACTAGTTGGGAAATACATTGTTAATTATTGTTTTAACACGTTTTAACCCATCATCGCATCAAATCGCGTCGCATCGCCGGCATCGCGTCAGTGCGGGCTGTTTTTGTCAGGTTGCAGGAAAATACTCGTTTATGCCCTGAGCCTATAAATACACGGACCGGGATAATTTGCACTATATTAATTTTGAACGTGTCTGTAACGTCCAGGAAACGTGCCCGCGAGAAAAGTTGAGTGTTGCACGTTTCACCAATATTGTGTGATAATTATTATATTTTATCCCACGTGCCGGCATTCGTATAAATTACTATTTTTCAGTGTGACGTAATGTCATTTGTATGCTTGGTTTTCATTTTATTTTTTTGTTACGTTACAAGTACTGTATGGCAACTTCGATAGATTTTGCTGAGTTTTTGATATATACGAGGTACTCGGTGAGAAGAGGTTGTAATAGTGCTTTGATGTTCTGATGAATTTGTTAAATTTAAATAAAAAATGTTTGTTTAAAGTTTTGAATGTTCAATTTGAAAAGAATCTTGTGAAACCGAGTCAACACCCTCACTGCATGTGGAACCCAAAAAGGATATCGCCCCATTAACTTAGGCGGGTGATTTTTTACAATATCGACTACTCCATACTCGGAGAAAACCACTCGGAAAACTTGTGAATATCTGATATTGCGTCCTTGGACCAAGTACGGTGTTTTACAGTGTCCATCTCAACAACTGAAGAACAAAGCTTCAAACAAAGCAATCGAGCACAAAGTCTCTAATTTTTGTGCTCGATTTTGTGATTGCTGACCAATAAAAATATTTCACAAGTAAGTAAACTTGATGATATTTTTTCTTTTGCGCGGTTAGCGGTTGGAAATTGAATACATTTATGGTTTGATATTTGTTTTGCAAAAAGAAGCTAGAATTCATTACTTAATTCTATTTTAAATGTTTTTTTTAATTTTGCAAATGTTAAACATATAATAGGTAGTAACAGGTGGTAACATCTATTTATTAGGTAGTAACATCTATTTATTATTAAAAAAATTTAAGTAACGGGGAAATAATTCCAAGAGTTGGGTAGTGTATTCTAAATGAAAAGATTGTGTATTTTGTTTTCCTTGCAAATTATTTAAAACTTTTTCTAGTGCCTTTGTTGAGGGATATAACGATTGGAGACATTTAACTCAGATTATAGAACGTCATGAAACATCAAAAAGGCACATTTATAATACAAAATCTTGGATTGATTTAAATACATCAATTTCTTCTAAAACAACTACGGATTCTGTAAATGAGAAATTAATAAATATGGATAAAGATAGATGGGTTTCCGTGTTAAAAATTAAAATTTATACCGTTAAATTCTTAGCCGGTCAAAATTTGAGTTTTAGAGGCAAAAATAATAAGTTATACGAGCAACAAAATGGAAACTTTTTAAAATTAATTGAAACAATTGCAAAGTTTAATGATACCATATCAGACCACCTCACTGGAATTAGCAGAAATCCATCAAATATGCCTCATTATTTAGGTGTTCATATTCAAAATGAACTTATTTCCCTTTTGGGACAAAAAATAAGACATGAAATAATATCGCTCTTAAAAGTTAGTAAATATCATTCTATTATTTTAGATTCCACCCCTGATCTAAGTCACCAAGACCAACGTACTGTTGTAGTATTTGTTCTATTAAATAATAAATCAAAGCAAATAGAAATTAGTTAGAATTTTTGGGGATTTATTTCAATATCAGATTCGACAGGATAGGGTTTAACTAATTTTTTTATTAGATTTTTTGGAGACTCACAACATTTGTTCGGGGGATTTAAAGGGGCAGGGTTATGATAATGGTGCGAATATGAAAGGTCGCAATAATGGTTTACAAAAAAAAGTTCTTGACTTAAACCCTAGAGTTTTTTTATGTGCCTTGTGCGGCCCATAGTTTAAATTTAGTTGTTAATGACGCTGCAAAAGCGCCTTTAGAAATTACAAGCTTTTTTGTAATTGTACAGGAGCTATAGGTTTTCTTCTCCGCATCGACTAAACGTTGGAAGGTCTTAAAAAATGAAATCCGAACTTTAACACTTAAACCCCTTTCAGATACTAGATGGGAAAGTAGAAAAGTTCTTAGATACAATCTAACAAAAATATATGATGCTTTATATACCCTCTATTCTGATAATACTAGAGACTCTGAAACTAGAAAAATGGCAAATTCATTACTTTTGAAAATGAAGTCTTTTAAATTTATTTGTTCCATTATTACATGGTATAATGTGTTAACAAAAATTAATATCGTAAGTAAAGCTATGCAGAAATCGGATGAAATACTACCAAAAATTATTTTAATGTTAGTGCAACCAAAACATATTTATATAATACTAGCTATTTACCCGGCGTTGCCCGTGTATTTATTAATACCAATTTTTTATTACTCAGGAAAAGGAATGGATTCTACCTATAGTGTAAAATCTAAGTAATTTAATTTTCAGGTATTTAAAAGTAAGTACAGTATATAAATGATAAAGTAAAATTACAAATTCACTCTATTATTAATTTAACTTAAATCTTGATTATAAACAACATTTTTAGTTTCCTATATTCCTCTCAGTGACTCCGAAAACTATGGATTCGACACTAATCTCGGTCAGTTTGGACTTTGCTTTACTCCTTCTTCCACCCCACACCCCACCAATGATGATGGGAGGCTGTACTTGCACTTAAACGGCATGGAGAGGGCCCTATTCATCTGAGCGACACAAAAACTGGATTCGACACTACTCTCAGTAATTTTGGACATTTTATTTCTACCCCTTCTCCCCCCTCAATGGTGTTGGGATGAATAGGGACACTTCCGATGCCATTTAAGTGAGAGTGCAGCCCCCATCAGCATTGTTGGGTGAGGTGGGGGTAAGAAAGTGTGAATATAAATTACCTCTTCAGGGGTATAAAGAAAGTGTGAATATAGAAAGTGTGAATATATCCCACCATTTTATATCAATTATGGTTTCGACACTACTCTCGGTATATTGGACATTTTATATTCATTCCTTCTTCCTCCTCCCCCCTCCCCCAATGCTGATGGGGGGGGGAGGCTGAACTTGCACATAGCCGGCATCGAAAGTGTCACCATGAACCTCAGCGACCCCAAAAACTATGGATTCGACACTAATATCAGTCGTTTTCGATTATTTTTACATGTGCCCCCTGCCCCCCTGATAGGGGTGTATTGCCCCCCCCCCAGTGTTTCTTTCCAGATTGTAAGTGATATGTGTACCAAGTTTGGTTGAAATTGCTCCAGGCGTTCCAGAGTGATGCTGGAACATACACACACACATACACACATCCATTTTTATATATATAGATTACATAAACTGAATTTATAATATATTCTGTAATTCGTTGTTTCATTTAAGGTAAAAATATTTCAGAGAAATTTCAATTAATCCATACGGTATAATGGGGGGGGGGGCGCAAAATTATTCTCGCACACGGGCGGCAGCTACCATAGGAACGGCCCTGAGCCTATGTACAATATTAGGTCCCCACCATGGGGTCGACTATTTTAAAAGCTAATAAGGTAGAACTAGGTGTTGCCTTTATCACAAACACTTCAGCATAAACGTGCACGCTTTTCCTAGAGATTTATCAAACCTTTATTTATGTTACGTCGGAGACGAAATCAAATTATATGGACTAGAATTTGCATGTAAAACTTTTAAAATTATGATCACAATTGTTAGTCAGAGTAAGATCAATATTATTTTATCAAAATGTATGGATGAAAAAATAGCAAAACATTCCCTATAAATTAGTAATTAAATGCTGTGTATGGCCAATTTTAGTCTTACATTAATTCAGCATGAAAGGGATATTATGAAATAATTTTTTCCCTTTCTACTATTTCTTGTTTTCAGTCAAGTATTTTCTTCCTCCTTATTTTATTTTATTTTTCGAGAGTCCTTGCTTTCTCCTTTCTTCTCTGTTTCTTGTATGCCATTTTTCCCACTTCAACATCTGTTGTGGAATGGCAACCCTATACGCTGGACACTTTACGCCATCGTTTGCTCTATGTACCCTAGATCTAACAATACAGATAGTTACGACGTTGTCGAAGTGAAGACGTCGTGACTACTTTTTATCTGGGAGCACGATACAGGTGAGTCCACATTGCTCGCATGGTGCCACCTGAATTTTAATCGAGCAACTCCCGGTGGTGACATCTGGAGGGCTCGCACCTTCCTCAAACCACGGACATCGTAGAAGGACTTTCTGGTCTATCGGTTTAACGTGCCTATATCCATCCTAGAATAATCTGCCTTAATAATTGTTAATTATAAAGTAAGAGTAATTGTAATTGCAAAGCAATGCGATGCGTTAGAGTTACTGAGAAATGTGATACTCGTGTATTAAGGTGATAATTATAAAATAAGCTGTTAATGAGTTAATAGTATAGAAATATATCAACAATAAAGAAATGTAAGGTGCTAATTTTTAGTGTACGTAAAAAGAAAATAATTCTATGTAAAGTTATTGCACTCACCAAACATAATGTATATTGTGTATTATATATTATACCTAAAGGCAGTGTATGTTATGTATTATTATGTATTAGATGTTTTTGTATTGTTATGTTTTGATTATTATGCATTGTTTAGTGTATACCGTTTTTGTTTAATGGTGGGGTTTAATTTGGCCCACCTAAATGTAGCTAGTTTTTTGTTGTTGTACGGTTTGCTAAGTGAGCACTCCTTGTGTTAAAATTTGTGTTAAAATTTGATGAATAAGAAAAGTATAATCGAACTTAAATAGGTTATAATAAGGTCAAATTTATAAGTCCAGTTGGAACATGGCAAAATAGAAATTAGTTTTGAAGCTGTCGGTAGAATTGATGGTTTAAGAAACTTAAGAATTTTTTATGTTTTAGCACCTAATTAATAAATTAATTAACAAATTAAGGAATTAAAATTGTTGCCACTGAAATAGTTTTTAAAAACAAAAAAAGGATTTGTTTTTAAGAATTAAAATTTTTAAGATACAGGTCGTCGCTTTTTGCGCGGAGGTTGTTCTTATATAAACGCAGTTTAAGCTCACGCTGTGGTAGGCAGAACATCTCGAATATCCGGCCTAGACACGAAGTTATTTAATGGCATTCATCTGAATTCGATCAGCGTATACCCAGTCCGAAGCCCGACGCACAACCACTAGGGTACCCCGGACCAGCAGAGCGGAAATAAAAGAACTCCAGAACTTTTCCTGCATTTCCAAAACCTGTGGGAGCCTTGTCAGACTGCGGCTGATGGCAGACCACACAGTAGTAATTCCCTTTAAAGCAAAAGATAAATTTTTTTCTATTTTCCAAGCCTATTTGGGCGTTGGTTCAGTGTGTTAATTCAATAATTCTATATCTAGAGGTCTACAAATCAATACAAGGTTCAGTTATAAACATTTATTTACATATTTACAACACTTAAAAGGGGGTCTACATAATATATGGTGCCACAAATCTAATATCCATGGTTTCATGGCGAAGTCTAAGTTCCGTCTGCTCGAATTTTAATAAACGAGGGGGGCGCTGCTGGCTACGTCATACATTTCATCCCACCGTTCATTGTGCATGCTGGAAAATTGATCTTTAAGAGTTTGAAATGCTTCCTGCATAAGCACAGCAGAGACGTAATAAACCGTTTACAACAAAGAATCTCTGACTCTTTTAGCGCGGGCCAGAATATCAGAGTTGTAATTGCCATGAGTAAACCATTAAAAGTTAGCTGACTGATTATTGGTTGATGGTTGACGGCTCTAGGTCATCTTGTGTCCCTCGAGCACTCATTAGACCGGGGCCAACAGTTTAAACCCGATTCTGAATAATTCTAGTCCACAAACATCCATGCCATCGGTGGAATTTGAATGCACAGACTCTTGTACGACAGTCAGTGCCTTGGCGATTCGCCGTCGTCGAAATTTATTAGAGGACAAGCAAGAATAATACATTTTAAGGGGAAAACACCACAATTAGTAAAGATAATGTAGAGTAAAAATAATGGGAGAGGAAATGACCATGAAATTTCAATATGAATGATAATAAAAAATGATCTCGGCTCGCATTCAAAAGAAAAAAATAGTGCTTACTGTGTAAGCTTTCTCTTGCTCTTCTTGTGATGATGAGAGCAGTTTTTACTCTCGATATACAAATCGAGATACTTTTCTCTCGTCATTTATAGCGATTTTTTTCAATATCATAGAATAATGAACTAACCAATATGATAAACGTATTATTTTTATTAAACTTTAAAAGAATCGACGAGTTACTATAAAGCTAAAATAATTAATCTAAAATATACTACCGAAAAAAAAACAACAAAACTAAAGCCATCTCGATGCAAGCCTCTTGCTTCAATGTAATTTAAACAAAAACTTCCTTATGTGAAAAAAGTCGAATAATTAAAAAAAGTAGATTACAAAGCACTTTTCAATTCTTCAGAAGAACATAATGCAACAAAGGAAAGTCACAAAATGACAAAATTTTGGAAATCCTCGAAGAATTTGTAACCTCTTAAGTAAGAAATTTGTAACTTCTTAATTGCACCCGTAAAATTTCTGCATTATTATTTTTTGGTTGGGCATACATTCAAGGATGTAGACTTGATCCGAAAGTACTTTATGAATGAAAAAAAAATTAAGATTAAAAGATCAGATGAAAGGTTATTAATATTTTAGGGAATAATAATTTCGGCGAGTTTCAGTTTCTTATACACAATAAGATATATAAAACAATAATGGCAAATAATTTCGATTTTATTACTGATAAAATTTAAGAAAAGAGCACGAATTTTCATTTGCATTCATTCAAGAATAAATCTCAATTAAGTGGTATACAATTGATTGTATAAACCAAGTTTTTCATTTGAATATTTTTTAGATTACAGTTTAAGTTAAGAGAGAACGTATTTTAAGCTGAGAATTAATATTATTCAAATCAATGATGGTTGTATTTGATTTACGAAAAAAGTTATGAGCAGAATATTTTATTACTAACAAAGGACTTTTTTTATGAGAAAAGAATGGATAAAACTGCAATGATAATTTCTTATATATTTCATTTTTGCATTTTATATTTTAATCCTTTATAAGGGAAGGAAGTTTAACCTGCTATTCATCCTCTATGTCAGCAGTTCCCAACCGGTGGGTCGCGACCCACTAGTGGGTTGCGGAAGGGTTACAGGTGGGTCGCGACTCGATCCTAAAACTATTAAAATGGTCTTTGTGTACTTTTATAATTGTAGTTTTTATCCTCACCTAGGAACACTTGTTAGTGAGTATGAAACCACTTGTTGCATATATTGCAAACGTATATCTATTGTAAAATAAATAACTGTTTTGCTACAAAGTGCTTATATTTTGTCAACCATTTTCAAATCAGAACACAAATTGTTTATCAATAATCAATCTGTATCTTCAAAAAAGCACACACACACACACACACACACACACACACACATATATATATATATATATATATATATATATATTTTGTGTGTGCAATATTTGATGGTAAATTATATATACATAAGGAAGGGATACGATACAAATAAGGTTTTTTACTCCACCATGGACCGATGGACCATGGAGGTATTCCGATAAGGAAAGGTGGGTCGCCAGCTGAAAAATGTTGGGAACCACTGCTCTACGTAATTAGGATAGACGAATTCTGAGCGTAAAGTATTGAAAACATGGAGCAAAGTTAACATCTAACACAGTTAAATCTAGATAATTGTCAAAAATATTATATTACACATTTCAATATTCTTTACTCTTTAAAACAACAGCGTCGTAGCCTTCCTCTGGTTTCGCCTTAAAGCATAGTAAATAGGAGAGACGAATTCTTCGCATAAAACAGTAAGTATTGAAAACATGAAGTAAAGTTAACATCTAACACGAATAAATCCAGATAAGAATACTTGTCAAAAATATTATCTTACACATTTCAATATTCTTTACTGTTTAAAACAACAGCCTCGTAGCCCTCCTCTGGTTTCTTCTCAAAGCATGGTAAATAGAAGAGACGAATTCTTAGCATAAAACAATAAGTATTGAAAACATGAAGTAAAGTAAACAACTAACACGAATAAATCTAGATAAGTATAATTGTCAAAAATCTTATCTTACACATTTCAATATTTTTTACTGTTTAAAACCAATTTGCCCTCTCTGGTTTCGCCTCAAAGCATGGCAATTAGGATAGACAGATTCTGAGCGTAAAACAATAAGTATTGAAAACATGAAGCAAAGTTAACAACAAGCACGATTAAAACTTGATAAGTACAATTGTGAAAAATATTATCTTACACATTTCAATATTTTTTACTGTTTAAAACAAATTATATTTTTCGGAAAGCAGCGAAAAGCAATATAATATCATTTGACATTGCAAAAAAAGAACAGGGAAAATAAAACAGTTATATTCATTAGCTTTCTTTGATTAGATAGCTCTCTATATCCGGCATGAAATAGAGATTGATGGCTCGTTGCTAAGACGCATCGCTTCCATCCGCAGCTGCTGATGCACGCAATGCCTGACGATCTTCTGTCTGGGGGAGAAAACGTCACGTGAGGAATTAAGACTGATAGAAAAGCTGAGTTGATAGGCGAGGAAAATGCTCCACTGCAATAATGCGATTTATTGAAACAAATGGAAATTGAACTCGACGGCTCCTTTAGCTTGGTTAAATACACCACTTTTCCCAATACGGAAACCCATTATTAATATACAACCGATACTGTAGTTGAAGTTGTTCTAACTTTAGGACGTTCTAACTATAGTAAGTTCTGACTTTAGGATGAATAGAAGAGTTAACAGGTTTATGGCTCGCAACAAACAACTTATCTGAATTTAAATGAAAGATTCAACCACGGTTCCATTTCCATTGATCTGGAATAGTTATTAAAAATAATGCTATCAATGGATAAAGGAAGTTTCGTGTATTTAAACGTAAGGCCTGACTCAAAAGTTTGATTTCCAAAGTTCCTAATTCGAAAATAATGGGCATTATTTCTTACAGGGTCGTTATTGTTTGTCAAATAAAGGCCCCAATGAGGGTACATATGAGACGGGGCAACCAAACTATGCCTTGAGCCGGGATTCGAACCCAAGTCCACGCGGTACAATCTTTCGTCGCTAAACACTGCTGTGAGGAAATTCGTAGAATTAGATTCTTTTTTACATCAAAACAAATAAATTTCCCTACCTTTAAAATGTTTCAAAAGATTTAGCATTGTATTGTATATAGTAAAAACGAAGTTTAATTTTATACTTAAATATCTTAATAATGTATAGGGCCCAAAACAAGTAATATAATGACAGCCAAATCTGTAGGAAGAAAAATTGCCGGCTTTAAAAGTGCCTTCAGCAAACTTTGCTAATTTTCCCTTCGTGGCTTTCAGGAATAAATTAGTACTACTTATTTTCCTTTAAACGTGCAAGCAACACACACACACACACACACATATATATATATATATATATATATATATATATGACGTGCCTGTCTAGTGCCGGCTCGAAGCGTGCTCTTAATATCGTAAATCCCCCTTAAACTCCCTAATACTTATTAATAATATTGCAGTCAGTAAACATAGGCTGTGGTAAATGATTACAAATTAATTACATCTAATTAGGTTATTCCAATTATTAAGCTACCCGATTCAATCTGTAATTAAAGTCCAAGGAATTCACCTCTTCCCTCGCGACGCGTGACCGCACTGCCGAAGAATCTCCCGCTCTCTGTCTGAATCACTATTGTTTTAGACCATCTAAACTTATCGCGTATGCGTGTGACGTTTACACCGGAGATGAGGCAAAGGCGTGATTACGGATGTCAATCAAATCCAACGGGAATTCCCCTGATTTTCTCTATGCGTTTTGAAATGGATATGAGAATAGTGGCGAATTACGCCACAAAAATAAATTAATCCCGAAGCCCCCTTTAAATTTAAATTAATTATTCTTTCCCCAGTTAATTCCTTACATATATATATCTATATGTAGTGAAACTTCTCTATGGTGGCTGGTAATGGTTTCGAAAAAAGTGGCCGTTTTGAGCGGTGGCCTTCGAAAAGAGGTTCTTCCATAACACTGGTTCTATGGAGTCTTGAATCACGCTCTGTACGAAATATGGCTGTCTAGAGGGATTGT
The DNA here is from genome assembly GCA_907164885.2 of Dolomedes plantarius. Taxonomy (NCBI): domain Eukaryota; kingdom Metazoa; phylum Arthropoda; class Arachnida; order Araneae; family Dolomedidae; genus Dolomedes; species Dolomedes plantarius. Next base: position 171,968,695 of record OU015492.1, read on the forward strand.
CATCGAAAAGAGTTTTCTTCCATAACATTGGCTCTGTGGAATCTTTATATATATATATATATATATATATATATATATATATATATATATATATATATATATACATTTTGTGCAATCCTCCGAGAATCATATATTTCAATCAGGTGTAAACGAACACAAAATTACAGTGTCTTTGACAATCTAAGCAGAAAAATATGTATTTTAGGAAAAAAGATACCAGGTTTGAATGTCATTAAAAACCTTTTCATCATTTGTAACAAGAGAGCGGGAAAATCCCAGAGGTAAAGGCGTTTCAGTTAACGAGTGTTGATCTAATCATCCACTACCCCTAAAGGGAAAATCAACCGTACACTCCATGATCTAGCTATTTGGCTACAAAAAATCTCCCCCCCCTTCTCTTTACAAATTCCATATGAGCCATTCACGAGCCAAATTGCGGCTCAACTAATGATAGAAAATCATGTAGTTTTGATCGGGAAGTAAAATGTAAATGCGGAAATCTAGAAAAAACGAAAACAAAGGAATTGATAAATAATTGCTCAACTTATTCTCAAAGAGTGCCGTTCTTGCCCTATCGTACTTCTAGGGGAGTTTCACCCGTGAGGTATTTGCAAACTTTTTAAATGTGGCATAAGAACTATAAACAAGCAGTCAGTTAAGTTTATTTGCGTCTACTGGAAGGCGGCAAAAGGGGGTGGCCTGTTAAAATACGCCTTTGGTATGAAATAATGACTTCTTAAATCGGCTTTTCGAAATGACGTCAAAGCAGACAGGAGAAATTATTATTTTCTTTCGTTTATTTTTTAGTTCAAAAGATCGAACTAACTTGTTGCTTGATGATTTCCTCTAGCAACTAAGGACAGATTTGAAGTCTTTTCCTTGTTAAAATTTCAGCATATGATCTCCAGAAAAGATGGGAAGAAAGAGACACGATTTTCATCTTAAAGGTCACATTTCATTGTTCTGTTGAGACACAAGTAACTTTTGTAGAACGGCAGAAACCAGCTTATCGTATTATTGGCACTCCGTATCATCGGTATCCCATGTCTTATTACTGCATTATAGATTTAATTTTAGAGTACTGCACACGCGCGTTTCAAATTAACATGTTTATGTTGAAAGATGATGCTTGGTATTTGTTAGAGAGGATTCTGAATCTCATTACACTTGGGAAAAAAAAACCCCTCAAAGCTTGACAAATCTAGTGGGTGTTTTCTAAAGCCGAGTTCGTAGTTCCTTCTGTTATATCCTTGAAGATATGATAGAAGTTTTGTCAAGTAAGGAAAGTGCTTTCTTGCTATGTATCTAAGGTTATAGTAAGTTCCATTATTTTGGATCGGATCGTGAAACATTATTTTCTTGTGCCATTTGCACTAAACATTATTTCTCTTCAACTAATCTATTAACTTATCTATAGATTTTTGATGGTCAAATAAAATATAAAGACCAAAACAACACAAATACTTACATTTATAGTCGAAAAATAAGAATTTCCAGGTCAAAGCCTGTTGTACATCAACAACCACTTACGAGACAAAATTATTAAATGTGTACGGCTATTTCAGTATTTCTTGGAAATCTTAAAAAAATGTGGATGAAAGTACAATATTGAACCAGGAGCAATTTTCCCCATCGTTGTTTTAGCGTTGACAGAAATTATTTTTGGGAATTTACACATCCCATGAATATATTTGAGAAGACATTGGGAAATCGTGGGATGGTTTGAGAATGTTTAATGCTGTTAAATCACAGTTTGGGATAAATGGAAATACTTTCGGCATAACCGTAATGAATTTCGCTTTCTGGCATAATCATTTTAGAATAGTTGAATGTTTAATGGAGATTTAAGCACAGTGTGCAGTTTCCTTACAATTTATTCGTTTTAAAAAAAAAAGCAATCTAAGATGATTTAAGAATATGTATGCCCAGAGTTTTAAAAGCATATTTCTTCTTTCGCCGAGGCAAAACCAACATAAAACCTACTATTCCAAACTTAGCGAAAGAATCTTTGAAACATCATTGGTGACGATTACGCATTTTTCGAAAACATCTGAGTAACCCAATTTCCATCGACAAAAATAGTCTCTTTCATCCATTAAGGTTTCATCATTCATCGAATTTTTTTTCCTTCCACCAACTATCTTGGCAAGTTTAATATCTGAGTTTTAATATAAAAATGTCTTCAATTTTCCCCAGGAAAACAGTTTTTGCTATAACTACTGCCAATGCTTTAATCAATCATTTCTCGGTATCACCCGAAAGGAGCTTTGTGTTTTAGTTTTCTAGATTAACTTTAATCCCTTGAGTTTAAATTCATTTAACGTCGGAGAAGACTTTTCTTGATGTTACAGTCGCAGTTTATATCGATTCTGGCAATCAATAGAGTTTTGCAAAGTACGTTTCGATGATGTAGAGTGAGCAGGAGAAAAACTGATGAAGCGTATATGAGCAATCGAATCATTAAAATGGGTATTTAGATAATTAAAGAAAAATATGAAATTATTAAATATTTCTGATCTCCAAGAGGACATTAATGTTAAAATTTTAATTAATGAAGTTTGAATAAAATTATCGTTCCGTTCCGTCAGATCCAAAACTGTAGTTTTTGAAAAAAATTTAGACTGATCTAGCGAAAATATTTTGAACGACTGGTCACCATTTTGGTGGAAAAGTTTCGTTGCAATTGTCTGAACTTTGTGGCAATCAACCAACTCATATTGAACACATTTTTTTTTTATCAAATGAAAGATTTCCAAATTTATCTCAATCCGTAGTTTGATCAATGGGACTTAATTTTATACGAAAGATCATAAAAGGGGGGGGGGCATTGACTTCATAAAGTGGCGAAATATACAAGCAGCTATATTCTGCCGTCCAACAAAAATATTTGTTTTCTAATGGGAAACCGATTAGTGCTATTTAAGAGGACATTAATAATGCCGATCTCTCTCATGGAAAAACTAAATTTTGGGCTTAGTTGCTCGATGATTTGACGTAATTAAATTTCCTGTCTTGAACTAATATACTAACGAGGAAAAATTATTCTTTTGCTTGTCTGCTTTCAGATCATTTTGAAAGCCAATTAAAGAATCTTCGTTTTACGCTTAAGGCCCATATCAGACACTCATCTTATTTTCCTTTTTCAAAAATGCGGAGACAATTTACACAGGCTGATTGTACACAGTAGTTCTGCCCATGCTTTATTGCAGTTGAATATGCAGTTGAATATGCCTTAATACCCCGAGACTGTGGCCCTTTTCGTCACCCCGATATTACAATATTGAAATCCTCTTCTCGATTACCTTGCAATTGCTGGTTGACTGCGTTTTGGGGCTCTGTAGCCAACTGAGGATTTTATTCAATCTTTTTTCCCCTTAATTTTTGTTAAATTGTGGTTATTATTTCCGTTGCAGGATATGCAAATAGATTAAATAGTATACAAGTTGAGTTAAATTTAACTTGTTGAGTTGAACATTCACAGAGCTATGTCTAAAGAAAGCCTTGATTTAATAATTATTTTGGGGGGATAGATTGATTACCAACTGATTCTTGAATCTAACATACCGCCAAAAATATTCTAAGCATCAGGAATTTTGGATAATAGCAAGATAAGTGTGGAGAAAAGTATGATGACTGTGCCAAATTGATACTCGAATACTTCGTTTTAAATTTGTTAAGATGCGCAAAAAATAAGCGTTTACTTTAGAGCTGAGACGAACTTTTTGCCGGTACATTGTGTGTTCCTTTAATGTGGTATTTTGAAAATAAATGGGTTGTCAGAAAAGACAGTAATTTGTAGGCAAAAAATGTGATTGTTTTAAATCATAGTTGTAGAAAACCACTTTGGGGAATCGCTGAAATTGTTAACAGCAAACACCAACTGCTCCGTTCAAAAATGGAAGCAATCTATCGTTATTATTGCAGATTTTTAGACGCTGCGTGTCCCTGTTGAGCATATCATGCAAGTTCCAAGCTTTTGTTTAAATGTTTTACTATAGAGCATGTAAGTAGATGCCTTACATTGTGGGTGTATGGCCTCAATACATGGCGCTATATGTCTAGAACAATTTGATCTGATCAAAGAAGGTTGCCTGGAAACGTTGAAAAATATAGTTATGCCGTATAATTTATAGTAAATATTCCATATTGTAAATAACTTTTGAGAAAACAATGTGTAGTTAAGATCATTTTCTATTTGACTCTGGTTTTTATGAAACTGGTCAAAAGTACTTGTCACACTTCTGCAATACTATAATTAAAAGAGAAATTGAAAATCCATGGAAACTGTTTAAAAATTGCTTTAGATAAAAAACTATTATACATCAAAGGAAAAGGACTTGAAAAATATATCGTTGGAGATTTGCGTGTGCGGATAAATTATATTAGCAGTATGTGAAGATGTGATTAAAATATTATTCATCAAAGAGAAATGACTTGAAGAGTACATCTTTGGAGATTTGCGTGTGTGGATAAATTATTTCAGGAGTATGAAGATGTGATTAAAATATTATACATAAAAAATGATTTGAAAAGTACATCGGAGATTTGCGTGTGGGAATAAATTATTTCACTAGTACGTGAAGGTGTGATTAAAATATTATACATAAAAAAATAACTTGAAGAGTACATCGTGTAACGCGTTGATCGAGGTAGCAATCGAATCAACAAAATGCCACAGCCAAGTAAATTAAAATTAGTCGAATTTATTATAATTCAGAGGTTAAAATTTGGAGATTGATGCTCAGTAATCAGTTACACAAATTATGATAGTCCTCTAAGATGGCGACGGAGTCCGTTAGGAGGAATTACCACATGAAGTTCCTCTAGTTCAATAATATCGAACAGTTCATTAAAATTCGAGCAAGTCCCTCGATTTTCGCTCCCTACAGGGCGGATGACTGCGGGGCACTTTATAAGATCAGGATGTTCCTGACGGATGATCTCGTCTTGAGACCTCGTCGAAATGCAACCAAGCTTCCTAGCTGAAGCTAAAAATTCTCTTCGTAAGAAATAAGCCGCCGACTTCGCAAGTCCGCGTATAGCCTTTTTTTCGACCCTAGATGGTCGGAGTCTCTCACAGCTTAGCAGATCGCTAACTAACTTTTTCTCGCTCGTCTAATTTTGGACTCTTCCGCTCCTTCCAGAGAACTCGTTTCTTATTGGATCTTCTAATGGAGATGTCATTTTTATACTTTTCGATTTGCTGGAACGCAAGCTGAAATTTTCGTGATTTCCCGACTTCCCGGTGGTCCTGCGTCATTAATCTGGCGCGTTGTGGCAAATTTCTGTTCCGCCTAGATGTCACGTTTTTCCAACCGCTTTGTGTTCCTTTCGTTCCAGCTCACCCTCACCAGCTATGCGTTAAAGGGGGGCGTGTCGGTCAGCTGCGACAAATTCCATGTGTGCAGCGTATGTTTTAATTGTGCGAATTATTTTAATTCGTCACAATCGTTGGAGATTTGCGTGTGTGGATAAATTATTTCAGCAATACGTGAAGATGTGATTAACATATTAGACATCAAAGAAAAATAACTTGAAGAATAAATCGTTTAAGGTTTCAGCACTATGTGAAGATGTGATTAAAATTTATGCCAATAAAACTGCTATTTGGCACATGCAGTAAAAAATGACCATTTCAGTAGTTTCAATTTGACATAAAAATACTTCACTGGGTGAAATTCCGATTTTATTTTGAAAATCCTTTTCCTTACATTTCTTTTCAGTTGTTAAGTACAGTGTAAATAATAAAAATATAGAACGAAACATAGTCAATAGTTTTAATAGTTTATTAATGAAATGCAAATTATTTCCCTTTGGTGGTGCACGAGTTTTGTTTTAACTTAATGTCGATAAATTGTTTTTAAATCTGTAATTCCCATTCATATTTTATTCTGCTAAAGCCTTGAATTATGGATTTTAGGCAGAATTAATAAAATGTTAATGATTAATAAGTCTTGTCTTCTTTTTCACACTTAAAGCTGTCTGAGACACACAATTTTAATATTTTTTAATTTAAACGAATTTTATGGTGATTATATTTTCTGAAATGCATATTTATGTAAAAATCACTATGCATCTAAAAATACTTGAACAATGAAAGAAATTTTGCTTTTAAAGAAGCCAAAATTCAAAATTTAGAGCACTGTTAGTTTTTAATATAAATGGGCGAACCTTCAGCTCAACAGTATTTGAATAATTTTTTTCTCTTTTGCTGCCGGGTTAGGATGTGCAATATATATATATATATATATATATATATACATACATACATACAGGTGATTATCAAATTAATGGAAACGCCTATCAATATCAGTGGTGTTTATGAATGTGCTTCGTATTCCTTAAAAAACAAGTCTGGCCACCGGCATTTTTTTATATAATATAGTGTATGTATTATTTTAGTGTCAGGTAGCAGTAATGAAGCTAAGGGCATCGTTCTTTTGGGGAGAACAGCGTAAAATGTCAAACCTTGCAGACCTTACGAAAAAGGCAAATTGTTTGATCGCGTTTGAATTGGAGTATCTGTTACTTCAACCCCAAGGCTAATTGAAGTTTTTCGAGCTATGGTATCGAAAGTCATGATAGCATAAAGAGTGCACGGAAAAACATCCTTTGCCAAACAGAATAGTGGACAAAGGGAGAGCCGAGGGAAAGAGATGGACGAGGTATTGAAGCGGATTGTGACATGAAGATAGAAAATAACTGCAACCAAAATGACCGAAGAGCTCAATCTGCATCTGCATGTTCTGGTATCAACCATCAGAGGTAGAAGGGAACTTCACAAACAAAGATTTACGGAAAAGCAGCTATTCCCAAACCACTCGAAATATATGCCAATGTAAAATATCGTCCACAATGTTGCCACGAGCGTAAATCCTGGTTGAGTAATATGTCGAATTACGGCATTTGGTCTAATGAATCATTGTTCTCATTGTTTCTCGTAACAGGAGGTGCGTATGTCTGGAGAACACCTACACAAGCGTAAGATTCTGGCTGTTTCATCTCAACTGTCAATAATGGAGATAGATCTATCAGGGTTTGGTATGGCATGTCATGGTTTTCTTCAGGTCTTATTGTAACCCTAAAAAGGAGATTGAATGGGAAGGAATATATCGAAATTTTAGCTCACTAGTCCATCCTATGGTGCTGTGACATTTTCCCCTCCTCATGGTCCAGGAAATTTATTAACCTCGGCTTGAAACAGAGTAAACCTATAGGCGAACTGCGAAGATGCAATAGTTTTCCCTGAGCAAGGGGTGGCTTACAAAAAGATCAGCTGTTCGACTCGCAGGTGAGGAGCGACTTACAATAGCGAGTCGCCACGATGGCTTGAGCGAACACACTATAACACAAAAGAGTAACAAAAGGAGACCATCCTCCTGATGAGAGGTCGTAATGATCGATATAACGATATGAAAAACAGGTATCGTTTTGCACATGGGCAAAAGCCAAGGGCCTATAGAGCCCAGATCAAAGAGCGGGGTTGTTACAGATCCCGCCAGGGAAAAAATTTTTAAAAGCGGGTGCAGGAGATTTTTACACTACTGGCCACACAAATTGCAACACCAAGAAAGACAAGAGATATCACAACAAAATTTATTTTGTAGATAACATGTTGAACAAGTATAGAGAATCTATTCTCACTTCTACCCAGACTTGGGTGTATATAATTTGAAGTGGCACTCTATTTGAATTTGAAGCAAACACAGTTTATACATGAAACAATGTTTATTGAATTCGTTGCACATATAATTGGCTTTTACAGCAATAAGCATGCGTACTACTTGTACGGAATGTATAAACACAGCTTTCAAGAACAATATATTTTTATACTCACGAACAGTAAGTCAAACCAGCAGTACTGCCATGTAAACTTCTGGCCCGCTAAACATTAGCGCAGGATAACACCTTTTCAACCTTAACAACCTTCCCCTTTTTTCTTAATGACGCTGCGTGGTATTTATACTAAGCGCGTATGCCGAAATTAGCATATCTGAAGCAGCTTCTTTAATTCATTAATTCAAAAGTTCGATTCTTGTGAATCGAATCTTGTGTATACCTTACACTGGCCTCCCTTGAAAAAAAAATTAGGTAACTGAGGTCTGAACGGCTTCAGTTAACTAATTGAAAACGCGTGCTGGTCTGACTTTTGACATAATGGGTGGCAAAGTCAAAAAAACCTTCCACACGTTGTGTGGAGGAAAAACGCCACTACCATTTTACAAAACTAACCCCGAAGGGTCCAGGTGACACCATCAAACAGTGGATTTGCAGAGTTGCGGATACTGGGCTGCCAACTGCGCCCTAAAATATCTATTTTAATTAAAAGTGACAACACAATTGCACAGCATGACATTTCTTGACTGTATCTGCTCTCCCCCAATTTATAATGCACATGTGTCATGTTTTGTGAAGTTAGTACATTAGTGGTTAATTGGTATATTATGCAGTATGTATTTTTTTTTCTAGTCACTACATGTCCCCTTCAAAAATTTATGAAACAACAGTATGCCGTTTTTTTTCCAGTGGCTCACCCCTTCCCCTCAAAATGTTTACACAGTATATATAATGGGAAATTTCAAACCAATTTGGTTCGGTTTTATTAAAGGGTGGGAGTTAGAATAAGAAAGTTGATACAAGACTTGTTCCTCATGAATGCAGCAACTTCCTTGCACCAGTCTGTCCAATCCGTGGGACCTCTCTTGATGGTCGCAGTCCTAGTAAAGGGGTTCGTTGACCGTGTGGGCATCCTTCGTGCAGCAGGTCGTTGGTCCTGAGGCGCTGGTCCGGCTTGACGATGGACAGGAAGTCTCTTGGGAGGAGGCCAACCTTGCTGGGCGGCAGAAATCTTCCGTTTCCTGTACTTATGCAAAGGAGCTTTAAAATTGTCATTCTTCCTTTTGATAACCTTGTGTACCTTATCAGCGACGCATTCCTCCTTTGATGGAGTTTTTGTAGTGCACACTTTACCTTTCTTCGTACTTTTGCTTGTATCGGTATTAAATTTTAATGCAGATTCTATTTTTTCAACAACCTGACTCTGCTTTTCGTATTTGTGCTTATACGACTTCTTGTTTACCGCCTTAATTACTTCAGTATTTGCAGTTTTAATGCTGGAACCTGAAGCTCTTTTTCACGTTTTTTATCCCCCTTAACTTTAGTTTTATCCTCTTTTGACGAAAAAGTCTCTTTGAAACTTGCGATATCAGAATCGTTATCATTTAAATTCTTTAACACTGCTTCAGTTTTAGGAAGATTAAGCTTTTCGTACTGGTGCGTTTTAATGCAACCTGCGTCTATAACTTCCGAAGCATCAGCTAAACTACTTACAGTATAACTCTGTGTCAACTTTTCATCCTGACTCTCAGTATGGTTTTCATGTACTTTATTTAAAACCATATTATCAACCTGGCCTACAGCATCCTCATTCGGATGGAAACTTGAAATAATATCATCATTACCTAGCGAGTTCCTACTATCGTTTAAAGAATTTTTATTGTCGTCAACTAATAAGTATTCACTAACTTCCGTAACGCATACTTCGTCATCTACTAAATTTCCTTCATTAACAGATGTGTGAATATCATCTAAAATATCAGGTATAGCATCAATAATATCAGGTATAGCATTAATAATATCAGGTATAGCATTAATAGAAGTGTCAGATGATTTATTTTCTAAACCACTAGCATTATTATCGGTACTATTTTCAGAAATTTGTACTGGAATTACCGCATTATTCCAGCTAGACTCACTTTCTTTATAAGCCACAAAAATACCCTGACTTTCACTATTCTCAAAATAATGATTACTACTCGGACAAAATAATACATTTGACCACACAGTTTCAACAGGTTGAACCATATCATGTGAATCAACTTGCCAGTGCAAGTAAGGTGCTTCCATATTATTTACTTTAAGAGCACTAATTTCATTATAACGCCGTGCGCTTCTATTATTTTGCCTGCGGTACTGCTTACGCTGCTGGTTTGAAACTCGCGAAAAATTTTGGCGCGGCTGTATAAAACTTCTCGTACCTGAATGACGGTGCGGGGTAGCGAAGAAATGCCTATTGTCATGTTTAGCTAAAGCTTGAAGGAGGGTAACCTTGCTTGTAATTGTTTGATTATCTAAAAAATCTTGAACACTTGGCTTCAAACGTTGGATAACTATTTTTAAGATTATCGCTTCCGTCACCCCTTCTAAATTTTCCTCACACTTGGAAATCTTTTCCATAGCAAAATCTAATGCAGACTGACCTTCACGTTGCCTTAGCGAATAAATTTCCGCTTCAATTTCACTTTGATTAAAGGTCTTTGGAAAAACACTAAGAAACTGTTGCTTGAATGACAAATAGTCAAAAATCAGATTACTGCTTTGCATGCATGTGTACCACTGAAATGCACTACCTCTTAAAGCGGCTAGAGCAATTTTAAGTTTATCCCCCTCTGGGGTGCATTGTTGCTGAAAGTAATGCTCAATTTTCTTTAGGAATTGGCTTGAGGGGCCGCCATTGAATGTGGCTTCGAATGGCGCAAAATGCTGAACCATAATTACCCGAGGAAAATTTCCAGCAGGATTTTGTTCTGCAACACTCATTTTTTAAATAGTATATAAGTACTTGCAACAATTTTATCAATATAAGTACACAGTACACAGTTTTTAATTTCAATTATGTTGTTCGTTGAAAATTTAACGCTAACTACCAGGGTATATATATTTTCGGGCGCCAGTATAGAGTTTCTACTAAGGGGGCACTTCTACCCAGACTTGGGTGTATATAATTTGAAGTGGCACTCTATTTGAATTTGAAGCAAACACAGTTTATACATGAAACAATGTTTATTGAATTCGTTGCACATATAATTGGCTTTTACAGCAATAAGCATGCGTACTACTTGTACGGAATGTATAAACACAGCTTTCAAGAACAATATATTTTTATACTCACGAACAGTAAGTCAAACCAGCAGTACTGCCATGTAAACTTCTGGCCCGCTAAGCACTAGCGCAGGATAACACCTTTTCAATCTTAACAACCTTCCCCTTTTTTCTTAATGACGCTGCGTGGTATTTATACTAAGCGCGTATGCCGAAATTAGCATATCTGAAGCAGCTTCTTTAATTCATTAATTCAAAAGTTCGATTCTTGTGAATCGAATCTTGTGTATACCTTACACAAGTATCAAATGATTAAATTTATAGACTTCTGTGAAGTGTGGTTCCTGCCAAAATCAGTAGCCAGAGTAGCCGCCATTGTTGGAGATCACCGCTGCCACACGCCTCGGCATTGATTGAAAGAGACTTTGGATGAGTTCTTGGGGTACAGCAGACCAAGCAACTTCCACACGTTGCCAAAGTTGATCTACTGTGGCAGCTGGGGATGGAATCTGGGTCAATCGTAGAGCAACCATGGACCACATGTTTAATATCGGCGAAAGATCTGGAGAGCGAGGCGGCCAGGGAAGCAATTCAATCTGGCGATTGACGAAGAGCCGTTGGACAGTGCGTGCCACGTGTGGTCGCGCATTATCCTGATGAAATATGGCTGTGGGCAAGCCCTGAAGGTTAGGAAGGACAACTGGCTCCAACACCTCGGAGATGTAGCGCTGGCTGTTTAAAGTACCGGCAATGCGTACTAGAGGTGTGCGAGAGTGATATCCAATACCGCCCCATACCATAATACCCGGTGCAGGACCAGTGTGGCGGTGCATAACGCAGCTGTTCAGCATCCTCTCTTCACGGTGTCTCCAGACTCGAATGCGACCATCGTGGTGTTGCAGACAGAAGCGTGACTCGTCAGTAAAGACAATTTCATTCCATTCTGCCATCCACATCCTTCTGTCATCGTACCATTGGCGGCGGAGACGTCTGTGGTTCTGCGTCAAGGGTAGACAAAGCAATGGACGTCTTGCGGACTGACCACTCTGCTGTAAACGGCGTCGAATGGTACGCGCAGACACTGGATGATGCGTTACAGACTGCATGTGCTGTGCTATGGTTCGTGATGTGACCGAGTAATCCGTCACTGCCATGCGCACAATTAGCCTGTCATCACGTGAAGTGGTGCGCTGAGGTGGATGCGATCGAACATGCCGGTCCGTCGTACCCTCCTGCATCCAACGATCACATATCCGCATTACAGTTGTTTGGTTTCATCCAACACGACTACCGATTTCCCTGACAGATAATCCACAATCTCGGTAGGCCACTATCCTTCCTCTGTCGAATTCGGATACTTGATCAAAAGATGATCGCTGTTTTCGACGAGGCATAATTGATCGTTTTTTTTGAAAAAACCACAAGAAAAACACAATTGCCGAACTTGAAATCGTCGAAATCTCCAAGCCTTAAATAGCGCTTTCAAGTGGCGCCACAGGCTCGCTCGATGTGCGTCTGCGCTGAAATTCTAATCATTTGCATACCTCACCTCCGCTAATGCATGTTGTAAATTTCATTTTATTTGCATGTTTCCTTCAGGGTGTTGCATTTACAGTGGCCAGCAGTGTACAAAGGATGAGACGAGAGGAGAGGCGAGTCGGAGACTGTTTTTGCTGTTGGATATGATCCAGATCCTAGGCCGATCCCTATCCTGTTTACGAAGGGTGAAAACCTCTTTCTCGCTGAGAAGGGTCGTTTAGAGATCAAAGCTTGATCTTCTCTATTTTCGAAGCAGCTAGATTCTTTCGTGAGAGTGTGGGACGAGCCGTCCACTACTCTGTGATAAATAGATCGAATTGCTCTTAGAGTTCGAGTTCGCCTCATTCCAGCCGGTTCCGACGAGTGGAATCCATTCCTAGCAACTGAAACTTCTGCGATTAGAGCTTTATTTCCTGAAGGCCTGATCGACGATCCGTATCGACAGTGCATCCAGCCAGCCGAACGGACTATCTTTAACGTGCGTCGCAGACTTCAACGGACATTACTAGTGTAAATTGATGTTCCAGAACACCACCTAATCGTGAAGTATTTTAATCCAGAATATCCCTAATAAATTGATATTAGTGTAACAAAGTTCTTATTAGAAAGCTGTTTAATCACAATACATAACCGGTGTGACGCTACCTAGAGTGTCGGCTTTGACAACAAGCACGGAATATGTTACAGTGCAAACATTGTTTCTTGCAGGAGATGTCGTTCTCCAGAATGATAATCCCTCCATACATACAGCTTAATCTATGAAGTATTGATTTGAAGAGCATGAAAAGGAAGTCAAATATCATATCTTGTCCTGTACATTCCGCCTCGACTATATATCATCCAACCACTGTGATCTCTATAAGCGGATAGAGCTAGGTATCGATATCCACCACAGCATCTCTACAGGAACTTTCATGATTTTTCCCTGAAGAATGGTATAATATATTCTTAACCACTATTCATGACTTGTATAATCCAATTCGAAGGTGAATCAGGTGGTATTACATGGTAAAGGTGATTCTGCGCCGTATTAATAAAGGTTTCCATGATGTATCTTAGTGTTTCCATTATTTTGATAATCCCCTGTATATATATATGAAACGATAACTTTCCTAACCATTAAAGGAACGCAAAATTCTTTTATATTATCGCAATATAATAATTCCCCTCAACCTGATTTTAACCTGGGAATAACCAAAATAAACTATTAGATTTCCCCCTAAAGCCACGCGCAGCTAGAGTTACATAACGTAGAAAGTTCGAGAAAGACTGACGAAATCATCACCTCATATGGCGTTTAGGTCAGGTGTCATGATCTGACCAATTAGAAGTTCAATGCATCCATACTCCTGGCGTGAGGCGAGGTTTGTCTGTTCGCACCCGTCCTATGTAGTCGCAGCTACTTTGCGCTGCGGGGTTTTATAGTACGTCTATATTGCTCCGGACAATTAAAGTGAAATATGTTGATCTGCTGTATAAGAGTTTAATCCAAGTAAAAGATGTCAAGCGGACTCTCCAATAAAAGATTGTATTTTGGATATCAAAATCGCCTCATCCTTTCTGACGTTGGTGTGAATCGATTCTTCAATTCGCCTGCCCCTGTGCCACGCCTGACACTCCCCACGACTACAGAACTGTCTGGAATGTCACAAGCTCCCCGTCCGGTTGTTCATTGCCACCGATAACATTACACACACATATATATATAAATATACATACATATATATATATATATATATATATATATATATATATATGTATATATATATATATATGTGTATATATATATATATATATATATATATATATATATATATATATATATATATATATATATATATATATATATATGTGTGTGTGTGTGTGTATTTAAAATAATGTCCCTTCAGAATTTATTAAAATTTTATTTATGGAAGCGTTTGAAGGGCAATATAACGTTTCGCTTCAGAGTAATTTTTGTTCCAGAAACAATAACTTCAAAGATTTATTGTAAATAAAAACCCAAAGAGAATAACGAAAATACATCAAAAGATGCTGTATAAAATTTTCCTGAAGATACCTTGCGAGGAATTTTAGAATTATTTTTTTAAAGATGGCATATGAAAAAACTCATACCACGATAAATTGAACTAAATAGTGCAGAAGTACAACAGAGTAAGCATTATATATATATATATATATATATATATATATATATATATATATATATATATATATATATATATATACTAGCTGAAAACCCGCGCTTCGCTACGGAGTACATTGAAATTAAATACAACGGTCAATGTATGCAATTAATTCCAAAAAAAAAATAAATATATATATTTATAATAAATATGACGATCAATGTATACAATTGATGTAAAAAAAACATATTTATAAAAAAATCGTAAGGGATATTTTTATAGACAAAATAAAGTCCAATCGTCTGCCGCATTAGCAAGAAAAAAATATTTTTTTGTCTATTTTTTTTTTGCACGTGACGATAAATTTATTTAAAGTACCAGAAAAAGAAATCACGTGATCAGCATTTAATAAATTAAATTCTAAAAATTAATCTTTAAAAATTCACCAAAAATCAGGAAATGGAGGTAAAAATTCGAAAAAAATTTCATTTTGAAGGAATTTTTATGATCTTTCTCGTGATATAAATTTTATAACCCTCAATGTATTATTTTAAATGCAAACGTAAAAAAAGTTTAAAAAACAGCTTAGAAATTTAATTTAAAAAAATCTAAGAAGAATTTTTGAAAAATCTTTCTTACTGCACCCCTACACTATTAGAAGAATCGCCATGCAAAATTTCAGCCCTTTAGGTCCAGCGGTTTGGTCTGTGCGTTGTATGTCAGTCAGTGAATGAATGAGTCAGTTACGGAACTGTTTTATATATATATATATATATATATATATATATATATATACATATTTACGAAAATAAAAATGGTCTTATTTGATAAAAAAATTCACGAGATTTAATTTTAAATAATAAATGCACTTAAAATTTCTTTCTGTACAGACTAACCAGATTTCAGTTCAAAGAAACTTTCAAAAGAGATTTTTAAATTTAAACTCGAGACTTTCAGGATTAAAGTCGAAATGAGTCGAAACACATTGGTAAGCATCTAGAAAGGTCAATTTTAAAGGTTTCTCTTTTGTCTTTGAAGTGGGGAAGGAAAGAAACTTTGATTTATACAAGAGGCGAATTCTTTTGTTAGCGGTATGCCACCTGCTAAGTGGTTTTTCGTTTTGTTCTTGACGTTTCCGATTTCACGAGGAGTTCAACGACTGGGGTTTCCATACCAAGAGGCTGAAGTTTCTTTGGAGGCGCTGAATACGGTGTCAGAATCGGAAATAGGCGTGCTTCAAATGAAAACATGAAGAATTGCTGGATTTCCTTTTGTGACTATGCTTTTATTAACTCCTTTAGCTTCGTTCTTCTCTAACTCAAGTACGTTAGATAGATTCTCTTTCAAGCGAAGCGCGAAAACTAATGGAACTTTCTTTTTTTTTAAAGAACAAAGCTTTCTTCTATTAAGTGCCACGCTTTTTCACTGTTAACTCTCTCTGAAGAATGAGAAAGAGGGTAATTTATATTTTCTTTTCCAGACTAATAGTATTCATGAAGACTTTTCTATTAGTATGGAAATTTAACTTTTTGTTGTTAAAAAAAATGGAAGTATTTTGGATATCGGCAGTAGGTGCAAGGAATAAACTGGAATGCATTGTATTCGAGAAATTGATTAATCAAGATCTTCTGTGTTCCATATTAATCTGTATATTCAATTAAAGACATGATATGTATACAAAATACTATCTCAATATATAACGTAACATGTGCAGGGCTCGATTATGAATGCTGGGGGCCCCTGATCAGATGCTATTTGGGAGCCCCCCCCCCTCCCTTATGAACATTTATAAAATTAAGAACTATCCATTACTATTAGAAGTGCTAGGTGCATTCGCCTAGTATGTGAGGAAAAGTTGTTAAAAATCAGGATAAAAAAACTCGTTTAATTTGAATTTTGGTTCAACTAACGATTTAAACCAAAACAACCCTGCATTCGAGTCCTATATTTGCTATTACAGTGTACGGTTAATAAGATGAACCATTCATAAACATGTTTCACATCACATTGAAAACGCATGCACATCTGATACAAGCTGATAGTTTAAGATTTTTCCTAAAACAGAAAGCGAAATTAAAAACTTCCTCTTATCTGGCACCCTATCTATTTTTGTGTTGCGAAACATCGTTAAAGAGATTTTGTACATTAAAGAGGACAGTTTTGGGGCCCCCTAGCATCAGGGGGTCCTGGGCAAAGTCCCGATATGACCATGCGATAAAAAGGTCCTGAACGAGTGAATAGAAAACACCATCCACTATAACACTATAAAAATCTTAAGACTGTAAGACTGCATAATATTTCACAAAGGATCTTTTTATTAAATTACATGAAATTCATTCTTTGCATTGAAAATTATTGCATGCATGGGAAAGAAAAAACATGTTATACTATAATAGAGAGTGTTATATAATTCCATAGAAGTATATAGAAGCGTTCTGCGGTATATAGAAGTGTCTAACTGATGTATAATACAATATTGTTCTATTAAGCCAATAGAGATTACCCTGACAGGAATTCTTCACACAGATGTTTTCGTAAGAAGCTATTATAAATTCACAGTTACAATACAGATAAGGGACAAAAAATAAATTATGCAAAACTATACGGCTGGTAGCACGACGAAACGCCCCTATCCAGAGAAGTAGCGTCACATACTGTTTGAACTTATCAGAAAAATTGTCAGAAAATACTGCTTCTAGCATGTTGTTTATGACGCCAATCTTTTATTTCGGTGTCGAATTCGGTCGCCAAAGTCTCCTTGATGAAATCGCCAAGTTGTCAAGAGTGTCTCACCTCTTTCTTATCATTGAATGTTTGCTTACCCTGCTTAAACACTTGTCGCTGCTACGAAACCAACATCCACTGAACTCGCAACATATTTGAGCTAAATTGAAGAAAATTTCTGTAGATATCCTGTTCTTTGATTTCTTGAATATTTAGCATTCGTTTTATAGAAGAATGAAAGGTTGGGATAAACGTCCATATGTGTTTCAAAGTCAATTAGTATTTCAAACCATATTTCACCAAAATGCAGGATATGAAATAAGAGTAATTTTTTTCAGTTAAGGTTTGGTATTTTACACATTTTGAGAAATAAATGCACAAAATAGCTATTATATGTTATAGTAATTTTTTAATAGGTATTTAGGGGTTCCTTTATAAGAAAAACTCTTACATGCTTCCCTTTGGCATATGCGGTGGGAAACTGGTTCTACGGTTTCGCGATTGCCATACTCATTTTGAATAGTTTTATTTGGAATATTTATATATTGTTTTTTGTAAGCAATTTTTCTTATGCCTAAACTCATTTATATCGATACCTTGTTCTTTATGCGCCTCACTTTTATTATTCTACACATTTTCCATGGATTTGTATATGTTTAAACATGTGGCTTCTCACAATGTTGGCAACGGGAAAAAAGGTAGTCACAGTAAAAATTAAGTGCTGGTAAGTTGATATTTCGCCAAGCGTAGGAAGATGCCAAGTTTCAGTTATAATACGTAGGTACCCAAATCTCTAACTCCAGCCAATTGCTAAGTAAATGTGCAAGGTTGTGGGTGCACAGCTTGAAGGGAAGCAATCATCACCATTGAGCATGTGATAGTGATATCAAAACTGTTTTTTTCCTTTTATCTATCTCTGACAAACACTTCACCTGAAGATGAGTTTCACTATGTACCGAAAACTATACCCGAGGCACAGGACATATTAAAAACAATTTAATTTTTGGTTTCTTTGTATTTATCGTCAAGACAGTCATGAATATTACGAATGCTTGGTATTGCGTCGAAAATGGCTAGATCAAGATACAATAAATTGAGACGTTCCCGTTGAAAAGCGGGTAAGTGCCAAAATTTCCAAAAAGCATTTTTTGCACTGATACAAGGGTTTGTTTCAAGGCTAATGACGTGGAAAAGGAGGTAAGTGACTATATAGTTTGGTTTAGTTCTCAGCTAGGCATTTACCTCCTTTTTCCCCGCGATTAGCCTTGGAACAAACCCTTGTATCAGTGAAAGAATACTTTTTGAAAATTTTGGCACTTACCCGCTTTTCAACGGGAACGCCTCCATTATAAAAAAATAACGTAAAACGTGGTTTATTTCTGCTCTTTTGATATCATTGCCCTGTTGCCATGTATTTCTCATTATTATTTGAAACCAGCTGAAAAGCTGTAGAAAAAATATTAATAAATAATTTCCTAACTATCACATATTTTGATTCTCCTCTAAAATTAATATTTAAAATAAATGAACGGAAAATAAAAGTAATATGGTTTTACCATTATTTAAATATATTTTTTAGATTACGTAATATTAATTAAAAAATTAATTAAACCTTTTGTTATCGGGTAATGCTTTTAAATTAAAACTTTTGCTCTAGGAAGAGATGACGTTGCAAATGAATTTTTAAAATATGTACTAGTTCTGCTCACTTGTTAAAATTTTTTTTATGTAATACGAAGACAAAAAGGATTTAGGATGAAAGTATGCGTTCCAAGCACTTATACAAGAAAGTAATCTGGAAAAAAAGATCTAGAAAAAAAAATCTTTTTTGAAAGAGAAAAATTAAAATATTTACAATATCTCGAGAGAGAATGGAAGAACCTGAAAAGAATAAATCCGGAAGACTGCCTGAATTCTAAGCTTCACACTTTTTTTTTTTCGTAAAACCCACAAATTCTTAATATTTTTTGTTGGTGAACGAAGCAGATATTCTTCAGTTTAAATTAATCTAGAATTTTATGCTACAAATATGTTACAGAGTGGAAAAAAAACTTATATGTTTGAGTTTAGATTTTCGCTAGGAAACGCGAGGGATTAGATTACAGAGAATATTACATTCATATATGAATTTTGTTAGATAAAGCGAGTTACGTAAGGTTTAGAAACATGAATAAATAATTTGAGCGGGACTTATATTTGAGAAAAAATTTCTTAAAAATAATAAAAAGTCTTGTATTAAAATGTGTTCTTTTAGTTAAAGAAAAAAAAATTCTAAAAAAAAAGAATTATGTTTAAAAAAACGGCTCAAACAATCTTTGAAAAGGTTGTTTGTTTATAGGATGTTTAAGCATCCATCAAGTGTTTTCTGGTTGTCTAGTAGGATTTTATTTTTGCGTTACAGGTTAATCGCATTTTAAGACTGACCATCGTACCTTAGACATGTAATGAAATTTACTGTGGCAGCCTAAGAGTAATGCTTTGAACATAAAACTTGATGGCACATTATATTTTATATTCTAGATAGGAATTAATTAAGAGAAGTAGAAGGTTTTAGATTCGGTTTCACTTAAAAACCGCCCCTGTTAAACATTGCCTCATGACTTATTTTTACTGTATCTAAGCTGATTACCTTTTAGATATTCCACCAGTATCGAGTTAATACTTTTAATACCTTTTATTTTACCAAGACTTTATCTGAAAACTATTGAAGTCTCTTGTCTCAATTTAAAAAATATATACTGATTGAAAGACCGATATCAAAAGTATGAAGGAATAGCTTTAAATCTAATTATAAATATACATAACATAATAATACTTTAATATACATTGTTCATTTATTTACAAATTAAATTGTTTTCCACAGTGCTGAGTTTTCCAATTTAGTTCCATTTATTATATTAAGGCTTCATTTAAATATTAAGAACTCACTTGCCTCATAAATTTTATTATATATACTGATTCAAAGACCGATATCAAGAGTATAAAGATATGGCACAAAATCTAAATGTATATATACAGAACATAATAATACTTTAACGTTATATACATTGTATATTTATTTAAAAATTAAATTGACTCACACAGCGTTAAGTTTTCCCGTTTAGTTCCTTTTATTATACTAAGGATTTATTTGAATTTTTAGAGCTCTCTTGCCTCATACATTTTGTTATATGCAAAGACATATATGAAGCGTACAAAGGTATAGCTCGCTCTAGATCTGAGTGTAAATATGCATAACAAAATAATACTTTAACATTGTATATATACATTGTGTATTTATTTTAAAATTAAATTGACTGACACGTATACTGTTAGTTCTATACGTGTATTTGTTATTGTTAATTTCGGAGTTATGCACATATCTCCTCCAGAGAGATATGACCACGCAAGAGAGACATGTACTCGGTCGAGAAGGGTGCATATGTTTACGAAAATGAGTAATGAGAAGAATTATACCAACCTCTTCCTTCTATATTCATAAGTGCAAACTAAACTACCATTCAGCATAATAGCGTGGATGAGGAATGAAGAGAGAGGAAACTGAATAATGAAGGTATTTAGATGCGATCCACGAGAGAGTACTTTAAGTCTGTACTTACATGCAAATTGAGTGGGTAAATGGACGTGTATTTATTTCACTGGCTTTTCCCCGCCACGCACTATCCTTCAACGAATTTTCAGCAATTCTGGCGCAGTTATAGATTCTATCATGTTGGGCACTGAAAACAATGTATCTTGCAATTTCGACGTGTTATCTTAAGCTATGCATTGTTGTCAGGATTGTTGGCCTAAGTTCTGAAATCATTAAGTTGAAGATCCTTCTTTGTGTAAGTGCTAAATCTTTTGTGATATGTGCGTCTGGAATTTCTAAACTACAATAGAGTTTCTGTTAGTGAAGTATTAGCTACAAAGAAGTATATGTGAAATCAGTTTCTAGATGTCACAGATAATATCCATTCGTTTCAATGAATTTTCGATCCTGGACAGTAGTTACGAATGTTAATCCAGTTTCATTTCGTCTTTCTGTATTCGTAAAGTTAAGGGCCTGTTACACATATACGTGTGTATACATTATAATTTAAAGTTATATCATTACGTTTAAGTAACACTTGTGTTTTACACGAATTAAACATTGCAAGGATCCTTGTAGGGAAAAATTGGGTTCAAAGAAATGTATATAAGACTAGCTGAATACCCGTGCTTTGCTACGGAGTACATTCAAATTAAATTCAACGTTCAATGTATGCAATTAATGACAATATATATATATATATGTATTTGTTTATAAAAAATCGTAACGAATATTTTTATAGACAAAATAATGTAGAAGAAAATATTCAAATTAAATACAACGGTCAACGTATGCAATTAATTTGTATGTTTAATATCCATAAAACAAACTATGGAAGTTTTTAAAGAATTTAATTCAAATTAATTTGAATTAAATTCTTAAAAAACTTCCATCATCAGTCTAGTGGCTACATTTTAACTTTTACTGTATTTTAATATTTTTGTTTTGTCAATTAATTTCGTTGTTATACACGTGCTGAAAAATTAACTTAAAGTATCACAAAAAGAAAAGAAATCTTGTAATCAGAATTTAATAAATTAAATTCTAAAAATTAATATTTAAAAATTAACCAAAAATCAGAAAATGGAGGTAAAGATTCCAAAAAAGATTTCATTTTATAGGAATTTTTATGATCTTTCTTGTGATATAAGTTTTATAACCCTCAGCTTATTATTTGAAATGCAAATTTTAAAAAAAGTTACGAAAACAGCTTAAAAACTTAATAAAAAAAATCTAAGCAGATTTAAAAAGAAATCTTTTTTAGTGTATCACTATAAGAAGTATCACTATAAGAAGAATCGCCATGCAAAATTGCAGTCCTTTAGGTCCAGCGGTTTGGTCTGTGTGTTACCTGTCAGTCAGTTAGTCACCGAACTGTTTTATATATACAGATTAACTGCCTATAAATTACACATATTTTTCGTCAGTTTTTATGATATCAGTGTTCTAAAACAGTGGTTAATTAATTATTTAACCACTGTTTATTTATTAACTGATTAATTCAATTACTTTATTACTTTTATTCGATTTTTGAAAAATGATTTAACCCATACTTGTATCTGACGGGCTACTGACCATACCACGCTAAGTGTTGTAAGACATTGTACGAAATAAACAACTTCACAAAGGGACGAGGAGAAAGGATTATCTCGACTGAGTGTAAGCTTTAGAGTCCAAGGTTAGTTAATCCTAATACAAGGCCTCAATGTATGAGGTGGAAGCCAGGTAAAGGTTTTTCTCTAGCCCCTGGAAACAAAAATAATTTTGTCGACGAAGTTTTTTTCGTACACAAACCATTGGGTTAATGAAGCATTAAAAATCTGCTTTCAATCGTTATAAAATTGTAATTGCTAAGAAAAAAATTAATACCTTCCGCTTCATTTATCCCAGTTGAGGACTTTTTCTTTAACTGTGAAAGAATCTTATATCTTACAATTATGCTCTTTTTTCAAAGCAGGAAAACAATTAGTTACAGATTCCCGTAAGTTGTAGAGGCTACTTTCAACATCTTTCGGGATTTCAACTTCAAAGCCAATTAATATTCTTTAAAGCAGTCTCAAATGATATGCAATCATTTAAAACTATTTTGGTTCTCGGATAATTATTACAGCGTTTTTATTTTACGTTATAATTTTAACATTGTTTTTTTTCGGATATCTGGTTTGCCAAAGAACAAACTCTGGAAACACAGTTCTTGAAAACTATAAGTAGGCATACGTAAATTTCGCATATAAAATATCGAAATGTCGCCCCCCAAAAATATACAATATATAAAATTTCGCATTTATTATCAAAAAATATATATAAATTGAAAAATTTCGCGTTTATTAAAAAAAAATTACAATTTTACTTTCTTTGATAGCTAAGTATCAAAATTCTTAGTTAAAAGCTAACATTGTAGTAGTCTCCACATTATGTTACTTAAGTCTTTGCTTCCTGTTATTAATTACTATGTTGTGCATACTAAAATATCTCAGCATCTACTCTGTTAACGGGACTATAGAATTCTATACAAAGCTTAAGCTTTGTATAGCTGCCTTTGCAAAGTTAAGGTAGCAGCATTTCGTTCCAATTAAAATCTGTATAACACCAACAGGAGTCTCTTGGCTGACTACTGTAAGTAGCTGAAATACCCTTGACTTTGGCGCTGAAGAAACGTTCTTAAATCTACTAAACTGCTCCATAAAACTTGATGGTCGATTTTTACTGTCAGACTTTTAGGTTCGACTCCGGTACGGACAAACTGTCCGGGTGAAATTCGGAGCAAATCTGAAAGAGAGAGAGATTTCTCAATTATAGACCTCGGGTGGTCTTAGTTAAGTAATCATGTTAATAAATTATTACTATTATTACCTAAATTTGCTTAAAAAATCGTTTATCCCCGAGTTTTCGCCGAAAAGTAGTAAAAAATAATTTTCTCATGTATTCGATCATGTCGGTAAATTTCGCATTTATTCGCATCTATTTCGTAAATACGAAAATTACGTATCCCTAACTATAAGATACTAGCGTTCGAAATCTTAACTTCTAACCGATGGAGAAAGGGAAAGAGAACTTGAAAATCCCTCACTGTGTATGAACTTAAATGGAACTCTAAGTTTCAAATTTATATAAAAGTCCGTCACTAATGTGTATGTAATTTTTATTATTACCATGTTTTTATTAACTTGCTTTCTTGTTTGTTTGTGTGTTTGTTTGCGTGTGTGTTTGTCCAGTACTAATCTTGCAATCGATTTTTAACTAACTTCCCGACTAGCTAGACATTTGAAACTTTTAGAATAGCCCAGAACAGGATGACCATGCATTTTTTAATACTTTTAGCCATCTTTAATCAGAATTAAATTAATTTTCAGCTATTTTCAGTTAATTTTGTTTTGTAGACTGGTGCAGCCATCTATTGGCCCGAACGGGAGCGAAAAGTTAAGCTCAAGTTAACTTCCAATTAACTTCTTTTTCTTTCAAGTTGATGGGATAATTCATCATAAAATTTTTATAAAAGTTTATGATGTCGAAAAGTTTATGATGACGACATTTATTAATACATAGAATTGTCAAGTGTATATGATTCAACAGAAAATTTAAAAACATGGTACATAAAAAGTTCTTTTTATCTTGTACTTATTAATTTTTTCTTTTCAAAAGGATATTTTCAGAAGTTATCGAATTGCTGGTACAGTAGATGTGAGTGCTGCAATTATCTTTTGCTCCAAGAAGTTAATTTGACCATAACCTAATGTTTTAAACCGATTCAGAACGGCTACAAACATCCATACTCATAGCGGGATTCGAACCCGCAGATTCTGACAGCTAATGTCAGAACCATAGCCATTAGAGTGTGGCTTCATCGTATAATGCTCCCGGATTGGAGGAAATTTTTTCAGATTAAGTGTTTAATACTGCTATGTACTAACTCTATAGGATTATCTCACTTCAATATTAACCTATGGAGAAAATTTGTCCAAGGATTGCCGACTTGGATTTAAATTTATTTTGAGACATAAATGTTGTTTAGTAATTACAACTTTTCTATTCCATCCTTAATAACTGATTTTATAGTAGGGATAGCTCCTTTATAAGTATACATTGAAATTTTTTTTATTTCATATTTACATGGCGTGGCTGCTCGGAAAATAATCACCAAAAATACTTAATTGAAACGAAAAACTGTGAGGGATCTAGTCATAGAATGAGAGTAAAACTTTGAATTAAAGTTATGAATTATGTCTATTTTACTTTTGCTTCTAATAAGACAAAATCAATAAACAGTTTCAGTACTTTTATTATCGATTCCCTTGGCTTTCAGGTTTAATAATTATAATAATAAATCATGATGCAACGTATGAATAGTAATTCAAAATATTTTTTTTTTAAAAAGAAAATGTCATATAATGATTAACTCATGTAGTTTTCTTTTAAGATGAAAATGCGAAACAAGTTAAAAATTCTAGAGCAAAGGCAAATGCGTTAAAAAAAAACGAAATTGCAAAATAGATAAATGAATGACAAAAAGTTTAACAAACCCGTTAAAGTTAAGAAAGGGATTTTATTTAAGTAAGTAAAACATTTACTCCATTAGGAGTTCAATCTATCACCTTTTTTTACTTGACTTTTTGTCAGCAGTATTTGACTTGTCAACGAAAATAAAGTATTAGTAATCTCGATTTTCTCCATAAAGTTAAGTTTTTGTAACTGTTAAGTAGTGCTCAAAAGTTAATCAATCATTCTGCGAAGGTACCTTTAAACAAGCTTTTAGTTCGTGTCACTTTTTTAACTGTCTTATATTGTTTTTAATCCTCGGAATTTTATCACAATAGATCGACAGGAAAAAAGATTGTAAAATTAGATATAAGGTGCTGCCATCTATTAGACGGAAAGAAAAATGCGGATGATATTTTTTTTAAATTACAGAGGATTCCATAACAATGGGCTTTTATGTCACTTATTAGCGATTTCATTTTGTAATTACAAACTAAGGAGATGTGAAGGACAGATACAACATTTTGTCCTTTATTTTCCACTTGAGTCTTTCCCCACAATTCTGATAATAACTGATAGTAACAGACTTTAATTCTCTACAGCTGCCGCCATCTATAAGCTTTTATGGTCATTATTATGATAGGTCTTTGCGTGACAAATGGAAATCGTGATGAGAACATCCTTGACTCGAAAATTCCTTGCCTTACATATTTTAAATTCAGAAAGCGGGTTTAAGTTATTGTAATTCATGTACAATAAGCTGTAACGAAGTTAAATTTTTAGAAGTGAGAGATGACAAAATGAAAGATAAGTAATGTGTTTCGTGACTGGCGTTTAGCGACAAAATAAAATTATTTAAAGGGTGAAATGTTTACGTGCAGGGATTACAACGAACTCTTTTCTATGCTTTATGTATGTGTGCAATACATATACTTGTATATGTATGCACGCATATCGAAATACGCATTCATATGGGTACAGGTTATAAATATAGAATGGTTTATTAAACACTTTTAAAATCATCAGACAGATTTGGGTACTTTTTATATTGAAAATAATATTTTTTTAAAAAGACATAAGCAAACAAATTCATCTTGGAGAAAACTTACTTAGGCACTTCTTGTATGAAGTACCAAGTTTTGTGTATATATATATATATATATATATATGTGTGTGTGTGTGTGTGTATGTATATATATATATATATATATATATATATATGTGTGTGTGTGTGTGTGTGTGAGGCTAAAATATGGGAGGCGATCGCGCGAGCTTAAAATGGGATTTTATTTATAAAGTATAGGATTTATCAGTTAAAGTCTGGGAGTTTTCAAATAATCGGAGAAATGCATTGCGATGACAATAGGGTTAAAGGTTCGACTTGATTCAATTTTGAAGATCCACATGGGAGAATTTTAAGTAGACATATAGCCTTGAGCTTGGAGCTAAGAAAGAAAGTGTTTAGTCAGCATAGAACATTCGATATGACATCACGCATAAGTAATGAGCTTCATAGCGCGTCAGTTGAGGCATGCGTAATCAATTAAAAGCTTAAGAACAAAGGGGGTTAATTGAGAGCCATGGAAAGGTAGCAACAGGAAAAGACGTGTGCCGTTGGGCGCACGGATTTTAAAAGGGGATGGGGCGTAGTTTAATTTGGAGCTGGGAACGTCTAGGGATTTCTCAATAATGTTCAGTATGTTTAAACTGGAGTTATTATTTATTGTGTACGCTTCATTGACTACATTACTTGCATGGTTCTACGTAATGTCATCGCCACCGGATCACCGACAGCCAAGTGAAAAATTATTATCAAGACGTTCGGATTAATGTGTTAATAAGATTGTGTGTGAAGAACAAATCCGACATAAGTCGCCCAGGATCTGAACTTGTCGCGCGGGTAACTCCAAGAAAATTCATCGGGAAAAAAAATCACAGGCTTGTGCTCATCAAATTTCTGTGAATCAAATTGATGTCAGTGATGTCATCTGGATTTAAAATTGTGCGTTTGTAAAAATTTGTTTCAACTTACGGGATTCGGGTCTACTGCTCACCGTTAAAAAATTATTAATAGGAGTGTCTAAATTTTGCAACAAGAAACCCAGTATTAAAAATAATTCATCATTCTTCAAAATCAACTTGATCATATTAAAATCGGGTTCTTGATCATATAAAATCGGGTAAGATCGATCGATCGTTCGAGTTGTCGTCAAGCGGCGACATGGCTACATACATCATCTTCGAGCATGTTGTGCCATCTTCTCTAATCAGGAATTTTTTTGCGTGTATGAAACTTCGGCGGGATTTTTTTTTTTTAATTCGCAAAATTTTTTCTCCTAGAGTGAAGATGTGTGCAAAACAGAAACCACTGGCTCTCCGGGACTGCCACAAAATAGACGAAAATTGGAATGTACCGAATCAGTTGTTCATCAAAGGATATAACTAAAATATATAAAACGTTGTTAAAAGAATGTCAAGGTTAAGGTAAGAAATTTAAACCGAATTAAAATAAACAGTAATATAAACGAATTTAAGAAAAAATGTTGATAAAAATGAAAAGTATTAGAAAATAATTTAAATGGTTAAATTTGCAATTGAAAAGTGAAGGTTGAATTATTTTGGTAATTAAATATATTGAAATTTGACAAAATTGAAATGGTTCTGATGATAAAATGCTATAAGCAACTATTATATTTAAAATGTGAATATTCTGTGTAAAATTTTGGAAACGCTGGTGACAATTTTAAATTGAGTAATAATGTTCTGACACAATGTGAAACTATTTGTAATAAGAAATGAAAATTTTAATATTCTTAAAGTTATTAAGTACATTTTGAAAAATATTTTCTGGGGATTGATCACTCCAGTCAATCCTGTTTTGTTTTCAGTCGGGGGGGGGGGGAAGCTAGGTAGCAGAATATTAATAATAATCATTGGTAAAATTTTTAAAATTTTAATTTCATTATGTTTGGAAATTTATGAGTTTTGGTATGATTATTGGAAAATTTTAAAACATGGTAGGGTTAAAATGTGCATTTTGATTTTGTTGCTGTTGGCAGTCTCGTTAAAATTTGTAAATATTTTTGAAGTTTGTTGATTTAATAATGTGTTTGATTTCCGGTATATTGAATATCGGTGCTCAACTGTATAACAATTGATATATTTAGACAGAGTTTTATGACTGTATTTTTAGTGTATTGATATAAATTTATTTGATATTATGTGATATTTTGTGAGGTAGGGAATTTAGTTTGCATTGGTTGCGGTGTAAGGCATGAGGTTTTTAATTCTGAAGTTTGTAGACTTGTGAGCTTTGAATAAAATGTGAATAATGTTAACATATTTTATCAATTAGTGTTGGGATCAGAACAAGACATGAGTTCTGACATGTTTTCTTCATACTTGAGTAAGGGTATTTAAATTAGTTTTTGAATGAAATGAAAAGATTATGATATTAAAATGTATAGGAAAGTGTTTTAATTTATTTCATATTTGTAGTTTATTTCATTTGTAGTTTATTTCATACCTATATGATCTAATTGTCTTTTTATATTGATATCTATTGTGTATTTGTGAGTATAGTCATTTAAAGTTGATCCTTTTAAATTGTTCATTGTGTATTATTAGTCTTTAATATTCATTTTCTTTTGTGTACTTGGTTACCACCTGGTTTGCTATCTATTCTGGAGGTCTCCCTGTAAAATTTTCGAAGAAGCATGAGTGTAAAGACGTGCTTTCCGGGGCTATGGAGCTCAGGTAAAATAATTTGTATATCAAAGTGAAAACGAGAAAGTTTGAAAAATTGAGAAATTTAAAATATGTATTAAGGTTATTTTTCACGATTGATTAGTTTTGTGTCAAATTTGAAGTTTTGGAGGAATCGGGTATCCCCGATGATACTCTGAAAGCTCTTGGTACAATTCCCAGTGATGTTGTGGAATGTTGCTACCATAACAGACATCTGAGGCGGTGAAAGGCAAAGTGGTGTAAGTCACATTTTCAATTTTTTTTATTTGAGGGCAAAAATGTAATCTCCATGTTCAGTTTATAGTGGAATTGCAAATAATTATTATTTGCAATATCATAATAATTATTATGAATTATAATTTGTTCATTTTATAGGGTAATTATTGTAGTTTTTGCAGTAAAACTCTTTTGACTTACACCACTTGACTTACTGACTTACACCACTTTGCCTTTCACCGCCTCATCTGAGGAAGGGTTTTTAAATTCTAATAATAGTGTAAAAAAAATAAAATTGATTTTGTTTGAAGTTTTGTGACACCCACCAATTCTGTACAAGAACTCTGAACTTTTACTGTATTTTAAAGACAGGACTCAGCATTTTTCTTTTAGGTAATGGATTCAAGGTGCTTAGGCACAAAAGTCGTTTTTCTTGAGCTACGATTAACAATGTGGGTGTACACAGGAAATTTTGATTATCATTTTCTTACAATATCAATTTATATTTTGTGTTTATTAAATTTAATTTTAGTGTTCTGTTAATAATGTTGATAAAATATTCTTTTATAATTAACTTTGATATTTTGATAATTACTGCTGTGTTATTGTTGTCATAATATTTTAAGTGATTCAATGTAAATTCTGTCTCGAATGGAGACATCTTTTAAAAATGTAATTTTCTCAGCTCCATGAGGTTAGGTGCACGACTTTAGTAAATAAGAATATTAATTTTAGTTGTTTTTAAATTAGATGTTCAAGTACTTAGGGAAAATTTAGTTAGTTTTAATGTGGTTGAATCAAGTCGTAATTAAAAATAAATTAGTTGGGTTTCTTCTGAGTTGTTGTGTGGGGAAGGATCCGCCCTGCGCAGCACTTTTCAGTTGATGATAAATTAGGAACATTTTAGTGTTTTTCTCTTCTGGAGACTTGCCACAGGGAACTGGCCATTCTTTGTGTGCACGCCTTCAGGAGAACGATCGCCCTATTCTAATCATAATTGGGAATTTAATTTTAGTTTTTAAATGGGCTAAATCCAGATAATAATGGTAAGTTTCAGTTGTCAGGTTTAAAATTTAATTCTGTTGACTAGGTACTGCAACCCTATTCAGTATTTTGTCAGTTAGGTTTTGAATTTAATTTTAGTTTTCTCTTCTGGAGACTTGCTGCAGAGAGTTGCTCCTCTTTGTGTGCAGGGACTCCTTCAGGGGACGGGGGAGGGGAAGTTGTGAGGCTAAAACATGGGAGACGATCGTGCGAGCTTAAAATGGGATTTTATTTATAAAGTATAGGATTTTTCAGTTAAAGTCTGGGAGTTTTCAAATAATCGGAGTAATGCATTGCGGTGAAAATAGAGTTAAAGGTTCGACTTGATTCAATTCTGAAGATCCACATGGGAGAATTTTAAGTAGACATTTAGCCTTGAGCTTGGCGCTAAGAAAGACAGTGTTTAGTCAGCATAGAACATTTGATATGACATCACGCATAAGTAATGAGCTTCATAGCGCGTCAGTTGAGGCATGCGTAGTCAATTAAAAGCTTAAGAACAAAGGGGGTTAATAGAGAGCCATGGAAAGGTAGCAACAGGAAAAGACGTGTGCCGTTGGGCGCACGGATTTTAAAAGGGGATGGGGCGTAGTTTTAAGAATCTGGAGTTGGGAACGTCTAGGGATTTCTCAATAACTTTCAGTATGTTTAAACTGGAGTTATTCTTTATCGTGTACGCTTCATTTACTACATTACTTGCATGGTTCTACGTAATGTCATCGCCACCGGATCACCGATAGCCAAGTGAAAAATGATTATCAGGACGTTCGGATTAATGTGTTAATAAGATTGGGAGTGAAGAACAAATCCGAGATATCTATCTATCTATCTATTTGTCTATATATATAAAGAATTTAATTACCGTAGTTTGATATTATCGTGTGCAAACAGATATGCAACTTTCCTTCGCGAAGGAAGAGTTTCAGATTATCACACAAAGACGGTATGAGAAGTTCAGTTTTATTTGCACAAATTCAAAGTCTTTCTTGGCAACACTTTACTGATGGTTTTTTTTATAACGCTTCGTTATACTTTTCATGACAGCACTTTTTTTTCCCAGAAACTTATGAAACGAAATATTTAACCCGTCAGTAGTATGAAATTGATAAATTATGGGTGTGGAACTTTTACAAAAAGGAACAAAAAAAATTGTTTTAATGCTTTTCACTATACCTGGAGATTAAGATATATTCAACGCCTTTTTCACATGAAGTTCGTATTTATGAGATTTTTATCGCATTATAACTAAGCATTACAATCAAAACCTTCAGTATTCGTTTTACGGCTCTTCTGATTTGATTTGACAAGTTTTTGTAACGGGCCATGCAGCTCTTGAACCATCTAAAAATTGATCTTAATAATTTATGACTATCTCTTCTGAAAGGTCTTAAACAGCTAACAAATATTTTTCAGCAATCGAATATTTTTAGACTATCTCCTCAGGAAACAATAGTTTCTCTATTATTCTTGAAACGCATACTATTATTTTCGCGGTAACACGTTACCGTAAACTTTGTTCTGTAACAGTTGTTGATTTAATTATTATTAAAATCACACATCTCTGAAGATTGATCTACCTAAAAGAGCTACAGGATTTAAAAAAAAATATGGCAATATTAAAATTTGATGAGGATATATAATTCATAAATTATAAAATAATTAATAATTAATTACAGCGTTGGTTGATTTTCTATTGAAACCTTTATTACCTTTTATAGAGATTTTCTAGTAATTTTTAATGTGTTTTTATGTTAAGGGAATACTGAAATAACATCTGCAAAATCTGAATTGTTATACTTGAAATTTATTTTAAGCCTTTTTGTAACTGTAGAAGGAAATAAAATTACTGTCCATCAGCCATGATTTAAAACTGTGATTTTAGTAATTAACATACTTTATGATCTAGATCAGGGATTTCCAATTCTTTTCCTACATCGTCCCCTTTTAAAAGAATGATTTTCTTTATCGACCCCCTCATAAACATCCCCTCCTCTTTCTCTAAAATATACAGCATACAATATAATTATAATACTAATAATTACACATAAAACACTTAAAAATAACAATTTGACTCAGAATATGAACAAAAAATTAGAAAAAGTGGTTCAATAAGTTTATGTTTTATTATTTTTGTACTATTTTCTTTTTTATTTTCACAAATATAAACAAGATTTTGGAAACACGGATTGCAATTGCACAACTTCGCCAAGAGAAAAACGAAACTGTTTCCGATTGGTTGCATCGGTTGGACCCATGTGCTGTTTAAGGCCCAGTGGATATCTCCAGTTCTGCCCAGTGTTGGTACACAAATAAAAGCTGACGGCGGCATTCGAGGCATATACAAAAGCGTCATGACATTCGACTTTAGATGCGCAGATCACTCTGACCTATGCAAATCAGTATTCATGCATATTAAAACAGATATTATTATCTAATAATTACATTACTAAAAAATTAAATTAAATTTTAAAACAGAAAAATTTATTATAGACCCCAATAGACCCCTAGAATACTATAGACCCTTTTTAAATTTCCATCGACACCCAAGGGGTCCACCTAGACCCCGTTGGGAATCCTGATCTAGATTGAACATCCCCTACGAGCATGATTGTTACAAGTATTGCATATTTTAAACAACTGTAATGAAATCGAAAGGGATTGACTAACTGAGAAATAACTTACTTAAAACTTAAGTACCCGGAAGGAATTTTTTCAATGGAGCGCGAATGATATAAATGGTTGAAAAGACTTGACGAATCCTGTTCTGATTCAACAATCAGATAGTGTTATAATTATGTATGTGTAAAAATAAATTCAGTTTAAGAGATTTAAAAGTTGTTGGCATGTTATTCAATTTGAAAGTTATGAAA
This sequence comes from Dolomedes plantarius, assembly GCA_907164885.2. NCBI lineage: Eukaryota > Metazoa > Arthropoda > Arachnida > Araneae > Dolomedidae > Dolomedes > Dolomedes plantarius. The sequence goes on from OU015492.1 coordinate 172,001,889, forward strand.
GGATATTTTAGAGTCTTGAATGAATTTTTAGAAACTGAAATCATATCAAAGTCGACTACCGTCTGATAAACTGCGAATGGCCCAATCCTATCAGATTTTTTAACTGGAGATCAAAATTATAAAGTATTACAGATATTGCTGATAATCAAGCCCATTGTTTTTAGATTTTTTCATTGTTTTTCCCATTGTTTTTTCGTTTATATGCAAATGAATTATTTTACAAAATTCCAGCCTCCAAATCTCCCCTTTGACATAAAATGGATACTAATTTTCTTGGGATGTCTGATAATTGCCCTAATTTCCAAGGATATATTATTATCACCATATGCTTTTAAGCGTATGCTTATAAGTAAATATCTACTGATGAAAGAAACAGCATAACTTGCATTAATGAATAAACCTCTTTGTTTTATTTATCATACAAATTACAATAATAGAATAACATTAAAGTGGCAATATCACGCAGTCATAGAAAACTCCTGTTTTTAATATACGGTTGAAATTTTATTTTTATATTTTTTAAAACTTCTCATAATACATTTACTTTCTTAAAGTTAAAAATGTTGCATCTAGAAATAGTTTTTAGTTATGGCATTATTTGTATGCTTTTTTTATGCAAGAACAGTAGTTCTCTCTTTTTTACTGAAACATTGGAGCCAAAAGGGAAGGCAATATGAATGGGATGTCAGTGAATATAACTTCTCTTTACATCGGCAACTGGGTGGAAAACTATTAAACATGGGTGGAAAAACTATTAACGGGGGAAAAACTGTTAGAGTGCAAATTATGCATTTAGCTTTCATCATGACATGAAAGCCCATGTGACTTAATATATTTTTCAGAAAGGTTCCGTTAATATCTGTATTTAACATTGAAAGAGATTAAAGTTTTTAAGTGGAATTACTAAAAGTGATAGAAAGGGAGAAAAATTTACGCCTTATTCATAAAAAAACAAAAGCAAAAAACAAATTGAGTTACATGTATTTAAAAAAAATAAAAAGGACTAAAATAGGACAAAAAAGGACTCTAATAGTAATAATAATTCACAACATTTTTCACACACGTATATGTATATGTGTATATATATATATATCTATCTATATATATATATATATATATATATATATGAAATGACCCGAATGATCATCCCCTTCAATAAGCACACACATCGTGGCCGAGAAAAATACGATTCGAATTCAAGAACAATGCAATTTATTTCAGCAAAACATCCTAACAAAGCAAGCTCCAATTCTCTTCTGGCTGGCGTACAAGTAGCTGTAAACGGGTTGCCGGAAGTTGGCGAAGTAGGTTAGTATTGGAAAAGGGTAAAGGACGGAAAGGTTACCATAGAGAGAGAACTCGGATTACAGGCGATTAAAGATTAAAGGTAGTTAAAATTTATATATATATACAGTATATATATATATATATACAGTATATTTGTATACAGTAAAACCTCGTTGCTCCGGATCTCCGGATAATTCGGATAAGATTTGTAGACATTATTTTTATTTCATGTTCCCATTAGATAATAATTTTCAACTATGATAGCAAGACAGTAACTATAAGTACTCCAAATGTTCGCTTTTTAGTTTGATTCATTGTACAGTACCTGCATAGATTGTGCAATAAATTATGGTAATAAAATGCTTTTTGTTGACTTTAAGAAAGCTTTACTAGACTTACCAATTCTTTGTTAAGAATTGTTGTGAAAAGTTATTTTTATATTTTTTGATGTCTTGTAAAGAATACTATGTAATTTTGTTACAAAACATACTTTTTATTGTAATAAACGATAAGTATGCTTAGTTAAGCATTTTGTTTTGCTTATTACCCATATTACCCAGATTATCCGGATTGCCTACGGTCCCAGTTAGTCCGAATAAACGAGGTTTTACTATATATATATATAAATAATGTAACACTCATAAATAATATACAAAGATACAAAGAACATGTATTCACACAAATACACTATAAAAGCTTAAAAATACTTACAAAACATACTTTCCTACAGAAAAAAGCTGGAATGATGTATTGCTACTCATGTTTTTTCCTACGTTTAAACAATAATTACCATTAAAAAGACTCCGAGGGAAACCATTAAAAATAACCCTGTCGCAAGTCATTGGTCGAGTTCACATCATTCGCCTGCAACTACATTTAATGAAAAATGGTTAAAATATCCAAACGGAATTACTAATGACAGAACGAAGAGAAAATTTTACATTGAATTAAAAATAAATTAGACTGAATAATAGGTATTTCATGCAAAGGAAAGACTAAAATTGTTTAAAATAATTTTCGCAATTCTTTGTGTTGCAGTCTCTTCTAAAAGCTCTTCTAAAAGCGTATAAAATATGTCCTTGCAGAAACAAGGAAGTAAAGCCTTAACGCTTGTTGGTTGTTACTACATTTAAAGAAGTATTACAATTATGGCTGCTGTGCACGAAACCTATTGGATTCGCTCATCTCAATGTTAACGTATGGAGAAAATTTGTCTACTATTTACTACTACATAAATGCTGATAATCCAATAAAAATGGTATTTTCAGATAGCCTGAACTTTTCTGCACCTTGCAATGGGATTCATTTTATAAATTTTGTCCACCAAAGGAATATTTGAGCGTTTAAAAAATACTACATCAGATTTTTCCCCCGAGTAATTTAAATTTTGAATTATTTTTTTCCATTTAAAAAAATGAAAAAGGCCACAAGTTTTAAAATTTCTCTCTCTGTTACGGAGTATAATTTAAATAATTCTTTAAATATAAGTCGGCAATTCTTTTACACATTTTCTCCTTAGGTTAACATTGAGGTGAGCGAATCCAATAGGGTTAGTACACAGCATCCGTAAGACACAAGAAATTTTTGTAGAGATAGGTGAAAGAAATTATCCGAAACAATTTTACTTCACATCCTCGGGATAGTTCATATCATCCCCTATCAACTGCATGTACTATTAAAAATGAATAAAACATCTTTGTGAAGTTATCATGTGCAAAATGGAGAGTAAACTATATATTTAATTTTTTCAAAAAAAAGCAGACGAGGGGATAAGCGTTAAAAAATACCCCTATAAAGACTAAAACTGAATAATATATTTTACTCAGTTTATAATTATGTGGCTCCACAGTCATTTTCCCATATAAAAACATTTATTCATTAAAAAATATATTAACCATACTTTTGCATACAAAAACAAACTATATTTTGCCAAATAAAAATATACGTATGCAGTAAGTTCCATTATAATCAAAATTTAGGCAAAATATTTCCACCCTTATTGGTCATTGTTACTTTAAAAAATAAATAACCTTTAAATAGCGAAGTCATTGAAAATAATTCTGTCTCCTATAATGTCGGCATAGTTCACATTACCCGCTGTCAACTGTATTTTAAGTCAGATAATTAAAATATCCCAGAGAAATGGAAAGAAAATTTTACATTTAACTTAAGAAAAAAAATCAGACTCAGCTACATCCACTGAATAATAAAATAGAAGTGGATTAAAGCAGTATAAAATATTTTTCGAAATTTCTAGTTTTATGGCTTCATAGCATTTTTCGTGTATAAAAACATGTGCTGTTTTTAAAAGCATGTAAACAACATTTTGGCATATAAAATGATATATTTAGAAAAAGCAGACCAAGGGTGCTTCCTATGCAGACCAAGTTTAGATGAAATACTCCTACGCCTGTTTGTTGTTACTCCATTCAAATAAAAATTACCTTTAAGTCTTTGAAAGAGGGTATTGAAAACAATTCTGCCTTCCCCAACAGCCATTATCAACAATATTTAAAGTAAAAGAAGGTTAGAATATTCTAGCGAAATTGCCAGGAGTTGAAATAAATCAAAACTTACTTAAAATAAAAAAAAGGGAAACAGACCGAGTAACATGCATTTAATGAGAGTTAAGAATTAAAGCATTAATTAAGTATTTTGCGCAGTTTTGTGGCTTCACATAATTTTTCGCACTTAAACAGATATATGTATATTAAAAGATGTAAACAATGTTTTTTTCATACAAAATATAAATACAATATATAAACATGTAAATATTTTCCCTTGTAAACAAACAAACACACACACACACATACACTCATGGACAAAAAAATTAGCGCACCAAGAAGGAGTGAAATGAAACGAAATTTTACATGCGTAATGACTACTTTGATATAAGTAAATGATAAGAAAATCAAAGAAAAAGGATAATTTATTTCAGTTATTCGAGTTAATACTCCGTTGGACCCCCTCTAGCGCGAATGCACGATGCGAAAGGATCGGGCATTGAGTCATACAAGTTCTGTATGATGTCTTGAGACATTTCGTTCCATATTTGCTGCAACCTTTCCTCTAGTTCGTTCAAACTCGTGGGATGCCCAACTCGTCGTCCCAAATGATCCCAGATATGCTCGATTGGAGACAAATCTGGGGATCGGGCAGGCCAAGGAAGGGTAGTAACAGTGCTGAGACAGTCTTGTGACACCCTTGCCGTATGAGGCCGAGCATTGTCTTGTTGAAAAATGGCTCCTGGGAGCCGTTGCATGAGTGGCAACACATGTGGTTGCAGGATTTCATGAACATACCGCTGGGCTGGCATGGTGCCACGGAACAATACTAGGGGTGACCTTGTATTGTAGGCAATGGCACCCCATACCATCACACCAGCTGTGGGAGCGATGTGTCGCTGTACAGCAAAGGAAGGATTGAAGCGTTCACCACGGGCTCTCCACACACGAACACGATTGTTATCACTGCCGAGATTGAATGTAGATTCGTCGCTAAAGACGACTTGGTTCCATTCCGCTGCAGTCCAGTTTCCTCGTGCGCGGCAAAACTCCAAACGGAGGCGTCGATGGGTGGGCGTCAATTGCAGCACACGTAATGGGCGCCGCGATACCAACTGTCCTTCAGCCAGGCGCCTTCGTATGGTTCGAGAAGACACAGAGGCCCCTAGTGGAGGTGCTACCTGTGGCTGGATAACGGCCAATGAAGCAGTTGGCTGTACGCGTGCATTTCTTACGATGTGGCGGTCTTCTCGACGACTGGTCTGTCGAGGGCGTCCTGAGCCTGGTCTTCGTGTACATGACATCTCTCGGGTCCACTGGTCACAACACCTCCTCAAAACACAATCAGAGCGGCCTAATTGACGAGCTACTCGCCTAGCTGACCACCCAGCTTCCACCATCCCGACGATTCTCCCCCTCTCAAACTGCGACAACTGCTTATATTGTCTTCGAACACGGCGTAATGGCATGTCTATCTCAGCTCTTCCTTTGTAAATGATTCGGCACACTCAAACAAGCTTTGGTTACCTGTTTTATACTCCACAGAGTACGATGTTCAACGCCCTCTACCGGCTATACGTAATGCGCAATCACGCTGCATTTCTAATCATTTGCTTATCTCCCCGACATGTACCTTCATTGCAAGTTTCGTTACGATCCCGCAATTATTTCTTGGTGCGCTAATTTTTTTGTCCATGAGTGTATATATATATATATATATATATATATATATATATATATATATATATATATATATATATATATAATAAAAAACGCGTCTTCCTAAACAACTTTTAAAGCATATTCTCTTTTTAATAAAGCACGACCCCTCTTCCAAATTGCAACCTAAAAATAATGTAATTTATAATTTATATTGGCCCTGCAGATCATTAAGCAGGCATGTGAAATATCTGAACAAAATAACATCGCCGTATATCTGGTTGGACAAGGGGGTCATTAAATTTGTATACAATAAATCAGACCTGTTTTCAAAATCTTCCATCTTGGTAAAACACAATAACACGAGCGTGATTCAGAGATGATTCAAGACCACGCGCCTTTTCGTCACACAACGCGTGATCTAGCAATTAATTAATTTCAGGTAAAAACCACGACGTTGGACACCAGCGAATAAATCTGACCAATTAAGTAACTTCCAGCCCTGGTGGCTAGATCAGAAACAGTCATTTGATAATGTCTTGAACGGAAGACTCTTTCTCTTTTTCTCTCTTAACTCTGTCATGTCAACAGCTCTCCGCGCCCCCTACTGTTGGGGACGTTCCCTCTCCACTGATATTATGTAAGGCCACGGCTCTTCTCTTCACTCCTAACTGCCTTTGCATGTAGCTACTGCACACTATTAGATATGATGTTCTGTTCCGGTCAAGTTATGTGGCCACTACAGCTATAATGCTTCATAATGTCTACTGAATAAAAATGATTGATTTCCTGGAGTGTTAATTGTGGTTTATTATCACAGTTTGTATAAAAATATATAAAAAGTAAGTTGTTATGGAAACAGAATATTCCTACATGCGTTGGTTGTTATCATTTTTTAAAAAATAACCATGAAAAAGACTGTGAGAGGAGTTATTGAAAATAACTCTGCTTTCTAGTGAAAATAACTCTCGAATCATCGGGATACTAACTTAATTTTTTTTCCTACAAAATATATATTTAAATATTCTAATGCAATTACTAGGAGGGGAATGGAAAGAAAATTGTACAACTAACTAAAAAAAAAAAACGGTTTGAGAAATGCGCTCTTAATGAAACCAAAACTGTATAAAGCTATAAGTAATATTTTCTGAGGCTTCACAGCATTTTCCGCTCATAAAAAAGCGCACATAATCAATAAGGTTTGGTAAAAACATCTTGTCACATGAGACGAAACGTAAATGGTAAACATAAACCTTCCTAATGTAATACCTAAATGGGTTTTATCCGATAGGGATTCTACAAGGAAAAAAAAAGGCCAAATAAACAGTCCCAAGAAAGGAAAATACCCAATATTCCTAAGTTCGATTTTATCTTCTAAATTTTAAGTCATTTCGTTATCTTCTATGTTTCTTGTTGGGAGCAGAGTAAACATCCAAATAAGTCGACTCTGACACAGTATCTAAAGAACGCACCGAAAAAGTCTTCGCATCTAGGTCACGTAATCTAAGAGATGCATCTTCCTTAATCTGCTTTGTGGGGACAGCGCATTAAACGAACCATTGATTTGGAGCGAACGAGTTGAAAAAAAAATAGAGAAGAAGGTTTTTAAGGACTACTTGAAATAGATTGCAAAAATATTTTCAATTTATAAACAGAGCTTTGAAGTTTCTTTCTGCGTTATAGCATCTTTCTATTAGCGAAGAATTTAAGATTAAAAAATATATGGTTTACTGCATTGCTTGTTACTTGTTTGAAATACTTCAAATACAAAAATAGCTTTGGGAAAAATGTTTATATTGGTCTAGTAGATTAAAGAAATCTTTTGCTTGCCAGTACTCAGTATTTTAAAAATGTGCAATGTTTTTTCTCTTCTTTTTACATTTGTGTTTTTAAAGCTGTTTTTAGCTGTTTACAACGGCTTTTCTGCCTTGACCCGGATTCGGACAGTTGGGTTTTTGATCTAGCCCGTCTAACAATGACACATAATGTTAACAGCAAACTTTTTTTTATTTTTTTTGGCCGTGTTTCTCTTTTCTTTGAACTAAAAACATATTTGCACAACGGTCCATTGTAGTTTATTTAGAATTATCGATCTCCTGCATAAGGATTTTCTCCAATGCTAGGGTCACTCTAAGCAATTCAGTTCTCCTGACAATTGATGTAGACAATTTTTTGTGTTTTTTAAATGACTTTCCTATTCTCAAACATATCTCTTCATTTAAAAAGCTTTCAGAACTTAATTAAACTTGTACAGAACAACAACAAAAATAGAGTAGACTGAAATGATGAAGATAGAAGAAGTCTAGCTGGAGTTGGCAGCAATACATTAATTGAATGATTCCTAGAGGATAATGAAATGTGATGAAACCATGAAAGCGCGGATATTAAGACTCAAGACCTTGCTATGTTTAATGTAATTTATTGGAGATAATAACCATGATCTGGCAACAATTAATATATACCTTATCCCACCAAAATTAAAATGAGTCATTTTGTCTGGCCTGGTCGTTTTAATGTTAAATGGAAGCATTTTATGGAACTGGGTCAAAATTGCAATTGTCCACAAGCAGTTTGAACCTCCATTCTTTTATTCTTGGTATAATTCTGTAGTAGTTGATTATGTATACATTTTTACCTCTCATAAGACTATTTCCCTCTTTATATACACTCATGGACAAAAAAATTAGCGCACCAAGAAATAATTGCGGGATCGTAACGAAACTTGCAATGAAGGTACCTGTCGGGGAGATATGCAAATGATTAGAAATGCAGCGTGATTGAGCATTACGTATAGCCGGTAGAGGGCATTTAACATCGTACTCTGTGGAGTATAAAACAGGTAACCAAAGCTTGTTTGAGTGTGCTGAATCATTTACAACGGTAGAGCTGAGATAGGCCTGCCATTACGCCGTGTTCGAAGACAATATAAGCAGTTGTCGCAGTTTGAGATGGGGAGAATCGTCGGGATGATGGAAGCTGGGTGGTCAGCTAGGCGAGTAGCTCGTCAATTAGGCCGCTCTGATTGTGTTGTGAGGAGGTGTTAGGACCAGTGGACCCGAGAGATGTCATGTACACGAAGACCAGGCTCAGGACGCCCTCGACAGACCAGTCGTCGAGAAGACCGCCACATCGTAAGAAATGCACGCGTACAGCCAACTGCTTCATCGGCCGCCATCCAGGCACAGGTAGCACCTTCACTATGGGCCTCTGTGTCTTCTCGAACCATACGAAGGCGCCTGGCTGAAGGACAGTTGGTATCGCGGCGCCCATTACGTGTGCTGCCCTTGACGCCCACCCATCGACGCCTCCGTTTGGAGTTTTGCCGCGCACGAGGAAACTGGACTGCAGCGGAATGGAACCAGGTTGTCTTTAGCGACGAATCCAGATTCAATCTCGGCAGTGATGACAATCGTGTTCGTGGGTGGAGAGTCCGTGGTGAACGCTTCAATCCTGCCTTTGCTGTATAGCGACACATCGCTCCCACAGCTGGTGTGATGGTATGGGGTGCCATTGCTTACATTACACGGTCACCCCTAGTATTGTTCCGTGGCATCATGACAGCCCAGCGGTATGTTCATGAAATCCTGCAACCACATGTGTTACCACTCATGCAACGGCTCCCAGGAGCCCTTTTTCAACAAGACAATGCTCGGTCTCATACGGCAAGGGTGTCACAAAACTGTCTCCGCACTGTTACTACCCTTCCTTGGCCTGCCCGATCCCCAGATTTGTCTCCAATCGATCATATCTGGGATCATTTGGGACGACGAGTTGGGCATCCCACGAGTTTGAACGAACTAGAGGCAAGGTTACAGCAAATATGGAACGAAATGTCTCAAGACATCATACAGAACTTGTATGACTCAATGCCCGATCGTATCGCAGTGTGCATTCGCGCTAGAGGGGTCCAACGGAGTATTAACTCCTCCGTTCTTTTGCCTTTTTCTCTGAAATAAATTATCCTTTTTCTTTGATTATCTTATCATTTACTTATATCAAAGTAGTCATTACGTATGTAAAATTTCGTTTCATTTTGCACACTCCTTCTTGGTGCGCTAATTTTTTTGTCCATGAGTGTATATATATATATATACATATGTATATATATGCATATATATCTATATCTATATCTATATCTATATCTATATCTATATCTATATCTATATATATATATCTACACAACACACACACACACATATATGCACAGGCACACACACGAGTATATATACTATGTGTAAGTGTATGTATGTTTAAATTTAGGTGTTTGTGCAGTGAATGATACTGTTTCATTTTTACGACACTCTGGAAATGTCATATTTATTATTTGTCTTGTAAATTCACAAGACATGTACTACGTTCAGTGAGGTCCAATTTTTATTTATATACGTACGACGACAAGAAGAATTCAACAACTGTAATTTTTGAGAAAAGGAGAAGTGGATACTGCAGATAATTTTTCATGACATTACTCTGATAAATGAAAATAAAGGAGAACATTTTGTTTAGAAGTTATTCTTGCTCAAACGTCACATTATACTTGAATTGTATACCATTTGGTAATTGTCAAAATTGTCTTTAGCGTAAACATACTTTTGAGAACTGTATAGATCCTTACTTAAGATTTTAAATGTTTCTGAAAGATGGAATAGTCTTTCACTTGTGGGATTCTGGTTAACTGTAAATGGGCATCGAGGGCTTTAGAATTACAGTTTTAAACTTCTTCTAGAAGAAGTACAAAGCTAGGACAGGACAAAATGATTTGAAAATCAAAACATAAAAATATATACTTTAAACCAAGAAATAACACAAACATTTTCGAGAAACAATATTATATAGCCATTATAAAGTCTAAAAGAGGAGATAAGCAATAGCTTCAGCAGATACTTATAGGCTTTTTTTAGTGAAATGATACTTGATAGATGATGCACTTATATTTTAGTATTTATTTACTCCACTGAAAATTAATTGGATTACAGAATTATACATAGTTTACACGCCATCAAGTGTGACATTATTAGCTCTACTAATCAGATTTGAGTCTAAAAGATAAGCTGTATTAGTACGTGTTGTTGTATACGATTAAAAGGAAATTGTTAGCAGTGATATAAAGCTTATATTAACTGCTATATTTCAGTAAATGCATTTAGTTCGGGATGCGAGTTAAACGTAAAACTTGTAAATTCACTGAAAGCAGTTACGTAGATGTTATTCCCATAACTACAGTGTGGGGCTGGAACAGTTGTTTTTATCTCGATGACCAGTTCACTAAGTTGTGTTCTATGCAATTTTACCACCCCAGATTTACTAAATTTTCAGTCGCTTATCGGGTAGGCACTTAATTCTTTACTCTGCGGGATGGGCTGATTGGAATAAGTCATCTATAAATAAAAATTTTTGAGAAATTACCCATTTCTAATTTTTTTACCTAATGCAATGCTTCTTGATAACAAAGTGCTGAAGAATCCATACTTTGTAAGAAACATTGGTTCATGGCTACTGACTGGATGTTTTGGAGATGCCTTTCTTTTAGAGGTACTATTATATTTGAACAATTTTCCAGTTCTAGCAAAACAAAGCCATACTTGAGAAGACTATGGGAGTTTTCGCTATTCAGTGCATTTAAGGAGACAGTGGACTTTCAAAATTGTTAAATTTGTCCAAAAATTCGATTTTTTAAAAAATCGAATTGTGAAACTACGGATGCGTAGGAATGTGCTGCAAAGAGAATTTTTAATTTGTGTGATTACTTTCCTAGTTGTAGGCATTTGTGTTTAATTTAGATATTATATGGTTACTAATAGCAATAACTTTAAATGTGTTTTTCTCAAAATAAAAATTTTCCTGTCATACAAATAATCAAATTGCTCCAGGCGCATTTCTAATTATCGTATTGCTTTGAAATTCAAGTTTTATATACTTAACTGTATATCAAATAATTCTTATTGAAAATAATTATGCTTCGTAGCTCAGAATTTCTAAAATTTGTACTTGAAAAGACGATTTAGAGGTATTTTGAGTAATAAAAAGGGTGTTTTCACTATTATTATTTTTTTCTCTTTCTATGTTTAATGAATGCTTAAAAAAAGCAATAAGTTTCATTGTTAGTTCTATAAGGTATCCTGTAAATAAAAATTACCATATTATATGCAAAAAAAAATGCTCATGGAACATTTTTAATTAGGACAATTTTTGATATAATCATTAATTCATAATTCATAAATTATTAATATTTCATCACTAAATTTTAACCACTTTTACATATCTATAGTACTAATCACATGTTCAAATTTAAAGCAAATCTATTCAAAACAAAAAAAATTAAGTTTGAAGGTCCACTGTCCCCTTAAGTCACAAACGACTGATCCAAGCTTTTCTTCACATACTTATGTTAAACTTTCACACATCTAAATGATCGTTCAGAGCTCAATAAATACTTGCGCTGCACTTTCTTCCTTTACATATATAATGAATACTATCTTGGAAAATGAGAACCAAATACCTAGGAAAGATATTTTGTTGGTCACTAGACAGATTTAAATACTTCAAAATAAAGAAATGTTTCTCAAAAGTAAATATTACTACACATGAAACGTACATTATATACTTTTTACTCATAAATATAAAAATATTTAAAAAATGTTCATGACAAGTAATTTCGAAAGTTTTTAACATAATACCCTAAAAATTTTGAAACGTCTTCGGTAGAGTCCATTCATGCGACTATAAATTCTCTGGCCGGCTTACGACGATATGCTCATCGAAAATTTGAGCAACTCGTGTACTATATTGTAAGTGTATACACACGTGTTTGTTTATCGGTAGTTCTTTTCATCTCAACGGAAAATGAGTTTGTTATTCCTATGTTGGGTTTTGACCTTGGTTTTCACTGCTAAGTAATTTACCAAAAAATCGCTGTCAGAGGAAAGGTTGTATTTATTCTTTTTCCTTATGGTAAAAAAAGAATGGAACCCATAGGTACGAGTATATGACATGTTATTGAAGTTCTCATAAAATGATAAACACTCAGTATTTTAATGCAGTATGTATTCTCCAATATAATTTGATTAAAAGTAACGATGGAGGTAACCTTTTTTTGATAGAGAAACAAAAGTAAATACTGTTTAAAGAACCCCTTAAGTATACATCTCATACCTTAAAAGCCATATACCTTCCTCTAATTACGCATTGGCAAATGCATATTTTTAGAATCTTATTTTATTATTTGTATTTATTTATTTTTTTTTCATTTGAAAGAAAAACTGAAGGGAATTGCTAAAGTTAAAAGGACGAATGCAAAAATCGATATGTGTTTAAACTCGAAAGAGGAAAAAAAATCTTTCGACATTTCGTTTTGGAAGTAGTAAAAGCTGTTTTAACATTTTTTGCAAACATCAATCATGCGCTGAAATAGTAAGCACATTTAAGATTTCAGATAGGATTTCTAAAAACTATATATATTTTTTAAAGTTGTGGAAATGTTTAGAAACTTTCTAATTCATATAATCCTGAAGAAAGTTTATAATTTCTTAGAATTGTCATATTACCCTTTTTACTGTAGTTTTGTATGTTAAAATGAGCTTTGTTTTTTAAGTTTATTTATATTTATAAACTTTTACAGTGTAAATGGTTAAAAATGTCTGAAAAAAATTATTATTATGTTCAGCAATTATTAAGTATGATAAAAAATATGTATTTGTAGGGATGGTGGGCCTTTCAAAACGATTTTTGAAATTTTTACCACAGAGATATGAAATTTTGTATATATATTCATTAAAGTATAACAATATTAAACACCTTATAAAATTTTATAAATATTTTTAAAAAAATATTTTATAATTAAAAAATTTAAATTAAATTACCCTTCTTTAAAATGCTCCTTGCGACTCAATTTTAAACTTTTCCCCTTAATTTTGCATTTATATTGCTTATAAATACTTTCTGAACAAAGTTATGTATTTTTTTGTACTTTCGTTGAATAGTTAATTTTTAGAAAATATGTTTATGCTTGTACTCTGAATTTTCGCGAAATTTTTGTATTTTTCTACACTAAAGTTAAACTTTTATAACCTAAATGACATCTGTAGATGTTTAGAAACTTTCTAATTCATATAATCCTGAAGAAAGTTTATAATTTCTTAGAATTGTCATATTACCCTTTTTACTGTAGTTTTGTATGTTAAAATGAGCTTTGTTTTTTAAGTTTATTTATATTTATAAACTTTTACAGTGTAAATGGTTAAAAATGTCTGAAAAAAATTATTATTATGTTCAGCAATTATTAAGTATGATAAAAAATATGTATTTGTAGGGATGGTGGACCTTTCAAAACGATTTTTGAAATTTTTACCACAGAGATATGAAATTTTGTATATATATTCATTAAAGTATAACAATATTAAACACCTTATAAAATTTTATAAATATTTTTAAAAAAATATTTTATAATTAAAAAATTTAAATTAAATTACCCTTCTTTAAAATGCTCCTTGCGACTCAATTTTAAACTTTTCCCCTTAATTTTGCATTTATATTGCTTATAAATACTTTCTGAACAAAGTTATGTATTTTTTTGTACTTTCGTTGAATAGTTAATTTTTAGAAAATATGTTTATGCTTGTACTCTGAATTTTCGCGAAATTTTTGTATTTTTCTACACTAAAGTTAAACTTTTATAACCTAAATGACCTCGAATCCTAAAATGGATACATAACTTTATTTTGATGTATTACAGGAATCATTATTATAAATTTCATAAAATTTCGTCAAAAATTATGACGCGAGGAGCATTTTAAAGACTTGCAAATCTGGAAATTTCTTATTTTGAGAAAAAGTCATTTAAAAGATAATTTTTTATCTACCTTTAATACTTACTACTCTAAAGCCACCAATTTTTCATTTTTCTTTTCACTACACATTTTAAATGCATTTCATTCCAATATTTACATGTTTTTAAAATATTAATACACCCTTAAAAAAAATTCCAATTTTTGCTCGATTTTTGGTAATTTGAAAGTCCACCATCCCCTTAAGAACTGAAATTTTTTGACATTTTAGGACATTAAGTAGTAACCCCACTAGATTCGCTCACCTCAATGTTAACCTATGAAGAGAATTTGTCCAAGGATTGCAGACTCGGATTTAAGGATTTTTTAAAAATTGTACTCCGCAATAGAGAAAGAAATTTTACACCTTGCGACGCTGGCATTAAATTTTTTTGTTTTTAAGAAAAAAATGCAAGTAATATTTTGAAATTAAAATTTTTTGGGGAAAATATCTGGTGTTTTAAATGCTCATAAATTCCTTTGGTGGACGAAATTTATAAAATGATTCCTGTTTCAAGGGGTAGAAAAGTTCAGGTTATCTGAAAATACCATTTTTATTTGATTGTTAGCATTTATGTAGTTGTAAATAGTTGACAAAATTTCTCCATAGTTTAACATTGAGGTAAACGAATCCGGTAGGGTTAGTAAACATCAGCCTTAGCTTTTGAGAAATGAAAGAATCGAGTATTTTAACGTAGTGTAATATAGCTTCATCGGTTTCTCCAAAAAGTACATGCAATTTTTTCCTCTTTTAAATTTTGTTACTTAAAATATACGGAGCTTGAGTGATACCTCTTTCTTCGAGCTGTATAAGAGGGGAAGTTATATCTATTCACTCGAGGGATATCCCTTTCTATGGATTAAATTTATTTTTAAAAGCAGATATATTCAGAGAAATATTTGGTAAACATGCTCTTTATGTATGTAAACATATGCTCTCTGTAATAAAAAATCAGAACTTAAAAATAATCTTTTATAAATTGGAAAAGATACAGAAAGACAGATTTTGTATATCTAAGGGTTTTTAGATATGCGAAATCGTTACAGATGTTCCGTAATTAATTGAGATGACCATATCATTTATCCCAAAAAGTAGTTGTATGTCAGGCAGACTCTTTGTCATCAATGAAAAAATAAATTAATTTTAAAAACTTTAGGCTGTATAAGAGGGTAAGTTATATCCAAAAGTTTATCATATTCGAGGAAAGTTTTAAAAAACATTTTTTTGAAAACAAATTAAGAGAATTACCTAGTTCAGTAGAGTTAAAAAGGAAAATTTACTTGATTGTCAATCTATTGTAGTCAAATGAATCTCAAGTTTCGAGAGCATCAAAAATGTTTTATGACATTAATATATAAACGAAATTTTATTCTTTTACCATCGACTGCATCACTTCATATTTCCCAGTGATCATTGTGAATCCAGTTCTAAGTTGTTTTCAGCTAAAAGGTCTATTATTTTATTGGCAAAAAGTGTATCAATAACAACAAAAATACAAGTAGCAAAGCAACTGCCTACTACAAACATATTTACCTGATCTGCCTGTGAATTGCTGTAAGTAAATGCAGGTCAGATTTTTTTTTGAATCGTTATCAACTGATAAGGAGAATTAAAAGGCGAATTTGCATTTAAAAGCATTTTACATTAGTTTCACTATAATCATTTCTCCTATCTAAATATTTGCAGTATTAATTTTAAGGATGAAAATCCACAATCACGTGATCAGTTTGTATCATTATCATTCTACAGAATTATCTCTAGTCTACTAATTCTTTTGTTCTCACAAATTACCCCCTGATTTTCTCCCTAAACTGAATTTGAGAACTTCTTTCCGAATTGATGTGCTTTAACATTATACCACAAAGCCATTTATGATGTTCTAATTAACTTTACAGTTTTAATTTGCACTAAATCAATTTGCAGTCTATATAAATTGAAATTACTTGCGTAAAAAGTAAATCCTGAAGGATATATAAAAAAAATTCTCCGTTGTCTAACCTCTTGCGTGTAAAAAAGTTTTCTAACTCATATGAAAAACTAAAACATGTTTTTTTATTATTACAGTTCTTTCATTTGCAAAGCAGATTTTTGATTCATAGATAACTTGTCCATATGCAATTCATCATTTTTCATCAGGGTATATATATATATATATATATATATTCGTCATAGATAATTCATGAATAATGAATGAATTACCCCCAACTGTTTTAAACTTCGATTTTTATGAAATCAACCAGAACTCTTCCGAAGTTTTTCAGTGCGTTTAAGCATTTGATGAATATTCTTCTACTTGTGCCCCACCCCTCAAATAAATATCTTTTTTTTAAAGCGTTGACGAAATTTAACGTAATTACGTACGAATCGGGTATATTTGCAATTGTGAGAGAATCCGTAATGATAATCTCTACGCATTTCCCTTTCAATATTTATTTGCAGTTCTTTCTAACACTCTACGAAGATGACAAAGTATGATACCGAAATTTCTAGAATTCGATACGCCCTATTTGTCTAGAAATATTGCGGTGAAATCAGTTGGCGTATATAAGAATCAAGTTGCGAAAGGTAACACATTTTTCGAAGTCTTGTATATTTATCGAGATATATTTGAGGCAGTAAATTTTGCCGAGTCTACTTTCTCGTTATTATTTTTTTTGTTCGCCAAGTACGGATATGCTTTCACGAACTGAGAATATGAGGGTTTTCTTCGCTTCGAGTATATACGGAAAATCACAAATGAAAAATCTCAGAAAAGAAATTGATCCTTTACCTAGGGCAAAACTTTATTAGATTCGTTGAAAGATATACTTTCCTTAATATATCAAAGGACGACTGTGCTCTTTGTAAAGTGTTTATTATAATATGATTGATTTTACAAGAATTATGGCTTCAGAAAGGAAGAAATTAAAATAGTTAAACTGGCAAAGGATATTATATAAAATATAATAGAATATTGCTGTAATGCAAGTCTTCCTGTAGTGAGTTGTTCTAATTGAAGTGATACTTGTTGGAGATCTGTATTGCGTTGTCAAAACGGAACTTAATTAAACCGGGACATCCATTAATTATAGCCATATATAAACGGACCCTAAAGCAGGTTTGTCAAAATAATATTTAGATTTACATCCAGAAAAGCGTAAAAAATAGATAGAAAGTATAGATTCGCTACATCAATACCTAAAAAATTATTTTTTAAAATTTATTATATAAATATTAATCCTTCAGTCATGACATACATGAAACTTGTACAATGCGTTAAACAGGAAGACCCTACATCTTAAATTTATAATAAAAATTATTAATGGCAATTAGTTTCGAAAAAATGTACGTTTTTTTTTCAGGAGGGAAGCTAAGGCGTGATTGGCTGTAAGGACAATTAACAAATGCTAAAATCACGAATTTCTTTGGCTCAAATAGGGAAATAAACAGAATTTTTCAGAACATTGCGTGCTTCGAACGGGTACGGAAACTTGGGTTTGCCTGTCAGAGGGATGGGGAGTAAAAATTCATGTTCTGAAGTCTACGAAAAGCGCAAAACGAAACAATTAGTGCACTGTGGGGTGAAAAGGAAAGAATAAGACTGAATTATGAAGTATAGTCAAAGCTAAAGAATGTAATCAAATGATCAGAAGGAAGCAGATAGAGCGTTATTAAAAGACGCACTTACCCGCAAATAACTTTTCTGGGAGCTGATAAAGTATATTGTAGCAAGGTGGCTATACCTCCTTTTTACTCCCGGGCAGTTTCTAGGAAACAACAGTCAATTGTGTGTGAACGGTACTTTTTCAATTTGCCGTTCCTTGGAAGTAGGCAGTAGAATGTGTTTACCGGTCTTTAGCAGGAGGATTTTCATCAAGCAGCCAGCGGTTCTCGTATCGCCTACTCATTAAGTACCAGATGTCGTTAAGCACCGTGAGAGGTCTCGTTTGGAGCCGCCTGGAAGGTTCTGAATAGGAGTATAGATTGTTCTACAAACTTTCTGAAGGTGCCTAAAAGGGGATCGAGCGCAAGCGACGAGACAGAGGGTTTTCGGGACGAGAGAGCGACTGACTGACGACTAGGCGGAGAGAAACCGAGATATATTGACGAGGATCAACGGACTTGCTCTTTCCACGCTTTGTTGAAAGCCTAGTGGAGCCAGTTAGATGCGGCTTATATCTGTGTTGTAAATAACGTGCAAATGTTTCATACCAATGAAAAATAATAAAAGAGCTTAACTCGAATAAATGGCTCTGTCCTCTCTTGGAAAAAACCTCTCTCGAGTACTGAAGTATTCCTGTGAAGACCACGACACCACAATATTTAACATTGATTAGAACCGGGGAATAACAATAGGAGTTTTGAATAAAATACAATTCAGATACATTAGCATGGTGGCTAATTTCAGAAACTGAAAATTTAAATTTGTGTCTGCATTCACCAGAGTTTTTAGAAATCGTGGATTTAGTAATTTCTTGACTTTAAACACACTCTGGATGTTTTTTAGTGGTGTATCTTGGGTGTATCATGATGTGTTTCACGGGTGGCAGCATAGTTTGGTCAAGATGAGACGAATTACAATCATCGCAAGGTATGTATGCCTCAGGTATGAAATTGAGTTTTGCTTGTTTTTTAGGGAAGAATACAAAGTTTGTTAACTGAAAATTTTCATATTTTTATCTAACGTCAAAGAGAGTTGAAGCCTTTGCTGATAGCCAAAGATTTAAGAAATTTTATTTCTGCATTAAAAGAATTATGATCAGGTTTTAAATGTAAAGCTCAGTAAATGTATATGTTGTAAGAAGTAGTCTTTTCATTAGTAGGATGACTGGTATAAGTTCTAAAGGACAGAAAATCATTTTCTAAACGTAGATGCATTGAATACTAGAATAAGATATAAAAACCAAATATCGAAAAATGAACTCTGACCTCAACTGTAAAAGAAAATTGGTCATATTTAGATCCATAGAGTAGACAATTTTGTAATCAGAAGAGAAATCAAACGGATTATTGACTATAATGATTCAATCACTGCATGCTTTATAAAAATATAAATAACAGCACTAAACGTTTAATTAAATAAAATTTATAATAAACTAATAATTCTACCTCATTTGACATTTCTGTAAATCCATCAGAGCAAAAACTTCGTATTCCTCCAATTTGTAATCCGAAAGATCATATTTTAAATGCTACTATTTTCCCAATATTGTATGATACTTGAAGAGGAAATTGATAAGGGCCGTAACTTTTTTCCTAATCCATTAAAGTTAATTTGACTTCAAAATAAATATTTAGATAACTTAATTTATTATTGTTTTAACGTTTGGACTTTTACATTATTCGTGAAGCTAAATGCTCCATTTCTACATTTGAATGCTATAATATTAAGTCTTTGAATTTTATGATTTCTTTCTAGTTGCCATCTGTATCTTACTCTACCAATTAAATTTATTTATTTATTCATTTTTCCCCCTTGGATCTTCAGAAACATCTAAGTGCGTCATTCCTTCCAGAATACTGTGGTTTTTTTTTTGTTGAATGTCTTTTATAGAGATAAAAAGACTTTTACAGAATGGTTATTTTACGAGTGCCCCTTCGCATCTGTTGTTTAATCCGAGGTAAGATCTCTAACAATAATTTCCAAAAATTAGTTCACATATATTAGGATTTAAATATTGTTTATAACATTCGTATCCTTTGTGCGATGCCTTTTCAAGTAATGTTCTTGAATACATTTAGATTTTGAGTTCTATATTTTACATAGTTATATTATGAAGAATAGTGTGCTATGTATTCTATATTAGGTATAGGTGTACAGGATATTATGAGGTTATGTTGCGGTTTGCGTAATGTAGCAAACATATTATGCATGTGGTCTGAGAGAAAAAAATGTTGAGTACGACTGCTATAGTGGGTGAAATTCTGAGAAAATTGTACTCATCTCAAAATATTATCATTTCTTATTTTAAATGATAAGTTGGAGAACCGTATAATTTCAAAAAGGCATTACTGGCATCGGAAATTTATCGGGGCCAAAGGAAAATGGCGCACTTTGCAGGGAATTTAAAAGTTTTGAAAACGCCAAATCGTGGCTTCACTTCAGTACTTCTTTCCAAGCCCGAAATTCACATTTGTGTAAAAATTTAGAATCGGGTCTCGTTCAAAAATTTTTCAGGGCTTATTATACATTTCATTCTTTCTGTTATATATCTGCAGCATCGTACGCAATTTGTCTGATCTCTTCATTGATGGAAAAGAAGTAAAAAAATAAATAAATAAAGAGTTCTCAAAATTTGATCAACATGGTTTCGTAAAGAGGGGAAAACTTTCTACATTTCGATCACGTAATCTTAAAGTAATATCCTCAATCATCTTTCCTGTGGGGGGAAACGAATTAAACGAACCATTGACCTAGAGACGGGGGAATTTCAAGATAGAAAAGCAATAAAGTCTATAAACAAGGGCATAAAAATATTTGGGATATTTTTTCTTCTTGGAAAAGTAAAACGTTTTGGTTTCGGATACAAAACCAGTAAAAAATGAAAGCAGTTCTGTGCTATTTAAGGCTCGTTAGGAGTGCGTCACCCGCAAAATGCCTTTATCAAACAAATTAAATGAGATGTAGGGAAAAATCCAGGATTTGCCTTTTAATCCACGTTCTCATGAAAAGACATAAAAGACATTGCCATACTACACATAGTTTGCATCTTATAAAAATTGACAAGAATTATCTTTACATGACAACACACGACAAAATCTTGAGAAGTAAGTAATTGATTGGTATTAGTAGTAATCGATTTAGTTCTATCGATAAATTTTATACATGACCAAAAACAAGGAATTATGTCTTTTAGGCGAAAAATATTCTGGATAAAAATATTCTACAAACTTAATGCATATTGTAAATAAAATATTTTTTCTTAAGCTCATTAGGAATGACGGTGTAACGAGGATGTTTACATCCTTTTAAAAATATTTTGAAATACATTTTTTCTTTGGAACTACTGTAATCCTAAAAACATTGCCATTGTCTTGAAATTTCTTAGAAAAGTCTATAAAATGTACTGAAAAGAAAAAAAAATCATTGTAATTTATTGATTATGTATTAAAATATTTTAAAAGCAGTGAAATTTAAAGCACTTATAATTTAAGCTTCACGTGCATTTTTACGGGTTCTTTTTAACTAATGAATAAACATATTTTGATGAATAGCTACAAAATTTTTCAAAATTCAATTTTTCAAATTTTTAAATGGCTTATATTTATGACAATGTCTGCTCGCATAATAACGTAACCATTGAAATCGGGGTAAGGAATAGGCTAATATTTTCAAACCAAAGTGCTTGCTTCATTGCCTCCTCCCTAAAAACAGCAACAACAACACCAAAAAAAAAAACGCAGTGGAAACAAGTTATGTAAATCAGTGGTGTGCAAACTGTGGGTTGCGACTCACATTAGGGTCGTAAAAAATTGGAGGGGTCTCGGATAGTTTGAAGTAAGTTTATATCATACTGAATTATGTAATAAAACTACATAATAATATTTAAATATGAAGTTTAGTCACATGAGATTTGACAAAAAAACAAGTATAGAAGGGAAACAACATATTTTTTAATTATTATTATGCAAAGTAAATGTATACTCAAAATTTACAGTTCACTGATTTTTTTTAAAAGTTTGTCAAAATTTTCTTATTTATCTTTCTTATTTTCTTTAATAATTTACTGATTTTTAAAAAAAAATTCCTGCTACCAGAAAATTTTCTTTTGGAGGATCTAGTGATATTTTATTTAAAGAAACTCGGTTGCCGTCGAAAAAATTTTCTCTTGCTATTTTTAGCTTCCATGGAACTCTACAATAATCTCAATACGAAGTTGCATGACCCTGAAGAGGGCCTTTTCCTCCTTATTATTAGCACTTCTTACTTTAGTACGTTTTAACTTTTAAAACATCTTGTATTCTGCTATGGGCCAATCTTTAATCTTTAAATTTTAAAACTTTGTTAACTTAATTTTCCACATTTTTATTTTCGTTATTCTCCGCGAGACTTCTGGACATTCATTTAACCCTTTGATGGGCTCCGTTTGTACAATACAAACGCCTAAATCTAGTCTTTCTTTTTCTCTTGCATTCAATGTATTCCAGTTAAATGAGCAGAAAAATGGTTAGTACTGCCATCTGTTATCAGCTTAAAGAAGTAAAAACATTTTGAAACCTTTAATTTGAAAAATTTTCAAGATTTGTTAGGTTAAAAAAATCGGGAAAAATATCTCAACCATGCAAAACGGTGGATGTTGTTGCCCCTGAAAGGGTTTAGGGGTCACCGTATAGTTGGCTATCACTGCCCCTATACTGTGTCTCTCTGTGTCATCACTGTTACGGTGCATCTCTGATAGGACGTCCGTTCGCATTCGATGTTGACCACTAGGTGGTGTGGGGCCTGTGAGGCTAGTCATCCCGGTAATTAACATCAAAGCGAATGTCTAGCGACAAGTGCCTTTGAAAAAAATAAAGGAATTTTTTTCCTTTATTCTTTAAATTTTTAAATTTTTAATTTAAATTTCATTCTCTCAATTAAATTCTACCTGTTATTATTTATAAACCCTCCTTAAACATTTTAGTTCCTTTTTCAATTTTTAATTTTCCTTAACTTTAAATTTCTTAATTACTGAGCACTTGTACCTTGAAATATATACCTTGCTGCAGGAGATAAAATCGCCAAGGAACTCCTCTTATAAACTGCAATTCCGTCCCATTCAAAAAAAGTTTGTGCACCATTGTAAGTGATCATCAGACCTTTGCAATTCAATCGATTTTGGAAAAAAAAATCAGTTTTATATGAAATGTTAAAGAGTCCATTATCGAAATAAGTTTACATCACTTGCACAATCTCAGCCATTACAATACCGTCATTTTATCTATAAAAGTAATTACACTCGAATTTTGATATTAGCGTTATGTTAATTATATTTCTTTCCAGTTTAAGGGGGTACAGGACCTTGAAAAGACTATAAATATGGTCTAATTCTAACCACAAAAAATTCGAATAATATTAGCAAAAGAAATTTTCTTTCTTTATACATATAAAGTACATATCTTTAAATATGCTCATACATAAAAAAGGAAACTATAAATCTACAAACAATTTTCAAATTAGCAGTTAAGAATTTTATTTGATTAACTACTAATTTTGAGTTTGGGTGCAGCATTTCTTTTAAACTATCAATAGGAAACTGATAAAGATACACTCATATGTATATTTCATAGTACTCTACATTTTAAAACCAGAAAAATGTGCGATTCTGGAATACTTTTTAATGTGGAAAAATTATGCAAATGATTATGATAATTTTTTAAGTTTTCTAATTTTATGCTCAATTTTTAATATAAATAATATTTATTACAATTTCTTTGGTTTTACATTACAGGTAAATATATTACAGGTGTATTCTGACCATTGATAATTTTCTGTAAGTATATATCTCAATTTTATGAAGCGCACAGCACTTTAAGATTTTTAATCACCAGTTAATCATGTAAAATTATAAACTGTTAATTTGAAAATTATTTATAGATTTATAATTTCCATTTTCTATATGACCATATTTAAAGATATGAACTTTATATGTATAAAGAAAGAAAATTTCTTTTTCTAATATTATTTGAGTTTTTGTGGTTGGAATTAGACCATATTTATAGTCTTTTTGTCGAGCTTCAAGGTCCTGTTGCCCCTTTAAATCTATTTTATTAATAACAAGAGTTTTGTAAAAATATAATATTAAAATAAGAATATTCCAAAAAGGAAAAACTCTCTTGTTTTCACTTTAATAGAACATTTCAAGCTAATTTAGCAATTTTATGTTTCTCATTAATCGATGGTACGTGACAGCTAAAAATTTGGATGTCTCGTTTTTAACGACTTCATGCAACGCGTACTAATACATAAACATTAAGATTCATTTGTGCGTCATTGAGTTAATTTCTGTTTTTATTTTCTCAACATTAAAAGAGAAGAGGAACAAATTCAATGTTAAAAAAATTCCCAAGATCTTGTTTCCAAGCCTTAGGAAGGAGGAGAAAAAAACATTTTTAAACGTTCGAGTGCTGAATAAATAATTTATTTAGTAATATTCATGAAATGATCGCGTTTATAGTGTTTCAATTAGTTGACACCAATGGTAACAGTCAAATTTCTTAAAAATCCCCAGAAAAGATATTTTGTTTTGTATATGGCAATTTTACTGAGTCCGCGATATAGAAGGGTTATAAATTATTAATCATATTAAATTAATAATTTTTATTTTAATAGAATTTTTGAATGTTTATAATGAATTTTATATTTAAATTAATAATTTATAGTAGAAAATATATTAATAATTAATCTTCCAGCAGTCGCGCGTATGTGGGAGATACACTCGACTTGAATTCGTTTTATGTCTTTAGGCCAGAGAGCGCTACGAACGCCCGACTTGGTTGTTCTACGTGCTCACTTTGACCTACTTTCAGTCATCGTCTGAATTTAGAGGCGTTAATAGGGTGCCGTATATCCGTGATTTGTATTTTAGATATACGTGACAGATCGTGTAAATTTTCGTTATATCTCTTTAAATTTTTTTAATAAGAAACCTTTACTGTTTTATTATTAAACATTATTGTTGTAACTTTTGCATCTAATTGCTTTCAATGTGCCCTTGTGAAAGAAACCGTTGACCGAAGACCACCTACCTCTCTGCAAAGCAAGCTTAAAATTAAAGTGTTGAAAAGAAAATCAGAACTAGGCATTGAAGAAGTGGAAGAAGCAACGACAGAAAAAAAACGATGCAAGCCCTGCCAAAAGGACAAGCGTACTAGGATCACGAGGTTCAGCTGTGAGATTTGCAAGAAATTTATATGTTTGGAACACTATAAACACATTTGCCTAGACTACAACGCTGCGTCTCAATGACTATAAAGTCTAATTTCTTTCTTTTTATATCTAAGTTTAAATTTTTCTTTTGTATTATGTTTATACCTTTATATTACAAATGTAAATAGTTCAGTAGTGTTATCCACAATTTCATTTATTTTATTTTCACGTCATTTCAACAATTCTTTGGTCATTTTATATTGTTTTCATGATTTATATTTACGTTAAATGCTGTTTGTTTCTTTAAATAAGGGAATAATCTTGTAATTTAAATAACATTCGTTTAAATAAAACGTACTTATTAACTCTTAACTAATTACAACATAATTTGACTAATTAAACTGCTAAAAATTTATATGTTACAATAATGTATCTGGGAAATACACGCGACCTTTCACGTTGGAATAAAGAGCGCGACTGCTGAAAGGTTAATATTATTAATTAATAATATATTTTCTATTAATATGAAATAATGTCCTAATTTATATTTACATGAAAAAACATAATATAATATCTATAAATAAATAAGAACTATTACGGCTTTATATTATGTTCGTGAAAAATATTTTGCCTTATCATTGTAGGAAGTATTAATAAAATGCACAAGATTTAGCTGAAAGACAAAAATATTTTAAAAAGGGTATAAACATAAGAAGAAGTCATAAATACGAATAAAGGTTATGCCATGACATGCCATGACATTCCTTATGCCATGACATTTCAGATATAAAGCTTTGCATTCATTAGAATTATCCAGAAAGTATTTCCTATTCAGAAAATTTTGCATTGAGTCATATGCATTCGCCTCTTCTTTTATAATGAACAGAGGAGCTGTCTCGAAAACAGCAGTGGCGCTAATGAGATGGTTGAAACTTACATAATTCGTTGCTTTCAAACAGATGAAACTCATTTCCTACGAAAAGATTGCTTCGGAGAGACCGCATTGAAGACAAATGTTCTACATTTAATTGAATGAAAAGAAATCGAAAATACATTACCAGCGTGACATTTGCTTGAATGAATTAGGTATGAAACCAATCAAATTTTAAATCCTCGAAAAAAACCGCGATGATTAGATTATTCTTCCTTTATTGTAGTATCTGAGAGTCAGTAAAATAAAAAAAAGTCTTCGAAGAATTTTAAAAATTTTTAATCATTAAAATTTCAAATTGGGATATCTTTTCCATAGAAGAATAATTTCAGCTCTCCATTATTTAAAATCCTGTTGCCACCTGTTTAACATCCCACGAGTATTTTTGTTTCAAAAATGAAAGCGTCTCTTCACTGATGTTCAAAATAAACATGAAAGAAATCTTCACAATATTTTAATGGAGTTCTGTAGACAAAGCATTTTGAATTTAATATATTGTTTGATGAAAGGATTAGAAGAATAGTTTGCAGCTCATTAAAGTGCTTTGTCAAAAACTAAATTTTTATTAAAACAGGTGTTTAGTTGCCCGAGTAAGTTAATCCTTTGTTAAAATTTTTTTAGACCGTAAATATTGTGACATATGTTGTTAAATATTTTAAACAATATTGCATAGTACTCTATTTTTTTCCCTAAAATTAATACAATTGTAAAATTTTTTACAATTTTTAATGCATATTGCTTTTGTATTTCATAAATTGAAAGGTGTTTGGTATAAAATTAATTACTGCAATCTCTTTTATATCCCCTTTTAAGTAAAATTTAATTTTACATTATTTCTATAAATTGCGTAGGATTAACAAAGTTCTGCAAAATTTCTTTAAAAAATCTCTCTTGAACCGGAAAATGGATGTAAGGGAATAGACTAAATAGAGGAAATTTACTTCATAGCTTTGACTACAATTAAAATAAGACTTAAACATTAAAATTTAAGTAAAAAAAACAGCTGTACAACTGTATGATTATTGTAATTATTATGATTTTGAAGCTATGCAATTATCTCTGTGTATTATCCTGTTAATGGCTTGCTTTTTAATAATTTAATATGTGTCGGCTTGAGAATTCAAATAGGATTCCTTATTTAAATAATACCTTTCTTTGAAAAAAATATTAATGCAAATATATATTAATCAAAATAAGGGCAAAAATTGCATGTTTCAACACAATTTTATAATTTTGCTTCAACTTCTGAAAATAAATGACATATTTCTTCATATTTCTCTTAAAAGCAAGGAAAGTATACAAGGAAACTTGGCCTTATGGAACAAAATTGAACACTGAAGTCTAAGTTATCCGGTAAACGTTCAATAGAATTAACGCTAAGCAAAAATATAAACTTTATCCTATTATGAGGTAAAGAGAAAAGGCTTCTTTAGAAACCTCAAAGTTTTAATTATGTGCTGACACAATCGTAGTTAAAATTCTAGCTCCGAATCAATTTAACAGAGCAGGTAGGACTAAGTTGATAAAATTTCCATAGTATAGAGTTTTTAATCATTTTTTTCCTTCATAAGCAACTTGGGATCATACACTGACAGAAATGTAATTAGGATTTCACAATTCCCGCCAGATTCCACGGCTGGAACCAAACGCTTCTGAATGAACCAAAATTTAGGTTCCTCATCTTTCATTGTAATATATAAATAAAAAACAAACATAACCTTCGTTTTTGTCAAACGTGGTCCCCAGCCTTCCTTTTCCGTCAGTATTTTTTGTTTGGCTTCAAGCTTGCATTACACCATTGCTATGAACAAAAATAGTCTAGAATGGTAAGTATTCTTAGTAAAAGTAATGTCTGCTCTTCAAGTACCACCACAGTACCGGAGGTTCATAATTATCCTAGATGTCTAGATACAAAGCAGCATTCTAGGGCAGTGGGCCCAAGGCAAACCATAAAGAATCCCCTGTATCATGACTGGGGCATACGTCTCTATAAAAGATCTGACTGATCCAAGTTCCATTCCTGAACTGTTGTGTGGAGATCCTTATAAAACCTTGATCTCAGCCAACGGAAGGCAGTGTTCCTCTCTGGGGCATTCTATGCGAATCTTAACGGACCCTCATCTAAAAACTTTGCATACGCTAGATATCATGCCTTGGGGAAAAATTAACTTATAGTACTACCATTGTTTAATAAATAATAGTATAACTATGTTGATTTCACGTCTTTGTTCCCCTTTAAGTTCCTAACTAAAAATGACAACGATTTTTTACAACTGAAGTTGGAAGACTGTAAACAAATGAGAGAAGCAAGTCCAGGAATGGACATTTTTTATTGGAGTGTGATGTATTCATATGTCTGATATCAATTGCTATTATTTGAAAGAGTGCAAATATTTGTTTAGTAATGTGATAAATTAGCACCAGTTCCGCAATCAAGTGAGAGAGGTATTTGGTCAACTTTACTTATAAGCTTTCAAATCATTAGAAAAAAAGGCAGTTCCAGTATTAATAATCTTAGAGGAATTCTAGTTGCACCTCTGATCGATAAATATTTGTGTGCTAATAGTATTGTTCTAGAATCATTCTTGGAGTACTCTATAATAGAATGCTACAATATTTGCATCTAAGGTACCAAACTTTAATGGTTCTTCTTGACATTCTTGCATTGTTCAGTTCTCAGAATTCTAGTGAGGGCATTCATGAAAGCATCCCTTTTAGTCCTTCAATGTCAATTGCTTTAGAATCGGCGTTGAATTTCCCAACTATAGTCTAAATACAGAAATATTTCTATTAACATATCATCGTAGTCTGAAAGCAATGTCTGTTATTTTTGTGAAAAGCAAATAATAATAATTGTACTGTATCCACGTGGTAGATATATCAGCCTCAAAAACCTACTCCCTATGGAAACTAAATGTAATACTTGTATCCAATATAATTAAACGAAGTTTTTAATGAAGCAAAATTACATGTTGAATCTGTAACGGTCTCACACAAACACACACATAAGATCTTAAGTTTTTGTGAGATCATACTGACAAGCAAACCAGAAATTTCGTTAGTCATTAGAAAGAAGTGAAATAATCACTAATGTATTAAATAAAAATTGATTCTTTCATTGAAATATTTTTTTTCTGTTCTTTCAAAATGCCTCTTTTGGGGTAAAATAATTGATCTTATTTAAATTTTCTCCTTTAAGAGGAAAAGGTATTTTAATTTCTTCCGACGTAAACTAAAATTTTATTTCTAATACATTTACGGCCAAAACCTTTTTAATTAAAATCTGCTTAAGCAGTTAATTGTTCTGATCAGCTTGTTAGAAGCATATTTTCATCAATTAATTTCGCGTGATTATAATTTCATCCGTTAAATTTTCATTTAAATTACTCCCCAAGTAATTTATTAATTTTAATAGCTTTCCTTATCTATGTATCGATTACTACTTTTCAAGTTAAATAATTTGGAGGAATGTGCTGCGTAATAGGCCTTGCTGCCAAAATAATTATTAGAAATGTGAAAGGTCGATGCGTCAGTACCCTTAATGCTTAGTTTAGTATAACTTAGACCGGAGAAGAGCTTCGATTTATGGCTTTAAAGCCAAGTAAGTGGTTTGATATGTTTTATTTGCCAAAAATATATATTTTCTACACGATTAACTATATAACGTTAAGATTATATTACATGCATAATATCATTACATATGTATAAGAGGGTTATCAAAATAATGGCAATATCGTTTAAAAAATACATGTACCTTACTGCGTATGCAAATAACGACGATGACGTCATCGGAGAGCACAAGTGTATACCATATGGCTCAGAAATCAGTCAGTAGTAAGAGAGTCGCTGTAGTATTAGCTGTTGGGGAATTTTTGTTCAAAATGTCGGACTTGAGTGATTTGCAAAAAGAAGCGATAACTGGCGCGAGGCTTTTGGATGCTTCTCTAACTAAACTAGCAGAAAATGTCGGTGTATCACGAGTCACAGTTTCAAAGATCATAACACATGAAATGAACAAGGTAATGTCTCTAAACGCAAGAAGTGTGGACATCACACAAAGGTGTCAGGGAAGGAAAGGCGGAACTTGGTACGGATTTTACGACTAAAACTACAATGCAGCAAATAACAGTCGAGCTCAATACGAGTAGTAATGATCATGCTTCAAGAAAAAATAGTTTGTAAGGAGTTGCATAAGGGTGGTCTTCATGGTCTTTCTACAATCCAGATGCCACTCATTACCAATACCAATGCAATAAAACGTGTCCGATGGTGACACGAACATAAAAAGTGGAATTCAAATGTGTCAACATGTCAAATAAATCACGTTTTATATTGTTTCCTACTATTCTAAACTTATTGGTAGAGAGTACATTTGGCGAACATCTTCCGACGCATATCGCATCGATTACTTAGTGCCAAGCATGGCGCCGATTCGTCCATGCTGTGGAGTGGAATTCCCTAGGATCTTTAATTGTTCTGTAGTATCCTGTGACATCGGAAGTAGGGTTTTTGACCCGGGTTTCCCCAAACCCGAAAACCCGGGTTTTTCAAAGATTTTACGAACCCGAAACCCGAGGAATTTTTAATGTAAATCCGGGGAATTAGTTATTCATCTAATACAGTAGAATACCAATTATATTCCTTAATTTGGAATCAAGAACAATCATATGATGAGTTTGGTAGTAAAATTTAAAAAAAAGTATTTGATCCGGCAAGAACCTCAATAAAACGATTATTCAACGTAAATGATAATGGGTCAGAGTCTGAACCAGGAGTAGCAGTTGAGGTGGGAGTTAAAGATGGAATTGAAGATGATGCTACGAGTATTGGTGCGTGTACTAAACAAATGTCCCTATCTGATGAGCTTAGTATGTTTCTGCAGGAGAATGATAATAAGGAAAATCATAAAAAATCAAAATCTGGTTCATGTATCATAAGAAAAGAAATTGAGTTGTTTCCTCCAA
The DNA here is from genome assembly GCA_907164885.2 of Dolomedes plantarius. Classification (NCBI taxonomy): domain Eukaryota; kingdom Metazoa; phylum Arthropoda; class Arachnida; order Araneae; family Dolomedidae; genus Dolomedes; species Dolomedes plantarius. Next base: position 172,032,885 of record OU015492.1, read on the forward strand.
CAAAAATCCGACATGAAATGCTAGATAAACTTCTCAGGTCTTTAATAACAATTCGACCAAATTCGGTGGAAGCAGAATGAACATTTTCTGTAATAGGTCTCTTTGCTAATAAACTCAGAAGCCGACTCATTGATGATACGTTGAGTGCAATGATGGCTGTAAGGCAGTTTTATAAAAAATGAGATATTTGTACCACTTTTATTTATGTTATACATATATGTATATGTTTATTAACATTAAATTAATTTACTGTTATTTTTTATATTTGAAATTCTGAAATAAATTAAATGCTTCTAATAAATTATTTATTATTTTAGTTCTTTGCTATTGACCCACTGGAACCAACCAAGTAAACCCGGGAAAACCCGGGTTTTAAATTAAAAAAACCCGTGAAACCAGAAAACCGGGTTTAAAAAAAGTTGCTCAAAATCGAAAACCCTAATCGGAAGTCTGCGAAATTGTGGTGAATCACATTTATTCTATGGTTTAGGCGTTATTCCGTCCATATTTCCAAGACGATAACCCACCCTTTCCTCGTATAAGGCTTGTCAAAAATGCCTTTTGAAGGGTAAAAGGGAGGATGACCTACAACATCTATCCTGTATAATGTAAGAAAAGAAATGATGGAGAAAAATCTCCTTCCTACTTTTTGTGATAATTCGCATTAGAAAATAAACCTCAACTGAATTGTTTATGTAGGGAAGGTAATAACTGAACATTGTACTAATTATGAGAAAAAAAACTCTTATGTTTGTGAAACCAATCACTAGGGTTTGTAGTTATACGACAGAAACCATTACCGTACTTTTGAGGATAAGCATAAAACGCATTACTGCAGTGAGTTAAGGAAGTATGTAAGGTTTGGTCTAAATACACGAGGAATTACACAAAAGATGTAATAACGAAAATACTTATGGGCCGTATAACAATAAGACAACAGAGAAAACATACTTTCTTAAAAAAGAGACAGTCTTTTAGGGAGCCAGTTAACCTTGTTTTGTTTGAGTTAATGAGTAATACATTCAGTAGAATATACATTACAATAGTAATGAGAGTAATACATCTCTAGTGGAAGCTTGATATTTTCAATCCTATCATCACTTAAACATTAATGGATTATCCTTAATTACCTGACTAATGGTTTTTAATCACCGTGGACTTTCTCGATGTCATGATTAAAGGCATTATTGTAAATCAGTTAATAAGAATAAGTAGCTTACATTCAAAAGACAATAAGAATAAGGTAATAGAATTTTTCTTTGAAAAACGCATGCTGCATCTATATACTTCTCACTGTTTATTTAGCTCATAAGACAATAAAAATAAGAAAATAGAATTTTTCTATAAAAAAACGTATGCTGTTTCTATATACAGTGTGTACATAAATGAATATTCCAAATTTGCAGGGCCATTGAAAGAAAACTAAACAAAGTACAAACTTGTTGTTCATCGGAAATAAAAAAAAACAGTTGAAAGTTGAAATTCGACACAGTTATAAGTGTTCATTGTGTGCCCCTTTGGTAACACGACGGATATCGAGGCGGTACGATGACTCAACCGACAAGTGACGGTTGGAAAGGCTGCAGATATGCGTGTCTTAAGTTCGTCAGCGTCATTTGGTAGCGATGGAACAAACACCTGATGTTTGATGAAGCCCCAGAAAAAAAAAAATTGCACGGAGGTTCTGCGAGGAGGCCATTGATGAAGAGCAAGGTCCTGGGGTGCTCGGCGACTAATTCACCGGTTTGGCAATTTGTCATTTTAAATCCAAGTCTTCATGAACTTTCAACTGTTATTTTTGATTTCCGATGACCAACAGGCTTGTACTTTGTTTAGTTTTCTTTCAATAGCCATGCAAAGTTGGGATATTCATTTATGTACATACAGTACTTCTCTGTACATAAATGAATGCACTGTAGTTTAGCTCATCTGAGAAAAATTATCACTTTACATTTGCGTCTCTGTCTAACATTTTTTATTTGCGACCTGTAGTTGACTATAATTCTGACAGTTCTTTATGATACGAATTTTAATTCTTTCGTGTTTTATTATCAGACTTTGTTCGCAAGTTGCCTGCTACGTAGAGGCCCTGGGTTGCCCAAATTGGTTGGTAGATCTGTGCTGTCTATACTAATTAGAATCGAACAGGGGAAACAAACATTCGGCTGAGTTTGCAGGTATGCTACGCACCGTATGGTCTTCAGGTTCTTCATGCGTGCTGACTAGCCGTCCAGGACGTTTATTAATGTCGAATTGCCTGCTACGCAATGAAGTGAAAAGAAAGCTGATATACAATGTTTCCTCTATCCCAATAAAGAATGACACGCTTTCGTTAATAGCATGCATTGCCAGAAAAATATGCATTTTTTAAAAATAAAATTACAATTTAGAAGTTTGTATAAAGTACCCGAATGTAGTTTCAATTCATCAAAAACAAAAAAAGCCAATGATAATTCCGGTTCAGGAATTCGGCTGACTGAAATAATTCTCGAGTGTCAAGAAAAATATATATTTAATGAATGCAAAGCCATAGTATTCAAGTTCTGATTTGGTATTATACTTAAATAACTAGAAAATAGTTTAAGATTATAATTAATTTATATATTAATTTTAATTTCTATAAACATTTTTGTCATATTTTCACTAATTTCTGGTATGTACGTACTCGTATGTTTAGACATTTCAGTAAGCCTTAATTTTTACTGAGTTATTTGATAGTGTTGTCTTGAGTATTAAATATTATATTTCTGTGCTTGGCATTTTATTGCATTGTACTAAAAATAATTCTGCACATTCACAAGCTTATAATCGATAATTAATTTTATCAAGCCAGGTTTTAAAAAAAATGTGCTGCAAACTAATTTATATTGAATTTTGTCAGCATTAATTCATTCCTCGTAAATAACTACAAAACATTTCTCTGGTTTTTTTGCAACCAACAACATTTTTAATAATATATTTTGATTATTAAGTGAAGATTTTTTTTCTGCATTCCTTTTTGTTGAGAACTTTTATTAATAATGATTGTGTAAATATTAATTTTCTCAATAGCGTAATCATTCTTGTGATTTAAGCAAGTTCATATTCTATCGTGTAGGAGGAATTTATTTTTTCGTCTTTAATAACTTTTCAATCATCATTATTTTGTCCTTTAATCTGTCTGGGATTAATGGTTATTCGAATGTAACATTTCTTAACGACTTTTTTATGATATTTTTACGCAGTTTTATCGTATAGTTTTTTGACATTAATTTTTCTTTGTCTTTATCTTTCTTGATTGCATTTTAAAAAAATTGATTAAGGACTGAGACTGTTGTGTTGTACAGATTTGTAGAATTTTATTTTTATCCAGTCATTTTATTTCTATTAGTGAATATCTGAGAAATTCATGATTAATAAAATACTGTTTTTTTCTATAGGTGTTAAAGCTATTTACTGTAAAGTATATTTTTTCAAACATACTGAGATAAACATTTTTTTAAAGAGGCATTTTTAATCTAGCCATATTTTTTTTATCTAATTTTTAATGTTAATGAATTTACATAAAAGGTTAATGTTTCTTTCTTTAGAGGATAATTTTAATTAATATTTGCCATTCGGTATTAAACTCTTTTGTTGAGAATTTTGATTTTAATCTTGAACTTTTACAACTTGGGGATCATCTTTGAGAAAGAATTTAAAATTCTCAGCTGTCTTTCATTGAAAATATAGATTTATAAATTCTGCTATTGAAGAGTCATAAAATCAACCTCAATTCAAACAAAACGATTTTGTTAATCAATTTTTTTCTATATATATGAAAATTGAACTTTTTATGTTCCCTTTATCTTAATTTATAACATCTGAAATGTTTATTAAATCTCTTAACTAGTTCTTTTCTATTTAAGGAATAAGAATAAACCTTGGTAGCTGTAATAATGAACTCTGCAATACTGTTAGTTAGAATAGAATTTTGTAATATGCAAATGGGCAGAAACTTTTTGCTAATGAATGTATTATTGATACAATTTAGGAATAGTTTAAAATTTCCCTTTTTCGGTGACTAATTGCAAATAATGATCACGCAAAAAATAGTAGCTTTTGCTAGCTCTTTAAATAACCGCAGGAACATGAATTAATTGTCATATCAAAATCTTTCAAAATAAAATATGAAATACTTAATTGGAAATATTTTTCTGAGAATGATACAAATAATATTTAGCTAATACCTCAATTATATTACTTCTTAATATCTATAGTTCAAGATGTTTAACAAAGTACCAAACATCGGTGCTAAATCTAATATTCAAAAGATATCTGAATATTCAATAGTAAGCCTTGTGGGAATAGATAGATGAAAATATAACTGATACGATGTAAATATAAATTTAGATAAAGAACTTCTTGGGAATGATCCTAGAAGTTAGTCGTAAAGTAGGTTAAATCTTTTATATTTTCTACTCAAAATTATCTTTGTGATAATGATTTGATCTTTCTTTCCCGAAAAAATTACTATGTACAGTTAAGCCATGCATAATGTTCTATTATCTATAATGTTCACCAGTGCTTTTCTATAGTGAATACAATATCAGGAGAGAAAAGTATGTTAAAATGGTCAAATACTTAAACTAATGGAAAGGTCTTCATGGAACATCCATCTTGTATGCAGTTTCCAAGTACTCATTCCTTACGTTAAACACTTGTTTCAATATGATCAGACTTTGATTTCATTGCAAAAATTATATTACATTTGCTAGATGATTTTTCTATGTACTTTATTTCTTCAGTTTTTGATAATGACCTGTCTTTGTCAGTTGCCTTGAAAAATATTTACACATAAATGTGTTTCTTATTATCCCCTTTCCCGATTTCTTTTATTTGGATAATTTTCTTTTATCTTAAAGTTCTATTTCTCCCAGTCCTTTCATCTCGATTCCATTTTCCAGCATTTTCACTTCAACTTGCTTTATTTGTTTGTTTTGTGCTTGGCTGAGTCCTTATTCTTGGGATAACAGAAATTTTGCTCTCACGTTCCTCAGACGAATTTTTTCAAGTCTTCACTTCTGCCACCGACTCCCACGAAATTGTACTGGAAAATTGTTGTTATTGCCTATTCAAATCAAAGAGTTAATTCATATTCATATTTATAAATTGTCCTTGCAGACAATCACATGCTCATCTACTAATTTTCATCATGGATTTCAAGAAACTGAGTGTATCTGATTTCATCAAGTTCTCAACTAATTAGTCCTTTGCACTCCACGATCTACTGAAGGAAGCCTTCATTACTGAAAGATGGGTGGTCATTTCTATAATTCTGAAGAATTGTGGGTTGGTTGGAACATTCCACAATGTATGAAAACTGATTGAACTTTATGGATGTGGGTAACTAAACCTACAATCGAATGGAAAAAAACCAGATAATAACAGATCAGCTTGCATTCTTGATAGAAAAAACAGATTATCTATAAAATATATATTTGTCTATGGTATGTTTATTTTTCTTTTATAAACTGTTGTAAATGTTTGCCGATCCAAATACCTACAGAAAAGAGTTGAGCGGGGAATTTTGGGATTCATCACTTCATAATTTTCCGCCACCAAAAGTAATAAAAATGGGCAACATGACATACAAACTTACTTGTGTGAAAATGGTTTACCAAAATAATTTCCAAGATTTTTACTAACTACAAATAGGGTATTAAATAATATATTTCTATTTTACATTTTAATATATAATTCTTTGAAAAATGTCAGAAGGGCTGTGGTACTTTTCTCAATCTTAGAGATTTTCTTTTGAGAAGATGAACGAGGCTTTGATACATTTACCGCTATAGAAAGGGTTTCGTGTACATTATTTCCAAGGCCTTATGCAACTTTTATTTAATTCTTGGCCATGTCATATTTTCATATTTCATTATGATACTTCCTGGCATCTATATAGATAGTTATAGTTTTATTGCATATAGTCAGCTATTGAATCATTGTTTATATGGAATTCTCTAAGTGACTTCGTAAAGTCATTTTACGATTTACGAAGATTCAGGCTTTATAGCCAAAACTTTCAAGTCACAAGATATTATCATGCCCATCAGCAAATCCCATCATGGAAAGAAAGATCACATATAGAACAGATACATGCGAAAATTTTACTATATATATATATCACACCTCTCCTGCAAACTATACTCTTTAATTAAGACAATTCCCTTTAAGAGAGTAATTTGGGGAAATTACGAGCAATTAGGCTTGAGATGTATTCATCAGCGACACAGAGGCTTCAACGCAGTATCTTAGGGTTAGTCCATTACCGAATCCTCTGCGACACCCTTTATTACATAAATTGACATTTGCTGTAATGTGGTCTCAAAAGGTAAAGAGAACTGGAGGGAAACGAAGCTACACTGCTGGCCACCCAAATTGCAACACCAAGAAAGACAAGAGATATCACAACAAAATTTATTTTGTAGATAACATGTTGACCAAGTATCAAATGATTAAATTTATAGACTTCTGTGAAGTGTGGTTCCTGCCAAAATCACTATCCAGACTCGCCGCCATTGTTGGAGATCACCGCTGCCACACGCCTCGGCATTGATTCAAAGAGACTTTGGATGAGTTCTTGGGGTACAGCAGACCAAGCAGCTTCCACACGTTGCCAAAGTTGATCTGCTGTGGCAGCTGGGGATGGAATCTGGGTCAATCGTAGAGCAACCATGGACCACATGTTTTCTATCGGCGAAAGATCCGGAGAGCGAGGCGGTCAGAGAAGCAATTCAAACTGGCGATTCACAAAGAACCGTTGGACAATGCGTGCCACGTGTGGTCGCGCATTATCCTGTTGAAATATGGCTGTGGGAAAGCCCTGAAGGTAAGGAAGGACAACTGGCTCCAACACCTCGGAGATGTAGCGCTGGCCGTTTAAAGTACCGGCAATGCGTACTAGAGGTGTGCGAGAGTGATATCCAATACCGCCCCATACCATAATACCCGGTGCAGGACCAGTGTGGCGGTGCATAACGCAGCTGTTCAGCATCCTCTCTTCATGGTGTCACCAGACTCGAATGCGACCATCGTGGTCTTGCAGACAGAAGCGTGACTCGTCAGTAAAGACAATTTCATTCCATTCTGCCGTCCACATCCTTCTGTCATCGCACCATTGGCGGCGGAGACGTCTGTGGTTCTGCGTCAAGGGTAGACAAAGCAATGGACGTCTTGCGGACAGACCACTCTGCTGTAAACGGCGTCGAATGGTACGCGCAGACACTGGATGATGCGTTACAGACTGCATGTGCTGTGCTATGGTTCGTGATGTGACTGAGCGATCCCTCACTGCCATGCGCACAATTTGCCTGTCATCACGTGAAGTGGTGCGCTGAGGTGGATGCGATCGAACACGCCGGTCCGTCGTACTCTCCTGCATCCGACGATCACATATCCGCATTACAGTTGTTTGGTTTCGTCCAACACGACTACCGATTTCCCTGAAAGATAATCCACAATCTCGGTAGGCCACTATCCTTCCTCTGTCGAACTCGGATACTTGATCAAAAGATGATCGCTGTTTTCGACGAGGCATAATTGATCGTTTTTTTGAAAAAACCACAAGAAAAACACAATTACCGAACTTGAAATCGTCGAAATCTCCAAGCCTTAAATAGCGCTTTGAAGTGGCGCCACAGGCGAGCGTGATGTGCGTCTGCGCTGAAATTCTAATCATTTGCATATCTCACCTCCGCTAATGCATGTTGTAAATTTCATGTCATTTGAATGTTTCCTTCAGGGTGTTGCATTTACAGTGGCCAGCAGTGTATGTTGGAAGTTCCTGTGAATGATGAAATGGCTAAGTCATGAAACACAAATAATGGATTGTGGGTAATGGAAGTGAGCTAAAATTAAGTGTGCCACGACTACCATAAGGTTCAGGGAGCTCTTTAGAGTTTTCGCATGTACTGAGCATTTTGCGACGGAAAAAGTGGGCATTGGCATTCGAAAATTTCGAGTTTCAGTACCTATAACCGTAACTATGAGCGTCACTTGGTTGTCATTCACAGAATCCCAAGCTCATACCTCTGAATAACTATATCTGAAATCTCATCTTGATCGGTTGAACAGAACAGCCGCTAGAGATTCATATATAGGCAAATTTTTTTATGACCACCCTGTACACACTACTACAATAAATAGAAAGAAAATACATTGAACTCCACTGAATAGAATAGGCAAATATGGACAAATTCCCCCGTACAAACATGATGCGCAGTGCGTATTAGGTAGTAAACTTAGATCTCATTGCTTAGCAAAGCTACAATTTTCAATGGAATCTGCTATGGCCCGGAAGTCTGATTTTACGGGTTTCCAAAGAGGTCTAATCAGTGGACGCTACTTAATCAAACAGTCTTAACGTGCATTTGCCGACAGCTCGAAATCAATTGTGGCAGATGTTATTCGATGATGGAATTTACGGCACGTCTGGGGTAAAACTTTTATGTGGGACGTCGCGCAGTTTGGACGATTAAGACAAAATAGGCTTAGGTAGAATTATAAAGAGGGATCACTCCTCCACTACATGAGCATAGGCTTCAGAGATGTCCCAAGTCACAGGAACGGATCTCAGTACCCAAACAATTCTTCGGGAGCTTCATAATATCAGATACCACTGCAGATCGGCTGTACACAAGCCTCTCATCACTCGGTCTAATGCCAGAGATTGCATTGGTATTCAACATTTTGTTCGTGGACAATAAAAGAGTTAAAACCGATTATAAGGAGTGATGAACGACACTTTAAATCTTTCCATTCGGATGTAAGTGCCCTGGTATGGCTTTTGTTTCTCTCCGACCAGCTCTGTGATGGCTCGGGCCTATTTCTGTTCAGAAGGGATGAATCCTTTAATTGTTTTGCCATCCACTATGAACTCTTAGAGAAAGATAAACATTTAACATGATTATGTACTTCTTACCATGTTGCAGTACTTCAGAACATATTGCATATTGTATTTTGTCATGCAGAATAATATGGGCTCATGCCCCACATTGAATTCTGCCTTATACTGGTTTGGAGAACAAAACAGTCAAAAGTTAGATTAGCCCGCACAGTCCCGATTTCAGTTTTAAAAAAATGGGCACATCTCAGTGGATACATGCGAGAAATTTATCCAGAGTATCCCCAGACGAATTGAGGCAGTCATTGTAGCCAACACACAGTATAACACTAACGAAATGGACTGTATAACTCGTTTATTGCTTTCCAAAGCCACATCGGCACACATTGAGATATTAGAAGGTCGCAGTCAAGGTCGCACTAAATGCATATCACATAGCAACGAGTGACGTGCACTCGCGTCACAGGTATATAAACATAAAGACAACAGCGCCGTCACTTGGCGAATTCAGCACAGAGGGGGCGCGTGCTTCAACATACACACACACACACAAATATATATATATATATATATATATATATATATATATATATATATATATATATATACACACTGAAGTGCCACTGCATTAGGGATAGCAAAGCCCATGCAAATTGTGTAGCGCTGCGCATCATGTATGCGCAAGTGAGGGCGCTGTGGTAACTGCATATAAAGCACGTACTGTGGTTGTTCTGAATTAGTTGTTGGAATTGCCAGTATGGGTAAACTGCCTGATTTAGACGCCTTCGATAACGAAAAAATCGTAGGTGCGCGACGCATGGGCCATTCAATTTCCAAAATCGTCAGACAGCTAGGATTTTCAAGGTCGACAGTGTCAAGAGTATACCAAGAATACATGGATGGTGGAAAAAAAAACTAGCGATCGGGCAAACTGCAAAGGACAATTAGCCTTGACAGTGCGTGGTGAGAGACGGCTCAGGCGTATTGTACGTAGCCACCGCAGACAAACATTAGCTCATATTACCACCCAGTTTAATGACGGTGCCAGTCGTACAGTCAGTAAACGGACTGTGCAACGCTCGCTTCACCGTATGGGTTTCGGGAGCCGTCGACCTACGAGAGTACCATTGCTCTATACTCGCTATCGGACTGCACGTCTTGCCTGGGCAAGAGAGCACAGAGACTGGAGTGTAGAGGACTGGAAACGAGTAGAATGGAGTGATGAGTCTCGATTCCGACTACTTAACGCCGACGGGAGGCTGAGAATATGGCGTCAGGCTCACGAAACCATGGATCCTGCATGCCTGGGTGGAACTGTACAAGGGCATGGTGGCTCAATCATGGTCTGGGGAGTTTTTTCGTGGCACAGTTTGGGATCTTTGGTGCGTGTACCAACCTCCCTCAATGCAATTCGGTACGTAGAGTTGCTGGGTGATCACCTCCATCCGTTTATGCTGTTCTGTTATCCGCACGGTAATGGAGTTTTCCAGCAAGACAACTGTACCTCTCACCCCGGTTGGCTACTGGCTGGTTGGATGAGCATTCCTCTGACTTCTCTGTCATGAATTGGCCACCTAGAAGTCCAGACTTAAATCCTATTGAGCATCTTTGGGATGTTTTGGAACAAGGCATGAAAGGCCATCACACAGCACCAAAGAACCTTACTGAATTATGGACAGCTTTAGCCAATATTTTGCAAGCCATTCCCGTGGAACGTTTCCAAAAACTTGTTGAATCTATGCCTCGTCGTGTGGCAGCCGTTATCAAGGCCAGAGGAGGCCCAACTCGTTACTAGGTAGGTATCCCTAATTCAGTGGCACTTCAGTGTATATATATATATATATATATATATATATATATATATATATATATATATATATATATATATATATATATATATATATATATATATATATATATATACATTACTGGCCGTTAAATTTGCAAGTCCAGGAAGAGAAGCAAATGACAAAACTTTACTTATTGTACGTAGACAGCATAGTAGGAAGAGAACATGATTAAATTTGCTGGCAGTTTGGGGGTATACAGGGTCCAAAATTAGTACACACAGCTACCACCTCTGCAGCTAAAACGAATCTAACTTGGCTAGGCATCGAGTCGAACTGGTATTGGAAGACAGATACGGGTAAGTAATTCCATGTTGCTTCAAATCTATGCCACACTTTCTCAATCGTTTGGCTGGAGAGCGGGCGAGGCCGAGTCTCTCAGCATCCCATGGCCTGATGTTTCAGTGCATGAGACATCTGGAGAACGTGATGGCCAGGGCAACAGTAGAACACCCTCTGTGTCGAGGCAAGTCAGGACACGACTGGTAACATGGGTATCTTCCGCTATTTTGTTGAAAGATGACGTCTCCGAAGACTCGAAGATAGTGCACAGCCCCCCGCCTTAAGATCTGAGAAATGTAACGTTGGCTGTTGAGATTTCCAACGACACGGAAAGAGGTGTTCGTGGCGTGAACCAAATAGCTGCCCATACCATCACACCAGGTGCCTGTATGATGATATCGAAAGCAAACAAGCCACGTGCGTTCTCCTCGGTGCCTCCAGACACGGAAACGTCCATCATATATGTTGCACGGAAAATCGGGATTCGTCTGAAAAGACGAGTGCCACTCCTGTATCCAGTTGTTTTGTCGTTTGGCACACCATCATTGCCGCGCGTCTCTATGCTGAGGTGTCAAAGGAAGTCACAATAATGGTCTCCGTGCAGAAGTCCGTGCTGCTCCAGACGCACTGTCCGTGCGGATAATTGTCGTACTGCAAACAATCCCATTTCCTGACTTAAGGTCCATGATGTGGCTATACGATCCTGCAAGGCCGACCTGACAACATGTCTGTCCTCTCGGGTGTTTGTGGTGGAGATCCTACATGGCGTACAGTATGGCTCTCCTGAACCCATCGATTTCATATTCGTATGACAGTAGTTGGATTCCGACCAATGCGAGTAGCAATATCGGAAAATGATAAACTGCCCTCTCGATAGTCCCCGATCCTGCCGCTATCGAATTCCGACACGTGCTGGTAGTCATTTATTCTTCTTATAAAGGCATAACACAATCTTCTCACAAACAACCGACATTGAAATGTGATTTCGGAATGAGAAACTCGCTGCGCAACATTCCTTTTGTAAAGAGTTTAAGATGCTGTTTCTCGATCGCTCTTCGTCATTCTAAGTCGTTCGATTGTTCTTAAATGCTAATAATTTTCATATCCCAGCATCGTCTTACTTTCATGCGAATTTGACGTTTGTATCATCAATCCTTCATGGTGTTATAATACAGAGTGCACGGAAAAACATCTTTTGCCAAACAGAATAGTCGACGAAAGAGAGAGCTGATTGAAAGAGGCGGAAGAGGTATTGAAGCGGATTGTGACATGAAGAAAGAAAACAACTGCAACTAAAATGACCGAAGAGCTCATTCTACATCTGCATGTTCCGGTATCAACAATCAAATGTAGAAGGGAACTTCACAAACAAAGCATTTACGGAAAAGTAGCTATTCCCAAACCACTCGTAACAGAGGCCAGTAATAAATATCGTCCACAATGTGGCCACGAGCGCTAATCCTGGTCGAGTAACATGTCGAAATACGGCATTTGGTCATACGAATCATTGTTCCCATTGTTTCTCGCAACAGAACGTGCGTATGTCTGTAGAACATCTACAGAAGCGTAAGATTCTGGCTGTCTCATCTCACCTGTCAATCATGGAGACTGATCTATCAGGGTTTGGGATGACATCTCATGGTTTTCTTCAGGCCCTATTGTAACCCTAAAAGGGAGGTTGAGTGGGAAGGACTATGTCAAAATTTTACCTCACTAGTTCATCTTATGGTGCAAACATTGTTTCTTGCAGGAGATGGCGTTCTCCAGGATGATAATCCCCCTATACTTACAGCTAAATCTATCAAGTATTGGTTTGAAGAGCATGAAAAAGAAGTCAAATATGTTACCTTGCCCTGTACAATCATCCCCGACTATATATCCAACCAATGTGATCTGTATAAGCAGATAGAGCCAGGTATCGATATCCACCACAGAATTTCTACTGGTACCTTCATGACTTTTCCCTCAAGAATGGTATAATATATTCTTAACCGCTATTCATGACTTGTATAATCCAATTCCAAGGTGAATCAGTCGGTATTGAATGACAAAAGTGATCCTGGGACGTATTAATAAAAGTTTTCATGATGTTTCTTAGTGTTTCCATTATTTTGATAACCATCTGTACATATATGTATATACCTGTATATATATGTATTATATATGTATATATATGTATTATATATGTATGTATATATATATATATATATATATATATATATATATATATATATATATACACATACGTATATATATACATATACGTATGTATATATATGTGTGTATGTATGTATATATATATATATATATATATATATATATATATATATATATATATATATATATATATATATATATATAAACGAAACTTAGGAATTGAATATTCATTAAGTAACTGCAAGTAGGAATTTAGAAATACTACAAATTTTCCCAATGGTTTACCCTTTTTTAAACTCAATTTTTAGCTAAAGTAATATAGAATGTGAATTTATGGTGTTAACATTTAAATTTTTTAAATTTTTGAATCATCCGATTTGTTTATCTTATTTATTTTCCACATCAGTTTCTATACATTAATATAAAAACACGATATAACAACATCTTGTAAACACTATCAATAACCATTAGACAACTTATACAGTATCTTAATGTTTTTCGACACGGTTTAGTTAATAACGTAAGTAAAATTTTCTCTGAAATCCCCGAAAGTACGTACTATTAATTTAAGTTACAAATAAAGTCTGCGGGATACAACCAAAATCACTTAAATAAATGAAATCGCGAAAAGTAATTGAAACCTTATTTAGGTTCTCTATTAAAATTGAAGTTGGTTTCATGAAAATTGGATAGCACAAAATAAAGGGAAGGGTACACAGTCTTCACGTCCTAATACTTGCAGATGCCTTCTCAGCTGAATTAAAGGATTACTCTTAAGGTAGCAACAAATTACTTCTCAAGATAGGAATGGAGAAACGTATCAAGCTATTAATGAAAATTAATATTATGAGACTTAGATAAACTTAAGGAAATCTTATTTGAATAAGCTTAGCTCTTCTTCTGTCTTAAGTCATTAAAAGAACATGTTTACAGTCTCTCATTAACTTGCGTTTAAAGTTAGTCTATTCAAACATTACTAAGTAATATATTTTTTTAGATAAAGATATGCGTGATTTCTTAACTTAGAGATACAGTAGACGCTCGTTAATTCGAACTCGGTAAAATCGAACTTTCGGTAATTCGAACTAATCCAAAGGCCCCCAAAAACTTGTATTGGAGTTAATGTTACAAATATGTTATTAATTCGAACTAAATTTTTATCAATTCGGTTAATTCGAACTAAAAATTTGACAAAAAAAAAATTCTTTTTCCTCAATTAAAGGAGAAAATACACGCTGTATTTATTATTTTGTGTGTCAAAATCACCTGTATTTTTTTCTATGTAAAGAGGCAGATGCCCGCAATCCTAGACTATTGCATTTCCGTTAAACGTTAGTGGCTATTGTCCTTATCAGTGCTTAACGGACAAAGCGATTTTCCGTTATTTGTATCGATTTTCTTAGAATTTCAGAAAAACCAGTCTTTACTATAGATTCTAGGGAGCTGCGTCAGTTATGCCTGCAGTGCAGACAAGTTAATGTGATCTAGTTTTTCTTCCTCAGTGTGTGATGTAAAAGTGTAAAAATTCAGGATGTCTACGCGTGGAAAGTACAAAACCCTAATTTTGGAGACAAAGGTAGAAATTTTAAAGAGAGTAGAGAATGGCAAATGTAAAATAAAGTTAGCAGCTGACTATGGAATTAAATTAAATATCTTGTCAACTTATTTGAAAAACAAGGAGTCAATTTTAGATTCACGGGAAAAATCAAAATTTGCTAGAGGAAGGAAACGCATGAGAAATGCATCCCAAGAATATCTAGTAAAAGCTCTACTGCTATGGTTCCAGGATGTTAGATCTCGAAATTTTCCGATAAATGGACCACTAGTGTTGACGAAGGCTGATGAATTGGCAAGTCGAATGGGTATTGAAGATTTTAAATGCAGTGATGAATGGCTTTCTCGATTAAAGGTAAGGCACAATATTTCTTATCAAACTGTAAGTGGTCAAAGCTCTGATGTAAACGATGACGTATGCACTAATTTCGGTAGGAAACTGCCAGGGCTTTTCTCTACTTACCTGCCGAAAGATATTTTTAATGCGGCCATAATGGACTCTATTAAAACTCTGAAAGCATTTATTCAGATGGAACCTTCCTCTGAAAATGAATTGAAATGTTTACTTCAAATCGAGAAGTTGGCTGAACAATGTAGGCCTCATAAACAAAACCAAACATCCACTTTACAGTTTTTCACCAAAGTGTAATTCGTATTTTTAATTAAAGTTTACTTTCTACTGCATATCTTCTGCTTCATTTTATGATTAAGGCAAGTCTGTATTGCTTTTTAATATGTTAATTTTAGATAACATAGTAAAATATATTTTCTGGGGTTATACATACTAGGAGATTTTTCTTCTTCAGTGATACACTTTTAAAGTTACATATTTTCTCTTAACATCGGATAATTTGAATTTTTTTCCGAGAACCTTTGAGTTCGAATTAACGAGCGTCCACTGTATTTATAAGGCTTTTATCAACCTCTTTTTGACAAGTTATAAAATTTATATTTCCTCAAAATTTCCTCATGAAATTTTAGTGTCAGAGTGCTCTATAGTATAGAGCTATAGAGCTTCACAATGGTATAGAGCAGGGGTGACCAAAGCGGCGACGGCGTAACTATTTCTAGTCGCCCACCTGTCTGATATGTAAACATCTCAGTTCCTCGTCTCACATATCATGCGAGACAAACCGTCCGACAGAGATGACTCGCTACAATCTTAAAGTTAGTCGATTATCGGCGCCAGTCTCTCTCTAAAACCCTACGGGTAAAACAAGTGATGACTTGTGTGTTATACAGTCTTGGGAAAAAAAAGAAAAGACGCACCAAGAAGGAGTTTCTGAATGGAAGGAAAATCGGTAGATGTGATGTACATGTACAGAAAAACAAATGGTTCCACCTCTGGCCTTTATGCAAGCAGTAATTAGGCTTGGCATTGATTGATAGAGGTGGCGGATGTCCTCCTACGGATATCGTGCCAAATTCTGTCCAATTGGCGCATTAGATCGTCAAAATCCCGAGGCGGTTGGAGGTCTTTACCCATAATTCTCCAAACGTGATCACTGGGGCAGATATACGGCGACCTTGTTCGCCAAAGAAGCGTTGGGCAAGCACGAAGACAAGCAGTAGAAACTCCTGCCGTGTGCGAGCGGGAACTATGTTGCTGAAATGTAAGACCAGGATGGCGTGATATGAAAGACAACACAACGGGGTGTAGAATATCGTCGACGTACGCTATGCTCTAAGGGTGCCGCGGATGACAACCAAAGTGGTCATGCTATAAAATGAAATGGCACCCCAGACCATCACTCCTGGTTGTCGGCCCGTATGGCGGAAGACAGTCAGGTTGGCATCCCACCGCTGTCCGGGGCGTCTCCAGACACGTATTCGCTGGTCATCGGAGCTCATTTCGAAGCTGGACTCATCACTGAAGACGATTCTACTCGTCAGGGACATTCCAGGTGGAATGTGCCCGACAACACTGCAAACGGACTCGTCGGTGTGTAGAGGTCAATGGTAGTTCGCGTTAGGGCCGCCGTGAGCTCAGCCCCCTTTCTCTGAGCCGCCTATGAATGGTCGTTGCGATCACTGAAGCACCACTTGCACGTACTATCGATGATAATGATGAATCTGGGGCTCTGAGTGCCGCTCAGACGATTGGTCGCTCCTCACGTTCTGTCGTTTCTCTAAGCCGACCGCTTCCTTCCTGACTCTGTGTTCGGATATGATTCACCCATTCCTGCCATCATCGTCTAAAGTGGCATCGCTCCTATCCAAATGTGGAGAGATTCGCCGCTTAGACCAACAGGATTCTTTGAGCCCAACTACACGTCCCCTCTCTCAAATGCTGATATCTACGCATATTGTTCGAGCACCTGTATGCGAGGCATAGTTACTGTCTACCTGAGTACACGGAATGAAATTCGTAAAAAATTTAGGACCCGGAATCAAAATTTCTTCTCTTTAATATCCTGCCAGTTGCACAGTTAAGATGTGCTGCTTTGTCAAATGTTCATTCATTGGCAGCCAAAATTTAAAATTTTGAACTTTCCGTCGAAACCTGTATGCATATCAATTTGTGCCCAATTTGCATTAAACCTTCTTGGTGCGTCGTTTGTTTTGTCTAAGAGTGTATATCAAATAACAGATATTAAAGTAAGAAGAAAACATTTTATCTCTTCTATACTAATATATAAAGAGAGAGCGGATTTTGTACGTGGAGGGTAATCTCCGGAACCACTGCACCTATTTGAAAAATTCTTTCACAATTTGACAGATACATTATTCCAGATGAACATAGGCTATATATTATGTATATCTGATCAGTAGAAATAAAGTTAGAGGGGGATACTCTAGATTTGTGTGCACGGCCGCCATCTTGGATTTTTCCGCCAGGGTTTGGCGCATTTCGCATGGCGATAATTATTGCGTTCTGGTAAAAATAATCCAATGTCAAATTCTCTAATTTTAAGATCAAACAGTTATTTCTGATGTGATCTTTTAATTACAGTATAATAATTTTAAGTCAGATCTCGGCCTTGAACTGGAAATCTGAGTCAAATTGACTATACTCAAAAGAGTAAATTATTTTTAAAACTAAGAGTCTTTTTGTTGAAAATTTTTGAATCCATTATCAGTTTTTCGTTAACTTTTTAAATTTAAGTTGCTTTTAATTTTGTTTATCGATTGTCAATTAGTATACTATAATGATACACCATTTCATTTATTTGAAGTAAAAATTATCTGCCATCATTTTTTCGTAAAATGTAAAATACAGTATACATTTTAAATACAATATATTTAAAAATATTTTATAATTCCAAGTTGTAGTGGATTACAAATAAATTTAAATAACTGAAGTTCAACTTCTCTCTCCCCAGGAACCTAAGTTAAGAAGTTAGTTAAGGTTAAGTTACTGGTTTAGAAAAAGGGTTTTTTTTCTTATTTCCAACACAGCAGGATAAATGGTCAAATAATCATTGTCCCGATTTTATTGTATGCACCAAATATTTGGTTAAGGTCAAATCTGAAGTAAAATTTCATTACCACAATGCCCTAACCCGAAAAAAAAAAAAAGAGTATCTGGTTACTCACCATAAATTTATGGGTTCATAATTATTTTACATTTTTCAAAGCTGAATTTGAGATAATTTTTAAATTGCAAGTTATTTAGGTGGTACGAAAATGCTGTATTTCTTTTCTAATTAACAATATATTGGCATAATATTTTGGTGATTCATTGCTATTAGTCAAAGAGTTAGGGCAAACTGAATACATGGCATTGAAATTTTATCTGTAAGTAAAATTCATTTGACCAAATTTTTCATATGGATCATAATTTGAAAAGGTAGTTTTTAATTAAAAATGACAAAAAAAAAATCTCAGTCCAACGATTAAATGATTTTTCAAAAATATTTCTAAGTTTCATAATTTAAAAAGGTTGTTTTTATTAAAAAAACTAAAAGAAAAACCCAAAATTTCCAATATTTGAGAATTATTTTTTCAAAAAAATTTCCAAGTTTCATAATTTAAAAAACTGGTTTTTATTAAAAACCCAAAAATAAATCTAAGTCCAATGTTTAAATGATTTTTCAAAATTTTTTCTAAGTTTCATAATTTAAACAGGTGGTTTTTATTAAAAAAGCTAAAAAATTCAAATTCCAGCGTTTTGAAAACACCGCTTAAAACACATTGGCGAGAATTTTTCCACTCCTCAAAACACGGTAAAATTTCCAAGTTGGCGCAAAAAAATCCAAGATGTCGGAGTGCACACAATTATTAAGTAACGTAATATTAATTTGAATATTATTTTAGGTCCTTAAAATAATAAAAAAAACATTCTTTACTTAAAATCCTTTTTTTATTTTTTTATTTTTATTTCATCTCTTACTCTAATTTTGAGATACCAATGTGTATCTATACTTCTACAATCTATCTATCTATACTTATATATAAAGAGAGAGCGATTTTGTACGTGGAGGGTAATCTCCAGTACCACTGCACCTATTTGAAAAATTCTTTCACTGTTTGAAAGGTACATTATTCCAGATGGACATAGGCTATATATTATGTATATCTGATCAGTAGAAATAAAGTTAGGGGCTTAATCCTAACAATCTCCATTCTTACCGCTACTGTCCTCTACCACTTTTTGTGCCGAAGTCTTCAACGATCCTTAGCGTGGAGCTATCGCGGTGGGCTTCTGTTTTTACGATAGTGGTTAGAACCTAGCCGTTCTCCTGCACGCCCTTTTTCTTTTAAAAATTTAGCTTTAATTATTTACTAACGTAATATTAATTTGAATAATATTTTAGGAATATTATTTGAAAAAAAATTTAATATTATTTAAAAAAAACATTCTTTACTTAAAATCCTTTTTTATTTTTGTATTTTTATTTCATCTCTTAACCTCTCTCTTTTAAAAAATTCACTTTAATTAATAACTAACGTAATATTACTTTGAATACTATTTTAGGTGCTTAAAATAATTAAAAATACATTCTTTACTTAAAATCCTTTTTTATTTTTCAATAAAACTACGGTCTCAAGCACACCTCTTTCTTTTAAAAAATTAACTTTAATTAATAAATAACGTAATATTAATTTGAATATTATTTTAGGTGCTTAAAATAATTTTTAAAAAATTCTTTACTTAAAATCATTTTTTATTTTTTTATTTTTATTTCATCTCTTATTCTAATTTTGGGATACCAATGTGTATCTATACTTCTATAATAATATACAAAGAGAGAGAGCAGATTTTGTATGTGGAGGGTAATGTACAACATTTGTACATTAAAATGTACCTTACATCTTTTCCTTTCTCAACCGCAGTCAAGTAACCATAGTAACACCTTTTAGCTTACGGGGTCCGTTTTTGGAAATCGCTCTTTACAACTGGAAAATGTTATCTACTTCCTATCCCCATTTTATATGGGGGACATTCAGCGTGGGGGGTCAGGGGAAAGAGTGGTTAATTGCTTTCTTACTATTGAAGAAGAATTTCAATAGTAGATTATCGGCACTCCGTGCCTCTTTCATCTCTCAAAAGGCTGAAAATGGATGAACCGCGGGTGAACCGCCCTACTGATGTCTCTCGCCTGAAAAGAAATAGCCTCTAGCTAGAACGACAAAAGATTATTATTCAGTCCTTTTCGGCAAGATTGACCCCCCGTTCCCAGAATGTCACCCAATTGTTCTTTGGGGGCAAAGACGTTAGGAAAGTCACAACGAAGTGGAATTCGAGACTATATCTCTGCCGACATCACACCGTATTTTTCGAGAGTATGTGCTTCGGATATATGCTATCCCACCCCGTAAGGAAAAGGTTTAATATTTTTAAGATTCAAGTAGAGGTATTGATAAATACAAAAAGGATTTTTGAAACTGGCAACGTTAAATGGTTTATTGAAGAAAACTACATTTGGAACTACGCTTTTTATTGGACATTTAAGGTAAAAAAAGATATACAATTTATTGGCTATCAACTGGAAATTTATTTGTATAATATTTTGTTCAACCCGGACGAAGTCGGGACAGGCCGCTAGTATTAAAATAACTTTATATTGAATATAATAAGTAATATCTACGATTTTTTTTTAAAATTCAAACTAATTTTTGGCTTTAAATTACTAATTTTCTTATGATCACTCAACACATACGATGTTGGTAGACCGCCTCCTATAATTAAAATTACAGGTCGCCCGTAGTGATGAAAAGTTTGGCCACCACTGGTATAGAGTCTATACCATTGTTAAGTTCTATAGCATTTCTCGGCCACAATAATGGTGAGGAATTTGGAAGGGAGAGGGTCAGATCTTTTGCTCTGTAGGTGGGTGCCCTAACTATTAATTTAACCCGGATGATGCAAGGAAGTCTTATTTTGAAGGATTATTGGGAGGCATTTTGGTTCTAGTCAAGAAATTTTCCCCAATTCATAGGCATAGCGATGGGGGAGGGAGGCACGTCCCCCCCCCCCAATTTAACTTGAAATAAACTAAAACGTTAATAGAAGTTCAGTTAAAATCGGAAAATTGTAGAAACCTTTTAAGAAAGTTGGTTTTTTCCCGCTTTTACAAACTGTGACACTGAAGATTCCGATTATGTCTTTAGCCTTAACATAGTTTTTAACAATGATAGGTTCCATAACAAAAATTCGATGCCCTATTATTTTTCTCATTTTATTTATATTATATTTATTTTTCTCATTATATAACTTTTGAATACTACTCAAACATCAATTCTATTGTTATTCAATTTAAAAAAAATCATAATGTTTCATATTTTAAGGACCGCCAGGCAGTCAATGCTCGGAGGAGGGCCCTAACTGAATTCAACTCGTGCCCCTCTAAAAGTTAGAAGCACGCTACGCCTATGCCGCAGTTTTTTAAATGGACGATGGCAGTTTAAAAAATCTACTAACGATTTAATAGTTGAAAGATTAAAATATAATTACGCAAAAATTAACAGCATAAAAAATTGGGATTCCATAAAGTATTAGATTAAACTAAACTTCGTCGCTAAGCCTGTTCTACCGACTGTAACAAATAATTTTGTTCCACCATGATCAGCTTAGGAACAAAGCCAAAGTAGACTTGAGCCGCTTCTGTTGAAGAATTATTTTCTGTTGACTCGTCTTTACTTTATTCGATTCCCTAGGGATTTTTCTGTTGCAAAGAAAGTTTACTCATTTGAGTAAAATAAGTTAAACAACACATAAGGAGAAAAAAACAAAACAAAATCGAAACTTGCTATTTTGGTCACGTATGCTGCAAGTCACATCTTCAATAATCCGGGGCTCCAGGGTATAAAGAATTAAATGAGCCATTGACTCGAAGACATCGAAATTTTTGAAAGAAATAAAGATTTTTATCAGAGGGCCTCGCACACACACACACACACACACACATGGGGGAAAAGAATTTAAAAGGGATTTGATTTGTATTCTTTTCATACTTTAGGAGCACCCCTGTTTTAAACAAGAGTAATCGTATCTTATTGAATTCTGAAAATAAGTAAAATTGAGATCAATAATAGAAACATTTCTCGAGTGAAATCTGAAGATGAAAGCAATTCACATGGGTCGCACAATTTAATGATAGCAGCTTATCGGACATAGTCTCTGGTTTCATTTTTTCCCCTTTTCAGCAGTCATTATTGCTGCTAAAACCTCGAACTTTTCAACGCAATGCAAAGTTGATGACTAAACAAGTTTAGGAAAAGTCATGAGTAAAATAATCACTGAGAATTTTCAATTTTAAAATCTTCACTTGAGAAAACACAAGAGACTTTAATTTACGCCTGAAAGCCATTTTATCAAAGTGGCTATAGTTCTGAAACTGGTTGTAATAAAAAATAAAAATTGTAACAAATTTATTTGATTTCCGAATCCGTACTTTGTAGGTAGATATGCGTGATTGTATGTGTATGCGTGTAATGTAGAGTTTTTTTTTGGTGCTTAAACTCTGTTTTACTTTCTTGAAATACACGATGGGATTCGATGAAAATTAAGTTTTAACGTGGGATTACGTTCCCCTATAACGGCCCTCTGGAAAGGAAAATTTCAGACGCTAAAATCGCCCATCCGTAACTCGCGAGTTATAATTTTGGCAGCGCGCCAAACCCAGTCTGTATTGCTTGAATAAGCAGTAAACAGTCAAGCAGAAAAGTACTAAAATGCGCCAAAAATTTTGACACACACACACACACACACATATATATATATACGTAGATATATAGAGATACATATATATACATGACACATACATACGTAAATACATACAAAAGAGGTAATCAACGATAAGTAATCCTACGTTAATAACCCGTAGTAGTTTCGTTAAAAGAGACTACCTGAAATTTTTGTTTTGTTTTATTCATTAATGGTCTCTAGTTTGAAAAATTTAATTTTTACGAAACTGAAGTCTCTGTAAATGCTACAAGTGCATTCTATTAGCAGTGCTATGACGCATTATATACAGGGGGCTGATAAAATGATGTAAAAATGTCAGAGAACGTTTATAGTAAAGTCTCTTTTCTTAATTACCATAACACTTGTACATACACATAACTATAAAAAAATTTTTATGCACAATATTTAACTTTTCATAATACCTTATTGCTACATTTCCTTATAATTCAAACAAAACGAAAGAAAATCCTCGAAACAAACACCTCCCCGGATTACTTCAGAGATAATTCTTATCAAATGGTGACAGTAACAGCCTCTTATCCCCTAAGAATGTGATGAAAGTCCAAAGAAAATACATTTCATTATAACGACGGGGATGTTCAATAGTTAGAATATTGACTCTTTGGTAAGAGACCCAGGCGTGATTCTTGTCTCTAGCAAGAGGTTGTTACAAACACTTTATGAATTTTTTATGAGTTTTTCCCAGTGAAATATTAGATATGAGGGGAAAAGTAATCTAATTATCCCCTGTCTGTGACGAATTTTCATCCAACAAGCTTAATGCTGAATTTTGCATTAAACATTAATTTATTGATAATGCAGGAATTTTTTTCATGGCAGAGAGTAATTTTTTATTCACGAAGAAGTTAAATGAAGAAATATACTTTGTGTGATAAAAGTATAGCAGAAAAGGCTTTACGAACTGCGGTTATAAAGCCTCTCGTTACAGAGCTATCTATATATATTGTTTCTAAAAGGTGTTTTTTGCTTTATCCCTTTTTCTTCCTTCATACTTAACCTAAATCGGTAAATGAGGTATCACTTTAATGATTAAGGTCTCCGCTTCGTGTGAATTGTTTCTTTAGAATTACGCATCTTATTGTTTGTTTAAAAATCGAAGTATAAACATTATGAACAATTTTTCTTCGCCTAGAAGGCGCGCACTCTAGCTTTCTTATTTTACCATTATCAATCGCACTGAACTTTTAAATTTAAAAATTGTTTGATTTTATTATCACTGTGATTTCATTAACTAGTTTATTTATTGTCGATATCCGCGTAGGTGTACATTATTCTTTTTGCATGGAAAAGCCATATATATTATTTCTAAAAGGTGATTTTTTGCGACGATCCCTTTCTCTCCCTTCATACTTAACCAAAATCGATAAATGATTTACCATTTTGAAGATTAAGTTCTCCGCTTCTGAAGAATTGTTAATTCAGAATGACACATTGTATTGTTTGTTTAAAAATCGAAGTTAAAAATAGACTTTTGGCCCCAAAGTTCCTTCCCTGGATGCGTCGAACCGGCACAGTCAAATACCATGCACAAAGAGGCTTTATAATGTAAATATCACATTTTCCACGAGTTTGTGTCCTATTTAATTTTTAATATTTTCCATAAAGGTGTTTTGACGTGTACATATCTCATGTTCCCCCATTTTGTCTTATGCTTCACCTCTAAAATTGTGGCTAAAGGGCGTTTTGTAATTGGTTTTGTTTTATCCCTACGCACCATTGTTATTTGAAAAATAAACAATTGCTACAAATGAATCAGTTCTTCGTTCATCCTTCTACATACCACCAACCTCGCTATAAAATTTATCGTATTTTAATCGCAGGAGAAAGGGTCGCACGGGCCACCTAGCAAGAACATATATCAAATAAACAAAACTTACGACAAAGCTGTTTGAAATTTATAAACCTTTGTAATGTCCTCTATAATGAGATGTAATCCAAGAACTCTATACTGAGATTTAAAAACAAAACATATTGACAGTAAAATTCCGATTTTTAAATCATTCTGTTCCCTTGCTAACAAAAACAGGTCGTTTTGTCTGTCAATCGATTTCCATACAAATTAAGATTGCATGCGACTGCATTCATGTTCCCTGCGCCTGAAAGGTACGGAAAAATGATTAGAGTGAATCCCGTCTAGATATTCAATCTAAACAATCTGAGTGCCTCTTATTTTAATGAGCCAATTAAAGGTATGAATGAATGCACTATTGAGTGAATTACCATCGTAATTATAAGTGTAATCACAAGATTCACTTTCGCTCTTGCAATTTTTGCTTTCAGTTGCTAATCAGCCCGGATATCGATGAATAAATATGCTTTCGTTAGGGCGAATCTAAATTAAATTTCATAAACTTTGCCATGTACTTAAAAATATAATTATCAGAAAGGATATGAAATCAGGACAGCAGTTTTAATTGGACCGATTAAAGAGGATCAAAGAATTTCCAATATTAGCTTTATATATATGATCTCTAATTTTCAAGCATTATACGCACAGAAGGCATAGTTCCTGATGATTTTTCCAATTAGGAAAGGTCTATGATTTTACGGTAATTATGAAGGTTTTAAGTTAAACTCCTAAAGACAGGGATTTTCGTCCTAAGATTATTTGTCGAGATGCATGTTTCTGGTGCTCTGAGATTAACATGTAGCTGTAACATGGAGTTGAGTTCCTAAAAGCGTTTTAAAGTGATAATCGTTTGGAAAGGCGCCAGACACATGTAGTTTGAGAGTTACATAATGTTTTTGCCATAACTGCTTTTCGGTTCAATGGCATCAAGAAAGATGCTTTTTGGGAGACGCAAATGTTTGTGTGTGAACTACGTGTATAATAAAAATAAGATTTCTCTTTACGAAAAGTTAAGAATATTTCAAAATCTTTAAAAAAAATACTTAAATGGGAAAATCCAAAAAACTGCTATTATAGTAAAGAACTAGGCATGTGAAAAGTTGTAAAAAATCAACATTTGTTTTGTGAAGAATTGGTAGTTAGTGCCGTTTCCATAGTTATGAGAGTTTTTAATTTTAAGATTCCGGAGTTCTTATAGAATCAGCTTGGTTGCTATGTCGTGCTTTTACGGCGAAAGGTCAAGAATAAGACATAAAGCGTCAAACACAACACCAGAGCCAAAAAAGAATATATAGGGTGTCCATAATTAAATCTCTCTATTTTAAAGTTGTCTACAGTCAAAACTATTGTTCAGAAAGTTATGAAATTTTGTGTAGGACATATTAAAGGGATGGGAATTTGTTTGAGCGAATAAAAAAATTAGTCCAAAATTTCACCACCAGAGAGCGTTTTTTGATGAATTACACATTTAGCCAACATTTACTATAGTTAACAAAATTTATTACAACAAGACATGTTCAACATGACGGCCATCATTTTCGGCTACCATTTGAAATCGTAAGATAGCATGTTCTACAGCTGACCGCAGTGTGTCCGGGGAAATGCTGAGAGCATGTCGTGAAATGCTGTCTTTCAGATCAGGTATAGTTCTTGGTTTACCAAGACACATGCTCCCAAAGCCAAAAGTCGCATCGTAAAACATTTTAGTACTAACAAAGCTCGATCTGGTAATCGTAACGGTGACATTCTGATTAGCAATATCAAGCACGCTGAAAATAAAATCTCGATGAAAGTTTCTAGGTTTTATAACAGCTTCTGCTCTACGTCAACAAAAATTAATTTGCATATTTGTTTCTTCTTCGTTCCTTCAAATCTTTTGTCCGCAAATTAGTCATCCAACAAGTTTCCGATCGACTTTGCAATCACTTTAAAAATTGTAAAATTCAATGAGTATGAGTTACTGTCTTAGAGTGACCTATGGATAAAAAGATAGTGAAATCTTAAGAAAAGAACCAGTCGTAAATGTGGAATTCATCAAAAACGCCCTCTGGTGATGAAATTTTGAACTAATTTTTTTATTCGCTCAAATAAATTCCCATCCCTTCAAAATGTTCTACACAAAATTTCATAACTTTCTGAACAATAGTTTTGACTGTAGACAACTTTAAAGTAGAGAAGTTTAATTATGGACACCCTGTATATAAAAGCACCAGGCTCGAACCGACAGCGGGGAAATAGTTTTAAAACCACTAATAGATAGACGTGCAAACGTGACGAAATTTATATAAAAGGGTGATGAAAACATGGTATTTAAAAAGTAAATAGACGTTAATAAAAACGGTCATATATAGCAGGGGATAAATAACCATATAAAATGATGAAGTAACAATGAATTAAAACAATAAAAGGTAAATATCTAAAGGGATAAAAAATCAAGAGTGAAGTATACAGAATCAAGGTGAGAAAATGCATTAATTTCACAGTTTAGAAGAATTGTGAAATGCTTTCCCCACAGTTTTATACCTATAATCGAAACAAAGGCTATTCATATTCACTTGAGGTAGTATTTTTGACTCTGAACGATTCTATACGAGGAATAAACATTTCTCTAATTTTATAGCATATAATGACCATATATAATACATTAAACAAGCCTCCCCAGAAAGTATGATTGATCGGCCTACTTAAGTCCGTTTATTTCATATTTACGGTCGATTAAACTGTGACACTAAAGTCAAGGTTAGTAACAATCAAGCTACTGAAACAAGATTACATATGACAAAGGGTTTTTAAATTATCATTAATTCCCTGCTAACATTTTTCTTTTCGGGCTGATTCATAAATACTATTTTTTAATCATTAATTACAATATTTTTTATAGAAGTAAATGGCGTCCGTTTTTTATTTTCTTTTAAGATCTCTAAACGACTTCTTTGAATCTCTTTTTATATTTATCCAGACTATGAAACTTCCTCACATAGTAAGTTACAAAGTTCATGTAAATAACCCTGAAATTTTCCAATCATTGCTTGTATTTTTTAATATCTACATTATATAACGAAAAATAATAGTGGAGAGACTGACGCAAGCACTTTTAATTATACATAAAAATTCTTTTAACCAGTCCCGATTAAAAAAATCACTAATTTACAGAAAATAAGTGATATCTAATTTTTAATTATAAAAATTTTAGTAACATTTAATATTAAAACATTATATTGAATATTCCTGTTGCACTTTAACGAGAAATTTTAACTTATTAAAAAATGAGTTTTAATTTTTTAGGTAACAAAATTATAACCGTTTCAATTTTTAATTGAAAAACAATTTAACTCCAAAAGTTACGGTTGAAAGCTACGGTTTTAAATAGAAGGAAAAATGTTTATGCTATAAGGATGATGGAAAAGAGATACTAGGTTTAAATAAATTTAATTTAAAGCAAACTGAATGAAGCGTAAGAAATGAAAGCACGATAAAACATTTTAAAGGTTGTCATGAACTTTTTAATTGTAATCAGTAAATATGTTTATTGAAACGAAAATTCTAGCGAACTCTGCATCCAATGCGAAATGATATGAAAATAAATCTATTATTAAATATGTTTCATTACCACACCTGAATTATTTTTTGGTATTTTTTATATATTTTATAATGTAAAACACCATACATTGTTTACTAATAATATGTGTTAATATGAAGTATTAAATTAATTGGTATATACATTATATTGTGTTCGTTTCCATCCGATGCTATTTAAGATAATAGACTGAACTTTTTTCTCATATTCAAATCCAGTCCTAAAATATTATAAGGAAAGTTTAAAAGGATTGCATACTTTTATAGCGGTGCAATTTCTATTGACACAAAATTGTACTTCCCTGAAGGGCAAAAAGACTATTATGCATATGAGGGTAATGCGCAAAATGAAGAACATGTTAACTTTTTATTCAAACAAATACACTTTTAAGATAACCTATTTCAAATACTCCGCGAAACTGCCAGCTCCTGGGAAGTATTTATGCTGCACATTTCCTTACTGAGAATGCAAAATCGTATTTTCCAAATGGCATCCAAAGAGTTGTTTCAAACTTCTCGTATAATGCGAACCGTGACGTAAGTTAATGTACTATTTTGTTGACGAGCTGCTTAAATGTCCATTTTGTTTCTCTTAGATATTATGCCTGCTGCCGTGAATCCGGTTTTGGATTCCCGGATA
Source organism: Dolomedes plantarius (assembly GCA_907164885.2). Taxonomy (NCBI): domain Eukaryota; kingdom Metazoa; phylum Arthropoda; class Arachnida; order Araneae; family Dolomedidae; genus Dolomedes; species Dolomedes plantarius. The sequence goes on from OU015492.1 coordinate 172,061,805, forward strand.
ATCAACGTTAGATAAATAAGTTTTTTCTCTAGCTGAGAGGTTTCTTTGGATGGATGTGCTAAGTAACACAAGCAAATAAATTAATATGTTTGATGTGCAATATGCTTACTTCCGTATTAAAAAACCAAGCCTTTTTAAAAATAACCCTTTTGGAGTGTTCCCGTTTAACCGATGCTATTTCGGAGAATTAATTATTTGAATGATAACACGATTCTTAAAGCAATGCCTGCATGTCTAAATCACCTAATTGCAGCGAGTTCGCTTTGCTGATCTCGGTAGCCTCTATATCATGTGTAAGATTTTTCCCTCTTTATTTTAATAGAAGTCTATAGAAATACTAATATACAACTGGCAAGGAAAGAAATAAGCCATATCTATGGTCCCCGTTATAAAGGGCTTAAGTCCAAAAAATTGGTTTTTAGATATTAGTAATATTGATAAATAAAAGTATTTTGACTTGTAAAAAAGGCTTAAGTCTACCAATTTTGTATACAACAGTACATATTTTTGTACAAAAGACTCAAGTAGAAATTATATTTCTGCGATTGGTATAAAAGCCAATAACTTGGTATATTTAAATCACTGTTTTTGACTTAAGCCCTTTATACCGGCCACCATAGATATTTAATCTTTAGATCTTCATCACTATACAAAAACTTGATTAAACCATTTTCACGCATTCAACGTAAGACATACAGACCCTACTAGCATATATTAAAAAAAAGTATTTTAATTCAAAATACTCGCAGATTAATTTAAATTATTTTCATAAGTAGCCACATTTTTACCGAGTAGTTTAACGTTCAGAACTAAATGTCCCTAGATATATATCCTTATCACGAATATTTCCCATTATTTATTTTCTTTTTGAAAAGATCTCATCAGTACATAATCTGAATAATAATAAAAAAAGCTACCCGCTAATTAATTATAATTTTTTTCTACTGTCGATTTTTTCTTTGTGAACAAACAAGTCATTTAGAAAATTTGAATGAGTATTTTTTATCCATGTAATTTTAATTTTAAATTGGCTTCAGGAATGTTCAGCTTAGTAGTTTTTTTTCTTCTTCTAAAAAAGAGTCGCTCAGATAAAATTCATTTGATATTTTTATGTGCACTCTTAAAGATATACGTTGAATAATATTTTTTAAAAGTTTGTCCAAAATTAACTCTCTTTCAGTGGAATATCTTAAAAATATTGACTCACAAAGAATGAATTCCTATGGTTTCCGAAACTTGTTTTTCGTACAATTTTGATTTCGTAGGGATTCAATTCTTTGAAATCTTCCAGAATTTAAAAAAAAAGTTTTAAAGTGAAAGGAATCTTGGAAAAATAATTACGAAATTATGGGTGTCTCAAACAGAAAGAAAACTACTTTAGCATACTTCCTTAAAAATTGCGGTTTTAATAAGGCAAATTGAAGTAGGTTCCGAGAATATATCTAGGACCTGTAAAGGTTATAAGTTATTGGGAAACGCTAAACTTTACTTTGGGATTTATTTCCACACTAACACAGTTCTTTCGAAGTATTAAACAAAAATATTTTGCTCATTAATTTATGTTGATACTTTTTTTTCTTTCAAAGGACATAGTTATTTATGAAATCTCAAGAGACTTTATTAAAATTTGATGGCTGCCTACATGTCGAGCGCAGAATTTAGTAAAACTGGAATAAAAGTAATAGGCAGATAATGGTTAAAATGACTTATTTCTGTAATAAATAGGGGGCTGGAGTGACAGTACTTCAATTTCACGGACTTTTACTGAAAACTTTTGAACGATAAACTTTTCTATTTGAGAAATGTGTTTCCAGAACCTTTGACCTTATACAGTGGAGTCTCTATAATCCGAATTGATTGAGACCAGACCCTTTTGGGATTAACGAATTTTTCAGATTAAGCGAAATCATTCTTAAAATATACTTAAATTGCTTAATAAAATGTGGTTACATAAATATTGCATATTACGTGTGATTACGCAGTTTATTTTATAAGGTCTGTCTAAACATTACCAAATCTCCAGACGAAATGGGTGATAACAGCTGTCTAGTACAGTACAGTAGAGGGTAAGATTTTAGACGATCAGTAGATTGTTGAAATGGTTTTGAAAGAACCTGTCAACTTGTCAGACGAGAGTGAAGGTGAAGCAGACGGTGACAGCGAGCAGATGGTATCCCACTCAGACGCCGGGGCTGCATTGGATGCTGGGCTATGTAGGGCAACACTCCGCCGCGACCAGAGCGGTCACTATTTTTCTAACGCGTTGGCGTAATTTGGTTTCAAGGGAGATGTATTCTTCTCTTCGACAAAAAAATTTAACAGATTTCTTCAAACCAAACTAGTTCAATAGTAATTAGTTCAGTACATTGTCTAACTTTCAATTTTCTTGTGATTTTCAGAAACATACTTTATATTACTTAGTATCACTGTGGTTTTATTGAACCTTTGTCCTTTTTGACTTTTGGTTTCGGCTTAAGTGGACTTTCGGATTACCGAAGTTCAGATTATCGGGACTCTACTGTATCACTAGGCTGATCTCGAAATTTATATGGTTTACTATAATTTTTATGGTTAGTGCTTAATTGTAAAGTAGGAGTCATAACAAGGAATTACCAATTTTTAACAAATTACTGCTACAGCTGCTTTTAAGAATTTTCCTCAGATTGTTAAACTATTCTGTTAACTTTACTGCGAAGTATAATCTGGTATCACTCGGCTGATCTCCAATTTATATGGTTTACCATAATTTTATGATTAGTGCTTAATTGTAAAGTACTCGTAACAAGAAATTACCAATTTTTAACAAATTGCTGCTGCAGATGCTTTTAAAGTTTTTACATCAGATTATTAAACCATGTAGTTAATTTTAATGTGAAGTATATCAGTTTACAGAAAAATTTAAAGCATTTTTTTCTTCAATTGGGAATCAGTTTCACTTCAAATTCATTTCTGAAATTATTTTTGTAGAACTATCAATTCTTTCAGATGTAACTTGATGAAGATAAAATGTTTTAAGTGGCAGAATTTCAAAAAAAAAGTTCGTTTCTTTTACTATGCATATGACGTTCAAAAAATTAAACTTAAATTAAACCAAGTATTAAATAAATAAATAAATAAGTGCATAAAGCTTTTTAATTTATGGTATTTTTTATTTATTACATACATTTTAAGTTGTTGATTTTGAGTCTTAGGGGGAAAAGACACATTAACAAGTACTATTTTGTAATCATATTTTTTACAAAAAATGTATTCTCATAGAAAGAGAATCATACAAAGAGAAAAAATCATAACTTTAAGAAATTGCGATTTAAACCAAAAATTTAAAAAAGATTAAAACCATCATTAAAAACTAGAAACAGAAAAACTTTCTTATAAGCAGAAAGATTCCCCTTGACGTGAACGCCTCGGTTAGGCCTCCTGATGAAGAAACTGGTCAATCGCCTCTTTGCTTTTTCTTTTTATGGTTTTTGATGGTGGTTTAATTTTTAAAAAAAATTTTTGGTTTAAATTGTTTCTATTGAATCTTACAATTTATGCTGCTATAAAGCTATTTGCAGATTACTGTTATTTTTTCAACTATTAGCACCAGTTCCTGGTTTTTGCATTTTGTCTAATTTTTTAGAATTTAAGGACATACGTTAATATATATATTTTGTTGCTTCAAAATAATGTAGATGAAAATATTCAAATTAAATATAATAGGACATACTAAAGAATATAGTACAGTTAATATAGTACAGTTTGAGGATCATATCTTTTCCTCTATTTTAATATTTTTTTGGATAATGTCCAATCGTCTGCCGCTATAGCAAGAAAATTATTTTTGTCTATTGTTTTTATGCACGTGACGATAAATTTATTTAAAGTACCAGAAAAAGAAATCACGTGATCAGCATTTAATAAATTAAATTCTAAAAATTAATATTTAAAAATTCATCAAAAATCAAAAAATGGAGGTAAAGATTCGAAAAAGATTTAATTTTAAAGGAATTTTTTGGATCTTTCCCGTGATATAAATTTTATAACCCTCAAATTATTATTTTAAATGCAAACTTAAAAAAGTTACAAAAAGAGCTTGAATATTTAATGTTAAAAAATCTAAGAAGAATTTTTCAAAAATCTTTCTTAGTGCACCCCTACACTAAAAGAAGATTCGCCATGCAAAATTTCAGCCCTTTAGGTTCAGCGGTTTGGTCTGTGCGGTGTATGTCAGTCAGTGAGTCAGTCAGTTACGGAACTGTTTTATTTATTTAGATAATCTGGCTCGAGGTAGCCTAGTGGTAGCGCGTCGGCTTTCGATGCTGAGGGTGATCGGATGCAATCCCGACATTAAATACCTTCGCCGGATATGAGCAAGTTAAATCCGTAGACCAGAAAGTCCGTCTATGAGTCAGAGAGAGTGGAAGAGGGTACGATCTCCCCAGATCCTGGGGGTGCTCAGTCAAAATTGAGGTGACACTTGGCGAAATCGGACCCCGACCCTGGTGGTGTCATTATAAACCGGCGCCGCACCCCTCAGCCCGCTTGCCTATAAGGACATGGTCTGAAATACTAGGGTGCATTAGAAACAACAACATAAATTATAATCAGTAAGTTGTGTATTTTGTAACTGCGTAATTGGGAATTGAATGGAATAAAAGAAGACTGCACTCATTCCTGATTAATCGAAACACTGAAAATGGTGAACAGTAATTGCCCGTGAAACCCGAGCCATATGGGAAGTCACTAGTTAAAGACCGAAACGTTGATCGTGATCTGAACTGACGAAGCATTGCAAAGCGAAGTCACCACACACTCTATTAATAGATTACAATGGCGCAAATTGTTCTGGGCGTTTGCATCCCGTTCTTTCATAGCTACTGATTATATTTTAGAAAATGATTATATTAGAAAAATATATTAGAAAATGTTAAATATACAAGGTGCGCCCGTAAAGTAACCGGACAATTGTTTATAAATAAGAAAAATATTACTCACCTTCAAATAAATTTATCTCCTTCAAAATAATCGCCAATGGAGTCTATACAAATTTTCCAACGTTGTTTTCAAGTCCTCGAAACACTGTTTATAGGCGTTGGAACTAACCGTTCGCAAAATACACGTAACATTTGATTTGATATCCGAGACGTTTTCAAATCTCTATCCTTTCATGGCCATCTTAAGCTTCGAAAAAAGGAAAAAAATCAACTGGCGATAAGTCGGGAGAGTGTGGTGGGTGATTTGTCAATGTAATTGAATGCTTAGCAAGATATTATTATACAGAAATTACTGTATGGGGCATTATCGTGTAAAAGAAACCATTGCCCAGAATTAAACAGTTCCTTCCTAACTCGCTTTATCCTGTTTCTTAATCGAAAAGGCACCTCCTTGTAAAAATACTGATTAATTGTTTGATTTTCAGGAACAAATTCGTAGTGAATAAGCCATTTGTAATCAAAAAATGCAATCAGCATCACCTTAGACTTTGATTTTGATACCCGTCCTTTTTTTGTGTATGGGAGAAGACGGTCCTTTCCACTGTGCACTTTGTCGTTTTGTTTCTGGGTCGTATTGTAGACACCAGGTCTCATCTCCTGCAATAATACACTTTAAGAAATTGTTGTCCTGTTGCGCAGTAGTCAGCAGATGTTCACAGCAAGCTTTTCTGTCTTCTTTTTGCTGTTCTGTCAAAATCCGAGGCACAAATCGAACACGAACTTTTTTCATTTTCAGATTTTCAATTAAAATTAATCTACAGCTTTCTTTGCTTATCCCAAGCATGTCTGAAAGTTGCTGAGTTGTTACACGTCTGTCAGCTTTTACCAAAGAACGAATTCTCTCCACATATTCCTCATTATTTAAAGTTCAAGGGCCCCCTGTCTTTGGTTCATCTTCAATGCTTTCTCGCCCCCATTAAAAGCGGTTTTACCACTCATATACTTGTGTTCTTGATAACGATGTATCACTATATTCTGTTCGAATCATCTGTAAAGTTTCGGAGGCAGATTTACTAAATTGTAACAAAATTTAATGTTACAACGTTGTTCCATTCCGAAGAAAATTTTTTGTACAATGCCTTCTCAGTAAATAAAAATTTCTATGGCGTTTTGATATGGAAATGACTAAATAACCAGTTTAATCTGGCTTTAACAAGAGTTGAGATGTCACTCTTTCCAGTCAGGTGATTATTCTTTCATTTTTTTATTTTATCGTTTGATCTTTTAATTTGTCCAGTTACTTTATAGGCGCACCTTGTATGTTATGGTGCAATTTCAACAAAGTTTTAACTAATGTATTTTCAAAATTAGATTCAATATTGTCCCAAATATCGAATGATTTTTTTTTGCTTAATTTTTTTTTCAGATTTTAATTTGCTTGGTTTTCACCTTTCTAAAATTGGATTATTTTAACAGCTCTAGATAACTTGTTTTTAGTTTTTAAACATTTAAGCATTAGTTTTTAAAAGTTTCATTATTAAAGAATTGCAATTCAAAGCAATCAATCAGTGAAAACTTACCGCGCATAATTGTTAAAACAAAATTATTTGTTTACAAAAATCTACGTAGAGAACCTATAAAACGATGCTTTGATGAGCATTTCTAAATTAGGTGAGAAAAGTAAAAATTATATTTTGAGAAAACCTATTATAAAGTTTAAACACATAACAATGAATAAATAATTTATAACAAGCGGGGGATCTTATTTCATAATTTTGATCAATAAACACAGCATTCTTCATACCATCAAACATTAATATTTCCTATTGTTACCTATCTGAAAGAGAAAATATTAAAGCACATATCGTGTAATTTCTGTAGAATTTTATTTTGCTTTCAGATTTTTACATACATATAAAATTTTTTTAGAAAGTATATATAGAACTGCAAACTACTTAATTTTCAGTTGGTAAATATATATAAGAAGAATTTCGAAGTTTACACAATTTTTTTAAATCCTTTCTCTTCAGAAAGATTAAATATATTGGAAGAAATAGCTTTCAATTTAGCATTTTTATTCAGATGAAAATATTTTATTAAACTCAATTGAGTTTTTCCGTCGAATCTAATTTTTTTTAATAAATGCTTTTGAACTTTTTTTTTGCTTCCTGATTACTCAAACTTTTGCTTCTCTTATTTAAGCAGTTTAAAAATATTGACTCAATTATGCCCTGCCATCATTAGATTTACAAAGATTAGTTCTTTTTTTCAGAGTGTTTTTTATATTTTTGTTAGTTTTCTCGAAGTATTTAAATACTTTTTCTATTCATTACGTTCGATAAAAGATTTTGAAAAATATTGCCTTAAGTTTTAATATACTTCAGACAATAACTTAAAGGAGGCAGATCGATACTTATATAAATCACTTTCAAAGTGATTATCTTACTTATATAAATCACTTTCAAAGTGTAATATCTTCCAGTGATGCAATTAGTGGCACGGAGGTTAGAACAATTAGTATAAGGAAATAATTTTGAATATTTTTTTAAAATTTCAACTCTGTTTAACCATTTTTGATGTAATTTTATACTTCATAAAAAATGAAGGGAAGAATTCCTTCTTGATAACTAATGTATTTTAAATACAGGAATGTAAATAATATTAATAAAAACAGAATAAAATTTTTTAAGCTTATTATATCAGATTGAAATTGATAAGCAGGGAAATTGGAGATACACAGTTAAATGACAATGCATATACATTTTATATACACATCCACTGTGTAATTAAAAGAAACAAAATACAGCTTTCGCTTTAAAATGACTTCAATTTTATTTAAGTTACTAGCTGAAAACCCGGACTTCGCTACGGAAAACATTCAAATTAAATAGAACGGTCAATGTATGCACTTAATGCCAAAAATATGTTTAAATATATTTATAATAAATACAACAATCAATGTATGCAATTGATGTAAAAAAAAACAAAACGAAAAAATGTATTTATAAAAAAATCGGAAGGGATATTTTTATAGACAAAATAATGTAGAAGAAAATATTCAAATTAAATCTAATAGAACATACTAAAGAATATAGTACAGTTAATATAGTATAGTTTGAGGAACATATCATTTACTGTATTTTAATATTTTTTTGGATAATGTCCAATCGTCTGCCGCATTAGCAAGAAAAAAATATTTTCTTGTCTATTTCGTTGCTATGAACATGACGATAAATTCATTTAAAGTACCAGAAAAAGAAATCACGTGATCAGCATTTAACAAATTAAATTCTAAAAATAAATTTTTAAAAATTCACCAAAAATTAGAAAATGGAGGTAAAGTTTCGAAAAATATTTCATTTTAAGGGAATTTTTATGATCTTTCTCGTGATATAAATTTTTATGACCCTCTAATTAATATTTTAAATGCAAACTTTAAAAAAGTTACAAAAACAGCTTAAAAATTTAATTTTAAAAATCTAAATAGAATTTTTCCAAAATCTTTCTTAGTGCACCCCTACACTATAAGAAGAATCGCCATGCAAAATTTCCTCCCTTTAGGTCCAGCGGTTTGGTCTGTGCGTTATATGTCAGTCAGTCAGTGAGTCAGTCAGTTACGGAACTGTTTTATATACGTATATAAATTATTGCGATCAAACATTGTTTTAATCACGGCAACTAGCATTGACGTACCGTGAATAACAAATTAACAAATTTCGACAGGGTTTTAATGTGAGTGGAGTTCCATTCTTATTAAGCAACTATCAAAGATAATAGGTAGCAAAATTGTTATGGTTGAACTCTAGACTAAGCTCTATTCTAACCCACATTTGTTCAATCGAATTCGACACTGCAGAAGGAAATATAGCATTCCAAATTATTTGTCTGTAAACCCTACGGGATTCAATCATGGCAGATGTAATGCCATTATGTTGAAGAAACTGCTGGTTCTGGTATGACACCATCATGAAGGAATGTCAGTATTGTTAAAAATACCCAGTTTCTAAGAAAACTTCGTGATAATGGGCACAAAAGACGATTTAAGTCCCAACAAGAGGAGCTGCTTTATGCTAAAATAGAACTACCTTCCATACTTCACTGTTGGAACAACACGATTGTTCATTCTCTCATCTATGATGTGTACCACCTGCATAGGGCCAAACAGAGATACAGTTCCATGCTCTAACCATTAGAGTAGGGAACCGTATCCCTGTTAGGGCCTGTTCACATAGGAGTCCGGTAGCGGAAGCGTTAAAGTTTTAAAATGTATTTAACCAATGACAAACCTCCAAACGATAAGCAACGAAATTTTTAACGCCTATGATTGGTTTATTTCCGTCTCAGCGCCATCTTTCCTTTGACGCTTCCGCTATCAGACTTCTATGGGAACAGGCCCTTAGAGTCTAACGGAAATGCCTTTTGTGCTAAATAGCTAGGACAGCATAGTCGTTCATTCTTTCAGTTATCTCTATGATCGGTACAACGACTTTCCTGAAAAGTAACGAAGAGAGAAACAACTTCTTCTACAAGAGAATCACCCTCAATTTTGACAGGTGGAGCAACACAATTGTTCATTCTATTAGATCTCCCCATGATGGATGCAAGAGCTCAAAAAGAGGCGACCCTAGCAAGGGCAGACCTCCTTAACATGAAGAAATCCCCTCCATGCTTAACAGTTGGGACAACGTAGTGATTCATTTTTCGGATCGTCCGTATTACGGATAGAACAACGTGCATACTAGGTGTCAACAAGGGAAACGACTCCTTTCTATAACACAATAACCATTACATTTGACTTCTTGAAGAACACAGGGGTTCATTCTTTCTCTACTTTCTGTCCATTGATGGTTCCCCGCTGCTTACCTACTGAAAATCTGCAATAGAGGGCGTGACCCAGGAAGTGCAGTTTGACCACTATTCCTATACTTCCTATGCGGCTCTTTTCGACTCTCAGACATATTCATCAGTGCTGAAAAATGAAGAACGCCTTTTACGAACCGGAAGAAAGCGATTTCTGATCTCTTGAATTCCACAAATGATGGACAAGATATGAATCGAAATATATTTCTCGCTCATACTGGGATGTTTAGCTTATATTCAGCTGATCTAACACAATAATTAACACGGTTCCAGTCGTGTCAATGGTTGTGCCATTGACAGCATTTCCTTCATCAACAACATTCATATATTGCGATGCTTTTGAAACGGAACAGTTATGAAATAAATAAGTAAAATGAAGTTGGTATGCATCTCTAGAATTTTATATTTTGTCCCATCTAAGTATAGGTATCATGGTTGCTATCCTCGTTAAATGAAAACCATGATTTTATGAATCATGTATAAGTGAAAATAATATGAAATTCACCGTGAGACGAGATGTTTCTGAGTTTGCGGCAAATTATTGCATTAAATTGAAAACATCATATCTTTGTCCGCCTTTTAAAAAAATTAATGGTTTCAAATGATCATAATATCTGCTTAAAATGTAAATTATTTAAACGAAAATGTTCCCTTATATTATATTGGAAGAAAAACACAAGTATGGTCGAAACCAACCTTTAAACTGAAGATTAAAGTTCTCTCCCACAATTAATTAAAACAATCACAGTCTACAGAATTCAATTGCTTCCTAAACAATTGCGAAATAAAGTCCTTTTTTCTCTGCTTTGAAATGATACCGAATGGAAAAGAATAAGAAACAGGGATAATTTAATTACGTTGGTCTCTCAGATTTTTCTCTATATAGATTCTTTTTGTTCCAAATTCATTGTACTTCTGTTTATTAAGTCACTTTTTTTAGGTTCACTAATTTGGGCAATTTTGGGAAATTCCTTTAATTAGGGAATCCCTCAAATTTCTACTGAATGAATTGGTGTTTTCTCTCTTTTGTTCCCTTTTGTAGCTTTCGAATTTAGAATATTGAGACAGAAATGAGAGAAAAAATACTTTCTTAATGAAAGAATTTTATAATTCAGCATAATATTGAATAAAAATATTTATTTAGCTAAAATTATGTTTTTTTCCCCTTTTCAAAATAAAATTAATTAGCCTGGGAAATTTGCTGCAACATGTATATAAATTATGCAGTTTCTTTTTTTTTTTGGTTTGTTTTCCCTCATCTTGATACTTTCTTTATTACAGTATCATATTAAATTATTAATATTGTTTTATTGATTAAATATTAGAAACGTGTGTAAATGTTCATAAGCCGTAGGTAAACTGGTTGAAATTCTGACAGAGATAAAAGAGTATATGTAAAAAAATAAATCCTTAAATTTAATTTTTTTTAAAGAATATGAAATATTCATTTACATTCAAGGCTTAAAGTAAAGTGCTAAATTTCAGAGATTTATTTTATGAGGAGACAATATGTTGGTTAACGTATGAGGCCACCATCTTCTTCCGAAATTAATTAAAGTAAAAATGAAGTCCTTTAATCTAGCCATTAAATACTTAACGCTGTAAAAAGATGAAACAAACTAATTATTACGGATAGTTTTCTATACAGAAATAGATTGTTTGCAGTCTTTCCACATGAGTTTCATGTATTTTCAATACATACTTAGGTAAAGATTTTTGTTTCTAATTTCCTAAAATGTTTTATGAAATCACGAGAGATCTCAAATTTAAGTAAACCCATTTCAACTAACATCTATTAGTGAGAAAGAGATTTCAATAAAAACAGAAATATTTATTAAATGAAACTTTTCGTTTTAATTTTTACTCACTCTCTTGCTAATTCGATTACTGAAAGCCCAAATTGTCGGAAACGTAAAATGTTAGTGCTCTTTTTTTGAAGATTATAATTGTATTTAAAACAATATAAATATACAACACTATTAGATAGATATTTAAAATAAGAAAATTTAACAAAAAAAGGTAATTATTTTAATTGAAATGGCAAAACTTCGCTAATATAACTTTGATGCACATGAAATTTTTAAGTAACGTGAGCATAAGTTTATGATACTTTCTGAAGAAACATAATATGAACGAGAAACTAGTTTCAATAGTTCTGAAAAGAAACACTTACGTTTTATGATGATACTTAGTCGAGTCTAATGAAATTTAAAATATGCATAGCGAAATAAAAGTCACTAACGCGAAATAACAACTTCTATAAAGTCATAAGGTATAAAATGGATAACTGAAATATATTGATAAAATTTTTTAAATATTCTAAAATATTTACATTTATTAGATCATATATAATTCTTTGAAGTCTGAATTTTTTTCCTTCTTTATTAATTTTGTTTCATGTGATTAGCAAGAATAAAAATTATGAACAGCCTAATGCAAAACATTATCTCCCAAACTTGTTTTTGAAGCAAATTAAAATTTATATTTTTTGACATCATTATGTTTTTTAAATGCTCTTAAAGCTTCTCCAAACTGCAGATAAAAAGCTATTCACGTTTTAATTTTTGTAATTTCACAAATTTTATAAGCGGAGTAAAATACTTTTATCGTAAGCTTAGCGGTCGAATTTTTTATGTGAATATAAAGGCTTCTCTAAATAATTTACTCTTTAATTGGTATTATAAAAGTTCTTTTAAAGTTTCATACCAGAACAAAAAGTTTATGGAACACAAAATCTCAGTAATATATCACTGTACATTACTGAAAATATATCACTGTACTTACACACACACACACACACACACACACATATATATATATATATATATATATATAGATATATAAAGTAAGTATGCCGAATATGGGACACCTTTTTATTTTCATATATAACTAGGAAAGTAAGTGAGGGATTATAGTGCCAACTTGATGTATGTTTTAATACATATATTTTACTACATATAACAATAACAATACATTGAAAATAACCTTACAGTTTTCTTGTATGAAAGTATAAACACGAGTATTCCATTTTTACGGTCTGAAAAAGTAGTTCTAATATGAGACCCCTATTCTACAACTCTAAATATGAATTAGATTTACTGAAAAGTTCGTAAAAACAAAACTGTACACAATAATTTGGTAATAGTTACCTATATACACTAATAGGTGAAAAAGAAAAGTGACATTTTAAACAAATTAGTTAGTTTACACTACAGGTTTTGTTTACTTTTTGTTTTTAGATTCAAATTTTTCACAATGTTTACAAATAAAAAGTACATAAGCTCCACAATCGTCATGGGCTCACCTGAAACATCATCTACATTGACATCACTGCTCTCCCCGTTTGTCCTCTGAAAATAAACAACCGCAAAAAAGGCATTCATCGTCGTTTTGATCAATGCTATCATCAATGCTATCATGGAGAGAAAGTTTTTCATCATCTTCAAATGAGCTGAGATCATCATAGCTATAATTAGGCTTATTCGTTCTCTGATTTTTAACTAGTGTTGGATTTTCATCCATCCTTAATTTTCCCCTTTCTGTAGGGACCCCTTTACCTTTTCCTTTTCCCTTTATTGTTTCCTTATCCTTTTCTTTTTTATCTTAATCTCCTTTTCCTTGTTTATCTTTTGATTTATTATCTTTTAGGTCTATTCCTTTTTTTCCTTGTAGGAAAGAATGTTTATCTCAAATATGCTGCAGTTCTTTTATTAATGCTATTAATCATTTGATTTTTATAGGGCGATAATGTGATAATATCAGCTTTACGGGACCTACTTGGTTTCGAGGTGTTTTCCCCGGGAAACGTAGGAAAGGGATTTATTCTTTAGGAGTTACTAAGAACTGGTTTGAACTTTGTTGTATGATCAATACCTTCCACATTGTCACTACTGCTACATGGTTGTGGATTTCGCCTGGGCGTCATTGCATCTTTAGCTTCAGATGAAACAAGGCTGTGAGAGTGAAAACTAAAATGCCGCGTATGAGACTCTATCTCATATTAGGCATGCTTTGGGATCTCATATTGGGCACGACCATATTGTTGAAAACGCCAACGAATTTTTTAGGATAAAAACTTTTTAGCTTAAAAACAAACAGGCATGTTTACACTCCACATTTATAGCTACCTATCTACTACTAACAGTTTTAATAAGAGTCTTACCTTGAAGGTGAAAAGAGCCAAAGAAAATGGTGATGCAAAAAAGTCGACGAGTACACATTCAGGAAAAAAAAATACTGCACCTTTGTGTGCTCTTGCATACACTCGACTGACTCACCGATTACGAATGATGGAATAGACTACTGTTTTACGCTCCAGTCGCCAGGAGGCAGCACTTTATACGTCGTATAAGCTGGGGTCTCATATTCGGCATACTTTCCTTATATATATATATATATATATATATATATATATATGTGTGTGTGTGTGTGTGTGTGTGTGTGTATGTGTGTGTTTGTGTGTGTGTGTGTGTGGTATTTTATGCTATTTTCAAGACAGAGGGTAAAAATCATGAAGGGTATGAATAAATCGAAACCCTACTTTAATCGGGAAAGCAATACTTGCAAATATAATTCCAAATATTTCCCTAAAAAGGTCTGAAAACTGCAATTCTATCTGCCATTTCTTCAAAGCCTTCAAGTTATACAAGCAGTGTGCATGAAAGTACAAAACATAAACATAAGAGCTGTAAAAACGAGTAAACTTCTCGCATGGTTGAATGATATAAAGAATAATGAATCTGATAACCAAAACAAACAAAAAAAAATAAGGAAAACTAACAAGAAAAGATCAAATTAAACTCAGACTACATGAATGAAACACCAAATAAATACACATCTATCTGAGGGCATATGGGCACAAATCAAGTATTTCCGGACATAGAGAAATCAATAATTCATTTGCAATTCTATGGATATTGAAAGAGATAAAAGTATGAAGTTCTATTCTTGAAGAAGTTTAAGATTGGTCACTATAATGTTTTTCCTGAAGCTGAAGACTCCGCCCCCCCCCCACAAAAAAAAAAAAAGAGAAAATACGATAATAGATATCTTTACGAAATTAACATTTTATAACGAAACATTTTGCTTTTGAAAAATTAACTTTGAATATTCAAAAATAATATTTTGCCTTTTACTTGAAAATATTAAAAATTTAAACTTGAAAAATTTAAACTGAACATCTAAAAATGGTGATTATTTTTATTCCCATTTCGACCCATTTCAACCTATTAAAACTTTCCATACTTTTTGAAGAAGTTTTAAAATATTTAAGGAACATACAATCAGCATATTTAGTTCCTAACTAAAAAATTAAATATATCAGAAGTTGTAAGCTAAAAGTAAGCTAAATTTGAAATTTCCATAGGCAAAATATATACCTACATCTCTAAAAATGCAAAAAATATAGAAATACGAGAACACGGTCGAATAAGGAAATAAATGCATAATGTTATTTGGTTATTTGTTCTTGTTCTTCGTCATCTTCCGAGTTTGTAAACATTTAGATATTGTCAAACAATGTTTATGAGCCTTCAACACGCATTTTGTGGGCCACATGAGGTTCTCTGAATCACTTTACGTCTTTTTATGCTAAAATAGCAGTTAAAATAATTTGAGCTCCGTGAAAGACTAATCACAGTATATCTCTGATTAACCGGCCTCCAGGGGACCGGATATAAGGCCTGATAAACGAATCTGAAAAAGCATGCAAAATATCTTTGATAGGTTGTAAATTAGATTTTAAAAGTATATATGTTGTTCATAAATACTTACTAAATAATTATTCCTTTAGTTAAAAGATGAATAATTTTCATTTGTTTTTTTAAATTTCAATTATTGTTTTGTAGCAAAATCATTCCCCTTTTCCAAAAAAATAATATAAGTGGTAGATGAACTGTTCGGTAGGTCTCATCACAATTTCAACAACTCTCTTTCCTTTTGCAGTCATCATCTCTGCTCATATAGCTATTGACTTCTCTCGTTCTTCTTCTTTCGTCGTTTTTCCTTGAAGAACTGCTTCGGTAATTTCTTAGTCCATAAACGCTTCATTCTTTGGAATGTTGCCACCTAAACCAGTGTAAAATCCAGTGATCGGTCCGTTTATTCCTTGTCTTTGATATGTGATAATTATTTTAAATTGTTAAGTAGAGCAGTTTTGCCGATATCTATTAGATCTTCGCCCAAATCGCAGTCAATTTTTCGATATCAGGTCATAGGTTTTCTCCATGACTTCACGAACGTTTAAGTAGGCATTTCGTCAAAAGCAGATGTCAACATATAAATCTAATCCTGAATGTTACTTTTCTTAAGGGCTTCAGTGAGTCGTCATTAGCAACTCTCTCAAGTGTTTAAATTAGAACCTTTCTTCTGTAACGCTTTTTCAACCTAACTACCACACCTTGATCCATAGGTTGCACAAAATATGTAATGCCAGATGGTAAAGACTTCTCGCTGGAATCACAAGCAGATAGGTCAGAGAGATGCGATGGACTGACACCACGGACAAAATTGCTTTAAAGCTAATTTTATAAGCAACAAATGAGCTTTAACTTTTGGAACAAATAAAGCTATAAATCATTCTTTATATAAAAAAAGAATCTTTCTAAGATGACCTCTAGGCTTTATAATAAACTTGGTAGAGCAGTGAAAATGAATTTTTTAAATGTTCCTCTGGGTTAGGCTGATTTTTCTACAACGAAAAAGGTAACTTGGGATTCCTATTGGCATACGTACAAAGGGCCACAGGGATTCTGTCATTATTCATTTTTAAACCGGTGGCGAATTTTTCTTTTGAAGCTACTAGCATTTTTAACGGACGAAGCTTCAAATTTAAGCCTATTTCATCCAGCATTTAAATATTGTGTAGTGGGATGATCGTATAGTAGTATCGTTAATACTATTAATTGTTGTGACCTGAAGAACTCAAGCAAATCTGGTTTAAATCATAGATTGATTTATTGACATATAAAACTTTAAAGTACATTTCTACCATATATCCGATAATTCCATTCATACAGAATCATCGGTAATTCAATACTAACTATTTTGTTTACCTTAAGCCTTTAATCATTTGTATTTAACTTATTTAATTATTACAACATCAGTACATATATCTATTAATCATATTCCATTGGTTCAACTTAATCCTAATACACTGGCTCAACTTATTCATAACACACTGGCTCAACTTAATCATCATACAGTGGCTCAACTTAATCATCATACACTGGCTCAAATTAATCATAATACATTGGCTCAACTTAATTATAATACACTGGCTCAACTTTATCATAATACACTGGCTCAGCGGCGATTCGCGTGCTTTAATTATTACTAATAGTATCATCAGTTGATTGAAGGAATGACCAGCACACAATGGTGAGAAAAGGGACAATTTCTGTGCTGATGAACCGGTGATGATTATTAATGACATCGGAGACCTCTAGGGCATCCCTGAGGAATTTAAAATAATTCAAACAGATGACGGCATCGGTAGTGGGATTTAGTAGTCGTTCCGAAGGACACCAGTAGGGTTGACGGATTCCGTTGTGGGCATCTATCACTCCTCCGTTGACGTGGGCGCATCAGGTGGCTCGGCAGTATTCAGTCCATTTATTCTATGTCTTTCATATTAATTCGGCAGGCGTCTATCATTCTCGCTTTCGCGTCACTCATCATTTCATGGGCGACATTAGTCTCTACTTATTACTACTATAGGGTGCAGAATCGTCTGAGATCAACTTCTTAAATATCATAAGAGATCATATCTTTTATTTCATTACTCATCATCTTATCTTAGGCTCCTTCCAGTGGTATGGATCATTCTATCAATAAGTACATTTAGGTGCATTTCATATGTGCGCTTGCTATCTGACTGACTAGTATTTTTCTCTCAACTCAAGTGAACATCTTACTAACAGCAACTCTTACTCTCGTATACATCTCTCTCTTACTCATTTTAGCAGACAACCTTTTGCACTCTATAATTAGTATCGACTGGCTTCTCTCTAGCAGAGTTTTCCTAACTACTCTCCTTCTCTCTCAGTTGACTTTCATTCTTCTTCTCAACATCATATATTCATTCTTAATTTTCTAAACGCCACCTCTCCCAATCTCTCACTGGTTATACCTTTTTATCCCTTCATTTCTTTCATAGGCTTGTGGTTTCCTTACATATCCATTCCAACCAGTCCTCGGCGTGGGCGTCACATTCTGTAATTTCCTTCTACTCTGACCCTTTTACACGCGCTGCCCCTTTAACCGTCGATCCGAGCTATTCCTAATTTTATGGCCATCATAAATTCTTCCACTCCTCTCCTTGCTCTGCACTTTCTATCTTTTCATTTAGATCTCGTGCACCTGCTCTCTGCTGTATTCTTCCTTTTTTGTCTTGCAATGTCTGTTTTTATTGCCCCTTATTAATTTTCTGTTTCAGGCCACTTCTACGTCCTGCTGCAATTTCTTTCCAATAGCATAATTATTCTTCAATTTCTTTCTTCTGATCACACAATGTATAAAATGTCGCAAAACCTCGGGACATATTGAATTTCCGTATTCTTTAAAATCGGCCCTCCCAGAGGAACTCATCTTTGTCATTCTTGTACAAACAATATCCATAACACATCATCAGGGGTACGTAATTTTCGCATAAAAAATATCGAAATTTCGCAAAAAAATAATTTCAATATATAAAATTTCGCATTTATTCGCAAAAATAAATATTTATGTATATAAATTCAAAAATTTTGCATTTATTAAAAAAATCAAAATTGTACTTACTTGGTTAGGTAAGTATCAAAATTCTTAGTTAAAAGCTAACATTGTAGTAGTCTCTACATTCTCTTCCTTAAGTCTTTAGCAATAAGTAATAAGCAAATTTCGAGAGGGAGATCTGTGAGTTAAAGACCATGGATGGTCTCAAATAATCAATTATGTTAATAAATTATTACTATTATTACCTAATTTCGCTTAAAAAAGCCGTTTATCACCGAGTTTTCGCAGAAAAGTAGTAAAAAAATAATTTTCGCATTTATTCGCTCATATCGGCAAATTTCACATTTATTCGTATCTATTTCGTAAGTGCGAAAATTACGTATCCCTACGCATCATCAATAACTTAATTTTTAACTTAATAAATTTTTTTGTTGTTGCATCCCTCAGAGTGCACCTTCTTGAGACCATCCTATCCGATCCTGTTTGGTTACTGAAATCTTGCAGCAATATCCGGTCTCTTCTCAAACCATTTATCGTACTTTTTCCGATATTCAATTCATTAACTATCCGAATTACATATTTTCTACTATCGATACATTTCAACGCTTTTAGTTTCATTTCAATAATTAACACGTTATCCGAATTTGAGAGTCAATTATTTCAAACGAACCTAATTTAAATACAACAACAGTAACGCTCCAAAAAATAAGTACAGTAAGCGACTACTATCCAAAAGGCACAGCTAACATCCACTTATTTAAGGATAAGTTCGAGAGCTTTGAAACCCATGATTAGCAGTGATTTTATTTTTTAGTCATTTCAATTTTAATTTATATCCTGGACGAAGTGTACGTTGTCTTTGGTTACAGTGCTCTGTACATCTTCCTGGAATTAACAACGGAAATTTGATTTGCTCGGGAAAAAAATTCTGGATTAAAATATGGCCCGTTAGAGCGAGGCCGGATAAAAGGGTGTCTATTGTATCTGAAGAGTGAAAACGTAGAGGGAGGAAAGACCGACAGCTGTAGAGAGAGAAGTGTTGGGAATTTTTTAGTTTATTTCTATTTGTCACGAAATCCATTGATTTTCATAAAGTGTTTCTATTATGTTTTATGACCTTGCCTGGTTATAATCTTGAATGTAACGTGCCGCTCTGCGATTTATTGCTATAGTTGTTAGTTCTTATTTCTGGGTACTAGTATGAATAAAAATCCCCGAATTATTATAATTGATACAACGAATGTATAGTTTTTTTCACAAAGAACATTAAATGAAAACACGTTTCTGACTGAAAAACGCGTGGTGGGCATTTTTGAAAATTGGTGATCAGACTTGAAAATTGGTGATCAGACAGAGAATTGGTGATCAGAAAATTGGTGATCAGACGAAAATTGGTGATCAGAAAATTGGTGATCAGACTGTTCAAGTAGCTTATTTAAGTGAAATAAAATGAACCTCAAGATTCTTATAACAACAGAATTGACATTCCTTATTATGCTGTTTTGGTACTTTACAGTATTCTGGTACTTTCTAGTTCCTTGAACTTGGGATGTTGTTATATAAAAGTCCAGTGACGTAGCTATATAAAATTATTCTTTTCTGTTTCAGAGTTACATCATTATTGAACATGTTCTGGAAAAGACGCGGTTGTCCAGTTGGCAAGAGTAGCGGGCCAGTGATCTGAATGTCTCTGGTTCGATGGTCCTCTCTGCAAATTCACCACCGTGTACACAAATGGTGGCCGGATCATGTAGAATCTTCGCAATGTCCTCCAAGTTCTCAAATTACCTGTGGAGGGGCTGGGTCAATTGCATCGGTCTCGTCACTTACCTCGGTTCTAAATTAAGGGACCGATCCTTTAGCCAAGTTGAACTCTGACCCTCGCAGTGCTGTTGAAAACCGCAGCCGCACCACTCTTTCCAATAGCCGTAATTTGACTTGAACTGATAGATACCATCGGTCAAGGGACATCAGAAATAACAACACATGTTCTCGGTTCATTCTAGCTCACACGATTACCGATAAAGGCCCATATAAACTTTCAGAATATTGATAAAGCCCTCGTAATTGCAAAATAATTTTTTATAAGGTCCATGTAAGCTTACAAAATTGTTGATAAGGCTCGTGAAACCTTACAAAATATTGATGTGGCCCACGTGAGATTACAAAATATGGATAAAACCACATAACCTTATAAAATTATTGATTTGAACCTCCCCTAAGCTTATGAATTTATTTATGTGGCCCTCGGTTTTAATAATTAAAAGCCCCAAATTTACAATTCGCCGTTGTATAGTGATTTCTACGATCGTCAATTAAGCAACGAACGGTCTAATCAGATTCTTCAGGTTCGAGTACTGTGGTTAGCATGAATATTTGTAAAAATCGAAATCGGCTTTAAAAAATAGGTCCCACTTCGTTTAGCGCACGTGTAGCAAAAGTTGACACTCATCTCTGAAATATTTAAACCACCAACACTTGTAAATAGACAGGGATGTCAGTTTGGGGGGGGGGGTCTAAATAATCTAAAAGGTCACATCACATGACACGTACCACTCCCAGTAATGAACTAACGGAGCCTTAGAACATAGGATTTCCCAAATTCATTCTGTCATCTTCTTTTCTTTTCAAGATCTTAGTTACAAATTCTTCACAATACAAGCAAATGCCACCAAAAACACTCGTGCATTATGATGAAAGACAAACAAAAACAGCGAAGAAAACCTCTAAGACAAGCAAAAAAAAAGGCTCTGTAATTAATTAAAACAATCGTCTTCCACATTGTGCCTGATTATTTTAAAAACAAAAGGTTCCCCTTTTCTGCCTGAAATGATGTAGAATGAAAAAAATGAGCTACTGACGCTAACTTAATTTATATTTTTAGTTATGTTTCAAAAGAAAATTATTTTCGTTTACTTCTCTAATGAAATTGTATCTCTTATGATAACTTGGAAAATTTGCAGTCATGTTGAAATTCAACATAATTGTCTTTTTCAGAAATTAATATTCTTTTAATTGAAAAATTAAAACACAACAATTTAAATCTTTTGTCCGTCAAATCTACAGTTTAAGGACCTATTTAGGAGAATGCATGGAATATTTCCTGCCGATGTAAGTAAGTAAGGCTATTAACTCAAATTTTCATATGGATTTTATTGCTTCTAATACTATTACCAAAATTTTCCATATAGGCAATAAATGATATTATATATAGTATGTTAAATTAAAGATAACACTCAAATATAGGAATTTTTTAAAAAATATTTGTATACTGCGTCAAAGCTATATATGAGGTGGTGAAAGGCAAAGTGGCGTAAGTCAGTAAGTCAAGTGATGTCAGTCAAAGAGTTTAACTGCAAAAACTACAAAAAATTCCACCATAAATTGAACAAATTATAATTCATAACAGTTATTACAATATTGCAAATAATAAATATTTACAACTCCACTATAAATTGAACATGGAGATTACATATTTGCCCCCAAATGAAAAAAGTTGAAAATGTGACATACACCACTTTGCCTTTCAACGCCTCATATCTATCTATACTTATATATAAAGAGAGAGCGATTTTGTACGTGGAGGGTAATCTCCAGAACTACTGCACCTACTTGAAAAATTCTTTCACTGTTTGAAAGGTACATTATTCCAGATGGACATAGGCTATATATTATGTATATCTGATCATCTATACTTATATATAAAGAGAGAGCGATTTTGTACGTGGAGGGTAATCTCCAGAACCACTGCAACTATTTCAACAATTATTTCACTGTTTGAAAGGTACAGTATTCCAGATGGACATAGGCTATATATTATGTATATCTGATCAGTAGAAATAAAGTTAGGGGCTTAATTCTAACAATCTCCATTGTTACCGCTACTGTCCTCTACCGCTTTTTGTGCCGAAGTCTTCAACGATCCTTAGCGTGGTGCTATCTATACTTATATATAAAGAGAGAGAGATTTTGTACGTGGAGGGTAATCTTCAGAACCACTGTACCTATTTGAAAAATTCTTTCACTGTTTGAAAGGTACATTATTGCAGATGGACATAGGCTATATATTATGTATATCTGATCAGTAGAAATAAAGTTAGGGGCTTAATACTAACAATCTTCATTGTTACCGCTACTGTCCTCTACCGCTTTTTGTGCCGAAGTCTTCAACGATCCTTATCGTGGTGCTATCGCGGTGGGCTTCTGTTCTGACGCTAGCGGTTCGAACATAGCCGTTCTCCGGCACGCCTTTTTCTTTTAAAAAATATATTTTAATTATTAACTAACATAAAATTAATTTAAGGTATTATTTAGGTTATTATTAAGGTAAAAAAAGATTTACAATTTATTGGCTATCAACTGGAAATTTATTGGTATAATATTTTGTTCAACCCGAACAAAGTCGGGACGGGCCGCTAGTACTTATATTTAAAGAGAAAGCGATTTTGTACGTGGAGGGTAATCTCCAGAACCACTGCACCTATTTGAAAAATTCTTTCACTGTTTGAAAGGTACATTATTCCAGATGGACATAGGCTATATATTATGTATATCTGATCAGTAGAAATAAAGTTAGGGGCTTAATCCTAACAATCTCCATTGTTACCGCTACTGTCCTCAACCGCTTTTTGTGCCGTAGCTTTCAACGAACCTTAGCCTGGTGCTATTGCGCGGGTTTCTGTTCTGACGATAGTGGTTCGAACCTAGCCGTTCTCCTGCACGCCTTTTTATTTTAAAAAATTAAATTTAATTATTTACTAACGTAATATTAATTTGGATATTATTTTAGGAATATTATTTGAAAAAAATTTAATATTATTTAAAAAAACATTCTTTACTTAAAATCCTTTTTTTATTTTTGTATTTTTATTTCATCTCTTAACCTCTCTCTTTTAAAAAATTAACTTTAATTAATAACTAACGTAATATTAATTTGAATACTATTTTAGGTGCTTAAAATAATTTAACAAAACATTCTTTACTTAAAATCCTTTTTTATTTTTGAATAAAACTACGGTCTCAAGCACACCTCTTTCTTTTAAAAAATTAACTTTAATTAATAAATAACGTAATATTAATTTAAATAATATTTTAGGTGCTTAAAATAATTAAAAAAAAATTCTTTACTTAAAATCCTATTTTATTTTTGTATTTTTATTTCATCTCTTATTCTAATTTTGGGATACCAATGTTTATCTATATTTCTATAATAATATATAAAGAGAGAGAGCAGATTTTGTATGTGGAGGGTAATGTACAACTTTAGTACATTAAAATGCACCTTACATCTTTTCCTTTGTCAACCGCAGTCAAGTAATCATAGCAGCATCCTTTAGCTTACGGGGTCCGTATTTCGAAATCGCTCTTTACAACGGGAAAATGTTAACTACTTCCTATCCCAATTTTACGTGGGGGACATTGAGCGTGGGGGGTCAGGGGAAAGAATGGTTAATTGCTTTCTTATTGCTTTCTTACTATTGAAGAAGAATTTCAATAGTAGTTCATCGGCACTCCGTGCCTCTTTCATCTCTCAAAAGACTGAAAATGGATGAACCGCGGGTGAACCGCCCTTCTGATGTCGCTCGCCTGAAAAGAAATAGCCTCTAGCTAGAACGACAAAAGATTATTATTCAGTCCTTTTCGACAAGATTCACCCTCCATTCCCAGAATGTCACCCAATTGTTCTTTTGGGGGCAAAGACGTTAGGAAAGTCACAACGAAGTGGAATTCGAGACTATATCTCTGCCGACATCACACCGTATTTTTCGAGAGTATGTGCTTCGGATATATGCTATCCCACCCCGTAAGGAAAAGGTTTAATATTTTTAAGATTGAAGTAGAAGAGGTATTGATAAATACAAAAAGGATTTTTGAAACTGGCAACGTTAAAGTGTTTATTGAAGAAAACTACATTTGGAACTACGCTTTTTATTGGACATTTAAGGTTAAAAAAAGATTTACAATTTATTGGCTATCAACTGGAAATTTATTGGTATAATATTTTGTTCAACCCGGACAAAGTCGGGACGGGCCGCTAGTATATATAAAACAGTTCCGTAACTGACTGACTGAATGACAGATAACGCACAGACCAAACCGCTGGACCTAAAGGGAGGAAATTTTGCATGGCGATTCTTCTTACAGTGTAGGGGTGCACTAAGAAAGATTTTTGAAAAATTCTTCTTGCATTTTTTAAAATTAAATTTTTAAGCTGTTTTTGTAACATTCTTTAATGTTTGCATTTAAAATAACAATTTGAGTGTTATTCAATTGATATCCTGAGAAAGATCATAAAAATTCCTTTAAAATGAAATCTTTTCCGAATCTTTACCTTAATTTGCTGATTTTTGGTGAATTTTTAAATATTAATTTTTAGAATTTAATTTATTAAATGCTGATCAAGTAGTTTCTTTTCTTTTTGGGGTACTTTAAATTAATTTTGCGTCACGTGAATGACAACGAAATAAATTGACAAAAAATATTATAATACAGTAAAAGGTAAAATTTAACCACTATACTAATTGAGATGGAAGATTTTTAAGAATTTAATTCAAATTAGTATGTTTTATGGATATTAAACATACAAATTAATTGCATAGATTGACCGTTGTATTTCATTTGAATATTTTCTTCTATATTTTTTTGTCTATAAAAATATCCGTTACGATTTTTTTATAAATATATATTTTTATTTATTTATTTTTTTTTTTGGGGGGGGGGCATTAATTGCATACATTGATCGTTGTATTTAATTTGAATGTACTCCATAGCGAAGCATGGGTATTCAGCTAGTACACAAATAAAACAAAATGATTCATTTTCCTAAAGGTTTTATTTATTGATTCATCGACGTATTCAAAATATGGAATTTCTTATAGCCTTTTCCTTTTTTAAAACATATAAATGATTTTTCCTTTATTTACTACCCAAATAAATAAAAATTATCTTGTATTTTCTTTTTTCAAACTATTCACCAACCCTCTTGAATATATAACGAATATAAAAATGCTATGAAGAATATATTTTTCATTTTGATGTTAATATACGTGCTCTATTAAATGATATGTTCCCAGTATGACCGATATTTTGTGATAAGTTTCTTAACTATTCTTAATTATGGCCCATAACGTGACGTGCTCTTTATTTTATTGCACGTGCTAGAGTTATTACAAGTACTTTAGTTAACATGCATTGTCAGCTGTGAGGAAGCCAAGAAATTGATTTATTTACAGTATGAGACACTGGATATGTTAAACGGTGTCTCGCCTGCTGTCTAGAATAGCTCCCTAACTCTGTCTCCGTGAAGGAGAAATTTTCGTTCCTTTTGAGAACTTTATTCGAACTTTATTAGGATATTTCTGCATGCTTTTCCCGACTTTGAACTGCTATATTAAATTTCATGATAGTTTCTTTGAAGAACATAGTTAAATTTAAACTTTTCTCAGTGGCAATAAATAAATTAGTATAAATACAGGATAGCGAAAATAACACTTTGATCATAATAGGAAATCATCTTATGATGGAATTTATGCGGTAGAACCATACAAAACAAACCAAAAACAGTTTCGTCAGAGTTTCCTAATTTCTTTTCTGTATAAAGTAAATTATTATTTATTAAGATATGGAAGAACAATCATTAAACAATCTCCTCATAAGCTGAATATCCCAGACAGCATATTTAAGATATGTTAAGCTCCAGGATGCAATAAAAGTAACATCGTGGTTTCATATTTTAAAACTTTCTATAACTGTGTTTTAGTATTCTCTTAAAAACAGAGATGATAACATACGCGTTTATTCACATGTTATCGATTACAGCATTATTAAGAATTTGTGATTAAAGAAACCACTTTTTAAAATGAATTTACTTCTAATGTTTCATGTGGACACTGGGACTAGTCAAAATTTCCAGTGTCCCATTCCATATCTGATGTAGCAGTCTTGCGAATTTCTAACAATTAGTTACTTATTTTTTTTGACCAAAAGAAGCACCTCAAATTTAAGGGTGGATAATTTGAAAAGAATGTCTTTTATTTTGTTAGGTATATTAAGATATTTTCAATTACTTACTTAATAAAGATAAAAAAAATATATGAAGGCTGTAACGACTAAGGGTCTGTTCACATAGGAGTCATTTGCGTTGCGTTAAGGAAAAGATGACGTTGAGACGAAAATAAACCAATCATAGGCATTAAAGATTTCATTGCTAATCGTTTGGAGGCATATGATTGGTTAATTTTCGTCTCAATGTCATCTTTTCCTTAACGCAACGCACGGACTCCTATGTGAACAGGCCCTTTATCACCTGGCGTGGGAGTTCTTTCATGCGAGAAAGAGATGACTCAAAGAAAAGTTCCATATTTTTGTCCCAAACTTTTATTAAATCCTTTTTAAGGGACACACGCAGATACATATAAAGTAATTAAAAGAATATTGATGTGCCATACGGAGCCATGTTCGACAATTAAACCCTGTTGGCGTTCCGAGATCAATTATGTGTACTCTGCAGTTCAACTGCAAATGCCTTTCTCCAACAACAGAACGCTCCCACCGGAAGTAGGGATGGCACACGCCAACCTTGAAACGGGTTTTACCAGACCTAGCGCGCCTTACAAAGGCCTTATTTAAATAGTGGGCCAACTCCACTTAAAAAAATAAAATGAAGTTAGCCTCACTTTCATGTTCATACAAGTAATTTCTATCTTATTTTAAAACTGGTACACCTCCACTTTATTTCTGCTGCCAACAGATGGCACATGAAATCAGACAAAAAAGACTTCAGCAGTCATTTGTCAGCACTCATTAGATAATAAGGCTCAAAATGAAAAAAAATTGATTGGCTCCCTATTCAAATAATACCTTCATATATAATTAAAAAAATGTATAATAAATATAAAAGATTATATATATTTATCCAATATATAATATAAACAATAAATATATATAATATATAATAAAATATTCATTTTATTATATTGTTACTTTTGGACCATAGACGCACCCGAATTTTAAGTCAATTTTTTATGTAAAAAAAGGTGCGTCTTATGATCCGAAAAATACGGTAATCCGTTTTTTCGTTTAGATATGACAGTATTCGTGATATGAAAGATTTTTTACAAATAAACGCACGAATAAATATATAACATAGTCATAGCAAAACATCGAAATCTGTGTGTGTGTGTTTGTTTTTTGGGGCGGGGGTGAATGCTTTCGCAAAAGTGAAATCGTCCGTTATTTTCTAATATGTGAAAGATCATTAGACAAATATTTTCTAATGTGTGAAGATTATGAAATGGTTGGGCATGAGTTTGTTGGTTGCATTAAGGTCTATTGATTAGGAGCATCAGAAGTTTTAAATTTTGTTTTGATATTCCTGTTTTAAGGATGGTATAATTTGAAGCCTCTGGGTAAGTACCCCATTTGTTTATGTGATTATCAGGCTTCGTCAACATATACGTTTAAATAATTTCTCTTGGGCAGATACTTCTACTTATAAAATACACCAAGGCATTTAGGGTATCTCAGCTGAGTTGTGGAAAAAACTGAGTAAATATTACGAATAAATATTGGGAATTCAGCTTTAGACTCGTACGTGAAAGAGTTATATTCACTTGGATATCGCAAGTGAGTGGACAATATAAATCACTTTGCCCTTTACTACAGCTGGCTAATAAAAAATATAGTATTACACAAGTATTAGTGCGAACAGGAAATTGATTATCTCTTGGGAAGATACTTTTACTTTTAAAACACACCAAGGCATTTAGGGCGTCTTAGCTGAGTTGTGGAAAAAATTGAGTAAATATTGCAAACAAATATTGGAAATTCAGCTTTAGTCACTGAGACTCGCACGTAAAAGAGATATATTCACTTGGATAACGCAAGCGAGTGAACAATGTAAATCAGTTTGTGCTTTAATAAAGCTGGCTAATGAAAATATAGTATTACACAAGTAATAGTGCGAACAGGAAATTGATTATCTCTCTAGGGAAATATAATCTGTGACATGTGCTATGTTCCATTAGCGAATTATAAATAATTAATTGCAGGAAAAAAATTATTAATTTTAACGTACTATAGTGTGCAAGAAAGCATGATTAGATAACAGTTCCAATACAGGGGTTGCTGGACAGTGAGCGATTGCTATGAGGCTTAACAGTAGCATCACATATAAAATCTTGAAATTTATGTAACTTATGTTACTCGCCTTGGAGTGATAATTCTGGTACCATAACTATTTTCCTATTGGTATATTAGAAGATTTAAATATTAAGGAAATGTAAATAAAGAACCTTGTAAGTTAATTAGAAGTGTAGAGATTATGATATAAACCCCATAACTTGAGGCTCAGGTTTGTATATATTTTATGGTTTTGGATAATTCCGTTTACCAAGAGTTTTAGTCACACGTAGTAAAGAGTTGCAAATAATGTGAAGTAAATAGAAAATAGAAATGAATATAACTATTTACAACGGTCTTTATTTGCATGGTAATTCGT
The DNA here is from genome assembly GCA_907164885.2 of Dolomedes plantarius. Classification (NCBI taxonomy): domain Eukaryota; kingdom Metazoa; phylum Arthropoda; class Arachnida; order Araneae; family Dolomedidae; genus Dolomedes; species Dolomedes plantarius. The sequence goes on from OU015492.1 coordinate 172,090,791, forward strand.
TTGTTAATGTCCAATGAAAGTGTCACATGAAGCTACACTTCATTCTTTAGGTGTTTCTCGTTAAGGCAGCTTCGAATAACGATGATTGATTCGTACCTCGTATAATACTGAAGTAGTGTCCCGAAAGAGCTCCCTTTGAAACACGTTTAAGGAAGAGGGAGCGTGACGTTAGTTGGAAGAAGCATTAGGTGGAAGAAGAAATAAATAAAGAAAATCCTAGCAGATCGTATTATCACAGAGATAACGTTAAACAAATCTTTAACAAAGATTTTGGTCTTCCTTCTCAAAATATTGCCAGAAAAATGTAGCTATAAAATAAATCATATTACTTTAATGTAAATAGAAACAAATTCTGACGCACTCGAAAAATTAGATAACTCTTCAGTTAAGATATAATAAAATACTGTATATTATTAATTTCGAATGAATTTTATGATGAATTTTGAAATATAAAAGTATTTTATATACGAAACTTATCTAACTTAAGCTATATATTGAAATGATCATCATTTGGTTTAATTGCATCTGAACTTTAGAAAATTTATTTAACCTTTAAAGATTAATTTAAACAGAAACCCGAACATTCAAGCATATAACATAAATTAGCATTAAATCCTGTGAAAGAATATTGTATTTTGTAAAAATGGACTGTTACATCGGAATTTTTATTGCTGTAAGGTACATTTTTTTCAGCGGTTAAAATTTTCTTATACGAGGGACTATAGGATAAATGATTAGCGAAAGATATAGAAATGCATAGAGGAAGATAGACAGATAGACTGACAGGCAGAGAGAGGAAGAAATAAAGTGTGTTAGAGATAAAAGGGTACATCATTATCCTCATTAACAAACCGCGTAACTCAAATTTCCCACTTTTTACAGGATGAACAAAGAAATGATTTATTCGGCAGTCAAAAGATAAGTTATTATCATTTATTCTTAAAAATAAATAAAATGTTCTGACACACACACACACACTCATATATATATATATATATATATATATATACAGTAACCACCGCTTATAGTGATCAGTGGTTATAAGAATCAACCGTTTATAAGAATCAATATCGCAAAAACAAAAACAAATGTATTATTTCCATGTTAAAATTTCCGCTTTAAAGAATCAATCCACCGGTTATAAGAATCAGTTTGCAATCGTCGGCTTCCTTTCATTTTTCGAAAAAATGCCACTTGAACTCTCAAAAGGTACGAAATTCTTTCTTAAGTTTTTGAAAAGAAAGATTGATAAAACTTTGGGGTGGAAAACAGTCGTAAAATCCTTTAGCCATAACATAAGAGTTTCTCCTTATACGTTTTTGCTAAATACTGTCTTATTAGCTTTACACAGGGGCATCTAACCCGCCCGTGTCCAATTTCGCTTTTCTCCAGACAGACACTCCTTTTTTCCCACCACTTACTTCCTGGTTGTGGATTTCTGGACCCTGAAACACATAAATCTTCCGCGAAGTGTCCACCGTCACTTACGCAAACGGGACAGTGGATTCAGCACTTCAAACCGTGAAACGTAAACGGATCCATTTTGCTGAATCAGATGAACCAGATGCTGAATCAAACATAAAGTGAATCTTCGTCTGAGACTGTAATAAGCATACGTCGCTAGTATTCACTTTCGTTTTCTAACAAAATTGCCAGTTAGAGTTAGAACTTTTTGAAAGTCGAATTCAAATATGATAAAAACAAGGAAAACTCTTAGTTTTTCTGAAAAACAGAACTTGTTAATTAGATATAATGCTCTTCCAAAGTGTAGTCAAAGAGAAGCTGCCTCTTGTTGATTTTATAATCATGTGTTGTTACTTATAGGTCTAGAAATTGAATTATAGTATTTGTTTAGAAATTGAGTATTTTTAAAATTATAAAAAATAATTTTAATAAATGATAAATAACGTAAATTAAAGAGTATTTAATGGTAAATTATGTATATATGTGCCTGTGTGTTTATATATATGTACAAGTATATATTTGTGTATGTGTGCCTGTCCAAAGGGAAGTTTCGGTTATAAGAATCAACCGCTTATAAGAATCAAAAACAGTAATAACAAACGTGATTCTTATAAGCGGAAATCACTGTATATGCCCCATTGTTATGTAATTAAACATCTTCATAATTAATGATTGAGTTACATGGTTAACAACAGCGAAGTTAAGCAGTTACGTAGTATGTGTTATTTTTCACTTCATTTGGATGAATTAATTTTTTTTGCGTTATGAGGTTTGACAGAATTGAAAAGGGACCATAAACCAATGTAATAGCATGAAAATCTCAAAATCTTATTTTTTGTTACGGGGTTTGTCGATTCGACCAACGATATAGCAGAGGGGATAGAAAGAGATAAAGTCGGATAGTAATAGGTTGGTAGAAATTTGTAACTCAAAAAGAAAATTTTTAGGGCCATGGAAAAGGAGCAAGCTTGTGAGGTACGGAATCCAAATTAACTCCCGCCCTCTCTGGTTAAAATAAATTGCCGTTTGAAAAAGAAACAAGCGCGAAGTAAATGAGCGGCGCTTTTCTACTAGATAGGAAACCCTGTGGATAGCGTACACGCGCGACAGTCAGGCGTTAGACGCCACGAGGCGAGTCCGGAGAGAGGTGAGGTAGGAACAAAAAAACTGAAGAAAAGAAGATAATTTTGCTGTATAACAGCTGGACATTATCAAGCTCATCGAAGGCAATTGGTGTTAGCTATCGTTCCTGCGACCTGGTGATAAAGTTAAGACAGAAAGGTTAATGTTGCGAATTTACAAATAGTGGCATGGCTGAATTCTGGCAGGATCTCAGTAATATAGTTACCGGGAATAACACGCGTGATGAATTCCCCATTGCCTCCTAGCGAGGATTACGAGAATTATGTAACCTAATTGTTGTTGCAATAAATAGAGCTTAGTGTAGAAAACCTCGTCGCATCTCGTTAATGGTGATTTCGTTGTTTTAGTATATGCGTTTCCGCAAACTAACAGATAATGGAAACAGTGAACTTCACAAGCTTTCAGTTTCCTATATATTCTAACCTGTAACAATACATGAGTAAAATTAAATAATGAGAAATCCTCCCATTGTCTGGATAGTTCAGTAGCTAGAATTCTGGCCCCGAGGTTAGAGGAGAGTGGGAAATTTTGGTTGCCGCACTGTCTCGATTATAGTGGGTTCAAACATTGGAATGAAGGATTGTGTGCAGGATTGGTTATGACTGCAGATAGTTTGAAATATAAAGGCCTCAGGGCAAGGTAAACAATGTATATAAATTTATAAACTTTGCATATGTAGATAAATAAAATCTTGGCATAAAATCTAATAGTTGATAGGTTTTAATGACGATGCTTTGAGATTTGATCAATATAATAGAATAATGATTTACATTTATTATTTAGCCATGTTTAAATCAAGGGAATAATAAAAAATGGATATATATTTTAATAACCATACTATACTAAACTTTTATTGTGTAATATATTTAATTAGATTGGAAATTATTTCTAGATTCCTTATTTATAAAATGTAAATGGTGACCTTTCTTAATGTATATACCAGGGTCGCCTCTACCATTGTATAAAAACATAAAAATTATTGACACAAACTTTTTTTTAAAAAGATTAGATTTTCCTTACACTGAAGAAAATCACTGATTAGATTAAATCCCAATTTTCAAAAAAGCATTTAAATTAAATTTTCGGAACTTTTTGCAAAATCTCATACCCAGAAGAAACTATATCGTTTAATATTCAAATATGTCATTCTGGAAGAATACATTTTTTTTCATCATTTGTTATTTTCCATAACCCTGTCCCCAAAATTCAAAGTTTCACATTTGATATTAAATAAATGGAATTTATAGCTATAAAGAAACTCTTTTATAAAGTAGAATTTTCATACACTTTATCCTAATATTTATTTCATATCTCGAAATCCTACCGAGAGTTGAAAATTTCACATTTAATGGACAAAATAATGCATTTTCAAAACTGCAGAAGGTGCTGAAAAAAAGAGTGTTCTAAAATGATTAATGAAGAAATTTCCAAACAATCTCTTTGAAAAGATCGAGGAAAGAGAAAAAAAAAATTCGTGCCAGATGGGGTTTAAGCAGATTATTTCTTACCTTCTATTAATATTAATAACGTCCATCTGTAGAAAAGCATTCATCAACACCCTCTGTTTTCGATCGAATAAATCATTCTAAAATAAACTACTTTTCAATGTGCCATTTGCAGGGATATAATTACGCTTATTTCTCTGGACTGATTTCTTCTCAGAATTTGTTTTGGAAGTAAAATTGACCTTCTTTGATGATAATTTTAGAAACATATTGATGAGTACCTATATAAGGAAAAGATTCAGGGAAAATAGTAAATATTTTCTGCTCTCATTTACGTATTTCGCTGAGAAACTGCAATCTAAGTTACATTAAAAATGAGTCTTTCTCATCAATGACTACGCACAGGGGAAAGTACTGTGAAACTTCTGTAAAGTGACCAGTCACGGTTCCGAAAAAATTTGTTGTTTTGGAGGGGTGGGGGTCGATTTATCTAAGACGACTTGTCATGGTTCCAAAAAAAGCTGGCCGTTTTGAGGGGTGGCAGGAAAGAGAAGTTATTTGTGAGCCTTTATTTTCAAATAAAAATATGTTTATCCTCGAGTAACAAAAAATGGCCGTATCTCTGCGTAGCTAATCAACCAATTTAAATATAGCGCAATGAATTGACTCTTCTTTATAAATGACATAATTTTGAAATCAATGATGATTTGGATTATAAACAGACGAACTACCTATTATTCATTCTCAAAACTCTATTACTCAGATGTAAGGAATAACTGTAGATTCAGTATAGGACCAAAATATGCAGCTTATACTAATACTAATATATTCCTCTAGAATGAATGAAAACTAATAAAAATTCACATAAATAACAATTTATAGTATTTATCATTTTCTTTAAATATTTTTCTTAAATGCCTAACTACTTTTCAGCTCTACAACGGTACATATAGTTTCTATGTACTTAATATTTTGAAGGCGAATACTCGTACATTATTTTACCCTCTTCGAATAAATCGCTAATGGTAAAGCCTTACGGTCATATGCAATATAATGGATTTCTTTTCTATTCATTTCACTAGCTTTAGTTTTCCATAAAAGTTCTGCTGGTCACGCAATTTTGAATTTTCTAACAAAAAATATTTGTCTAGTTGTAAATTAACTTGTAGCAACTCAGTATAACGAATACAAAAAAAAAAATGCTTTGAGTCATGCATTTTCCCTTCCACGGAACATACGCTTTTTAACTGTTGTAAGTATTTGTCATGATAAAAATATTGATTTTTCTAATTCTTTTGCAAAAAAGAGTTGCTGAAATAGCGTGCGAGACATTGTGGTATAAGTCTATTATCACAACGTCGAATCGATAACAAAAGCCTGATAACTTGAAACTTGACACAAACAGAAAATAATGTACAATATGGCATACATTTTATGTATAGGTATTTCATTTTGAAATTCATTAGGGATTTCCTCTTTGCCTCGATTAGTTTCATTTATTGTTTAGGGTTTAATTGTTTTTTGCCAATGCGAGCCAATTATCCATTGTTTGTCAATTATCCATTAAAAATCAACAATTAAAACATTCGCAATTAACCCTCGAGAATCGTCGTTTTCATTCAGTAGGGCCACCATACAGGTGAACCCCCACAATGCCGCCACAATGCCATAGTGCCGCCTTAATTTTGACAGAACCAACCCAGGGCCGACATCTAGGGGATCTCGACCTTCTCCCACCCTCTCTGACCTCACAGAAGGACTTTCCGATCTACAGATTTAACATACCCATATTCGGCATGGACAAGAAGGTATTTAATGGCGGTCGTCGGAATTCGAACCGAGCACCCCCAGTTACAGTCGCAACGCGCTACCAATAGGTTACCTCGGACCCAGGGAATGTTGTTGTTATCTTTTATATATAACGGTTGCCTTATACCGCTGAAACTGTTCTCCTAAGATACTCTGCTATAAGTTCTTTAATATCAGGAAAATTGAGCAAATATGTAGCCTTGACGCCCGGATGATGTGAGGATATGTTTTAACGTAGGATTACGTTCCTCCATAACGGTCCTCTGGAAAACAAAATTTCAGATGTCCTGCGTCACGAGTTATAATTTTGGCAGCGCGCCTAACCCAGTCTGTATTGCTTGGGCAAGCAGTAAACAGTTAAACAGAGAAGTACCAAAATGCATCAAAATTTTGACTCACACACACACACACATATATATATGTATTTATATACATATATATATATATATACATATATATATATATATATATATATATATATACATATATATATATATATATATATATATATATATATATATATATATATATATATATATAGATATATATATATATATATATATATATATATATATATATATATATATATATATATATATATATATATACAGTGCAATCTCTATCAATCGTTTTTCAAGGGACCGACTGAACTGAACGATAAATGAGGGAATATAACAAAGAAATATGATCGTCGGAATTCAGTGAAATAAATGATACATACGAAAAAACGATGATTCGGGGAAAGATCGATCGAGATTCCTCTGTATGTACATACGTACATATATACCTAACACACACATATATAGATACATAAAGGTAACCAACGATAAGTAATCCTATGTTAATAACCCGCGGTAGTTTCTTTAGATGAGACTACCTGATTTTTTTTTGTTTTGATTATTGATAAATAAAATGAGGTGAAGTGAGAAAAAAAGAACAACCATATGTCTAAGAAGCAGTCGAAAATGTAATTATACATTGCGTTGATTTCCTGAATCCCTAGCCTTGCAGCATATTTAATGGACAGAGTGTGATTATAAATACCCTCGTTGACGTGGTAAATACAAATTTAATTTTCAGATATTAAGATTTTTTAAAAATTTTATTCGTAACACCATGAATGGGTTTTAAATCCACGGGAATAATCTTTTTAGCTTTGTTTGACGTTCAAGCTAGTCTAATCATAAATATTTAAATAAGATATTTATTTAAACGAACTGGCATTATATTATTTATTAGTGACTGTGATAGCCTCTGGATATAATACCTTCATGGCGCCAAATGTAACGCAAATATTTTCAAACAAATGAAAGCAGTTACATAATTCTTTAGAAGGAAATGGAATGATAAGAAAATGATTCAAGTTACATCTTTAATGCCTTAGCAATCATTGGAGAACCCTACACAGTATAAATCATTTCTTTCACTCCAAAATTTAAATTCCTTTCATTCTTTTCGCCCGAGGAAAGAGAAGCCGCTAACTTAGATAGTGAGTGTCAAAAAAGGGGATATTTTGACAAAACATTAAAAACCAGATTTGCGAGCCCTTTTCAAGATAAAAATGGAAATCGATTTTTTTTTAAAGATCTTTTCAACTGATTTTTTTTTAAATGCAAATGTTGGCAAATCTTAGAAAGCATCGGAAGATTGTGTGTTTCGCAGAATGCTGGGTAAGCGTTGGGAATTAAAATTTCCTCTATTACTGGTTTTATTTTTTCATAGGGGGTCCAGGACACAAAATTCTTCTAATTTTTGAAAATTTTTTTATTGCATTAAAAATTTTTGAATTCTTTTCCGCTTAAAATGACGTTTAAATCATGTTTTTATCTTAATTACAACAGGAGATACAATTAATTTTTTTTTTGCAACATTCCAATAGTAGCCAATCTGTGTTTAAACCTGTAAATGCGTCTTTCCGCATGATTTTATTCCCCATTTCTCGTCTTTTAATTGTTAGAAGTCAAGAACCATTAAAAATAAGTAGTTCAAACTTGGAACATGTCTTTTTCAATTATTTTACTTTATTTTGAACCAGAAAATTTGAACAAAATATTTACTTTTGAAAATATGATTTAAAAAAAATAAGTTACATTATTTTTTTTGAAATTTTTATTCTAAATATTTTTAATTTTAAAAAAAATTAATATTTTAAAAAACGCTGGATCAAAATTCAAACTTATGCATTTCTGTTTAATTTTAATGAAAAAATTTTGAAATTCGACAAATAATATTTCGAGTTATAACGATTTTAATTTATCCCACTTTTATTAAAAAATTTAAAATGTTTAAATTTTTAAAGCAGTTTATGAGAAGTTTTATGATATAATTTTGTTTACAAATTATAGGTTAACAATCACAAAAAAATCTAAATTTAAACTGAATAAATAAAAAAAAAATTAAAATGTGTCCTGGACCCCTTATATAGATTCATGCTACTAATATAATGATGGAACCAACTAATTAAAACAAATATAGTACCTATTTAATAAAAAGTGTATGCTAATGTGACACAACACATAAAATATCTATTAAAATTTATCAAATATTCCAAAAGGATTAGGCTTATTTTTATTATAAAAAATTACTGCAGACATAAAAATGACAAATGCTTTTCTTATTTGTGTTTTTTCTTACCAAAAGTATTATATTTGATTTTAGTTTAATATAAAGAAGCAGAAACTACAACTGTGAAAGACGAGATATCAAACAAGATATGGCTCTAAAAATTTCTTTACACATTTTTACTGCTTTTATTTCCAGAGTACTAGTATAGTTTACGTGAAGTGCCATTCGTCAAGATTATCTTCTTTTTAACTCGTTTGAAAACATCCGTTTCCTGATAATAATGGGCCATTTTTTTTTAGAGAATGAATTATAGTTTACGGTTAATAAATCAAGTTTTGGCAGCAACTGCAATTCCTTTAAATCATAATTTAATGCCACTTTTCTACGTATCTGCGAGAAAATATTTTGCCGCATCTGCGCTGAAAAGTTATAGTTCTCTTGCGTTTGTGATAAGGGTTCCAGTGTTATTTATATAGGTTTGTAATTTAAATGTGTTATTGTTCTATTGATTTGCTTATCACGAAACACTGTAGCAGTGGATATAAAATTTATAATCAGTTGTGTTACCAAGGCCAAATATAAGTTTGAATGATTTATTCAAATATGTGAATTATTTACAATTGTTTGATCATTATGAACGAGAAATATAACACTGCAAATATCTTGCAAAATATTCAAGCTTTGGTTTAGTTTGGAGCGCTACGGTCAACTTCTTGCTACACGAGGGCTAATTAGACCGGGACCTACAGTTTAAAGACGATACCGAACGGCTACAAACATCCATGCCAACAGTGGGACTCGAACCCACAGGATCTGAACCGAATGCCAGAGCCCTAGTCATTCGGCCATCACCTGGCAAATATTCAAGGGAGAAATTTTCCCCCCAAATCCAATTATTTTTCATAAAACCAACGACAGCCTATTTTCTTCAGAGTATTAATACGATGTTTAATAATTATTTTTCTAAATTTGTGTATATTCTTTAGAATACCTTCGATTTGATTGCTTTTGTTGTGTCAGCTGAGAGACATGTGATAGTTTTATAAAATCATTGTGCAGACTAGAAAAATCCCCCCAAAAATATTCAGGTAAAAAAAAAAAAAAAAAAAAAAAAACCTCGATAGTGCGTTAGCAAAACTAGGTATAAATGTCTCTTATGTATTCTGTTTCAATGGAAACTCTCCATTTTCAATCTGGAATGACGGTAAAAAATAAAAAAAAAGTTTAAATATGGGTAAGTTTCAAGAAAAATGCAGTACAGAGGCAATTGTTATTTTATGCACATATGTATTCATTTTTGCACTCTGTGGTGTCATGGCCCCACAATTAAATTTTCCGATTCACGAGAGGTTTTTTTAGAGAGATGACAAAGCCGTTTACTAGAGTTAAGCTCTTTATTAGTTTCGTTGCTTCATCTGATATACAAGTATAGGTACAACACAGTTTCATACAGTATTTAATCTGCACCGTCAGACAATCAACATAAAGCATTATCGCGCAGAATAGCACGTCTGTCGATCCTTCCTCTAGCGAAGGCCTCCGGTGCTCTGTCTCAGAACAGCAGCTCCCCTGTCAGTCTCTCGTCTCTCAGTCCTCTGTTAATCATCTTTGCATTCGTGCTGGTCTTTTTAAGTTCCTTCCGAATCTTTTTAAGCCATCTAGATTTCTTTTCAGAAACTCCAGGCGGTTCAATAGAGACTCTCCCACAGTTTTTAATGACTTCCGGTGTCCTTAATGATGTCGATTATGGACCGCGTTACCACATCCGCTATGTTAATGAAAAATGGGTATACACCATTTGACTGCCGCTTTAGAGAATAGGTCAGATATGTCAAGGGTGGGTTATAGCTATGTTGCTACAACACAAATAGGGCCTCACATTGCTTACTTAGATCTTGGTCAGTGACTTCGGGGCCAGTTGACACTATCGAAAATTAAAACAAAAGTATCTATTAAAGTGTTAGTAACAATCAAAATTTATATTCTACTTAAAAAATTAGCATTGAAAAATTTTTGCATCCTCTGATATTGGAATATTTAAATAAGTTTGTTCATAATTTATTTTACAAATAATTCCCGAGATTCTTTTTAATTTTTAAAAATTCTTATTTAAGTTCTGAAAACACAATTTTTCTAGACATTTCAAAATTGATATGTTCTTTATCCATTCCATTCTCTTTCTCCCGGGACACAGTAAAACAAATGAAGTTCTTGGTTTTTATGAAGCTATCACATGTCTCTCCGCTGACACAACAAAAGCAATCAAAGCGAAGGTATTCTAAAGAGTATTCACAAATTTTGAAATATAATTATTGAATATCGTATTTTAATACTCTGAAGAAAATAGACTGTCGTTAGTTGTATGAAAAATAATTTTATTTTGGAAAAAAAAATTTCTTCCTTGGACATTTTGCAGGATATTTTGGTGTTATATTTCTCGTTCATAATGATCAAGGAATTGTAAATAAATCACACACTTGAATAAATCACTCAAACCGTATATTTGGCCATGGAAACACAGATAATTATAAATTTGCAATAAGTATATATTTTTCATAGCAATGATTTTCAGTATAATTTAAAGCAAAGCACCCGGTCGAAAAGTCCATTTGGTCCGCTCCAGTACAGCCTGTATACTAATGTGCTTTTTATCGTATACTAGCGGCCCGTCCCGACTTTGTCCGGGTTGAACAAAATATTATACCAATAAATTTCCAGTTGATAGCCAATAAATTGTAAATATTTTTTTACCTTAAATGTCCAATAAAAAGCGTACTTCCAAATGTAATTTTCTTCAATAAACCCTTTAACGTTGCCAGTTTCAAAAATCCCTTTTGTATTTATCAATACCTCCTCTACGTGAATCTTAAAAATATTAAACCTTTTCCTTACGGGGTGGGATAGCATATATCCGAAGCACATACTCTCGAAAAATACGGTTTGATGTCGGCAGAGATATTGTCTAGAATTCCACTTCGTTGTGACTTTCCTAACGTCTTTGCCCTCAAAGAACAATTGGGTGACATTCTGGAGGGTGAATCTTGCCGAAAAGGACTAAATAATAATCTTTTGTCGTTCTAGCTAGAGGCTATTTCTTTTCAGGCGAGAGACATGAGATGGGCGGTTCACCCGCGGTTCATTCATTTTCAGCCTTTTGAGAGATGAAAGAGGCACGGAGTGCCGATGATCTACTATTGAAATTCTTCTTTAACAGTAAGAAAGCAATAAGACAGCAATTAACCACTCTTTCCCCTGACCCCCCCCCACGCTGAATGTCCTCCACATAAAATGCAGGTAGGAAGTAGATAACATTTTCCCGTTGTAAAGAGCGATTTCGAAAAACGGACCCCGTAAGCTAAAGGGTGTTGCTATGGTTACTTGACTGCGGTTGACAAAGGAAAATATGTAAGGTACATTTTAATGTACAAAAGTTGTACATTACCCTCCACGTACAAAATCTGCTCTCTCTCTTTATATATTATTATAGAAGTATAGATACACATTGGTATCCCAAAATTAGAATAAGAGATGAAATAAAAATACAAAGATAAAAAGGATTTTAAGTAAAGAATATTTTTTTTAATTATTTTAAGCACCTAAAATAATATTCAAAGTAATATTACGTTATTTATTAATTAAAGTTAATTTTATAAAAGAGGTGTGCTTGAGACCGTAGTTTTATTCAAAAATATAAAAAGGATTTTAAGTAAAGAATGCTTTTTAAATTATTTTAAGCACCTAAAATAGTATTCAAATTAATATTACGTTAGTTATTAATTAAAGTTAATTTTTTTAAAAGAGAGAAGTTAAGAGATGAAATAAAAGTGCAAAAATAAAAAAAGGATTTTAAGTAAAGAATGTTTTTTTAAAAATAATATTAAATTTTTTTTTTCAAATAATATTCCTAAAATAATATTCAAATTAATATTACGTTAGTAAATAATTAAAGTTAATTTTTTAAAAGAAAGAGGCGTGCCGGACAACGGCTAGGTTCAAACCACTATCGTCAGAACAGAAGCCCACCGCGATAGCACCACGATAAGGATCGTTGAAGACTTCGGCACAAAAAGCGGTAGAGGGCAGTAGCGGTAACAATGGAGATTGTTAGGATTAAGCCCCTAACTTTATTTCTACTGATCAGATATACATAATATATAGCCTATGTCCATCTGGAATAATGTACCTTTCAAACAGTGAAAGAATTTTTCAAATAGGTGCAGTGGTTCTGGAGATTACCCTCCACGTACAAAATCGCTCTCTCTTTATATATAAGTATAGATAGATAATAGAAAGAGGTTAAGAGTTGAAATAAAAATACAAAAATAAAAATGGATTTTAAGTAAAGAATGTTTTTTTAAATATTCAATTTTTTTAAAAATAATATTCTTAAAATAATATTCAAATTAATATTACTTTAGTTAATAATTAAAGTTAATTTTTAAAAGAAAAAGGCGTGCCGGAGAACGGTTAGTTTCGAACCACTATCGTCAGAACAGAAGCCCACCGCGATAGCACCACGCTAAGGATTGTTGAAAACTTCGGCACAAAAAGCGGTAGAGGACAGTAGCGGTAAGACAGTAGCGGTAACAATGGAGATTGTTAGGATTAAGCCCCTAACTTCATTTCTACTGATCAGATATACATAATATATAGCCTATGTCCATCTGGAATAATGTACCTTTCAAACAGTGAAAGAATTTTTCAAATAGGTGCAGTGGTTCTGGAGATTACCCTCCACGTACAAAATCGCTCTCTCTTTATATATAAGTATAGATATAGAAGAAGCCCACCGCAATAGCACCATGCTAAGGATCGTTAAAGACTTCGGCACAAAAAGAGGTAGAGGACAGTAGCGGTAACAAAGGAGATTGTTAGGATTAAGCCCCTAACATTATTTCTACTGATCAGATATACATAATATATAGCCTATGTCCATCTGGAATAATGTACCTTTCAAACAGTGAAAGAATTTTTCAAATAGGTACAGTGGTTCTGGAGATTACCCTCCACGTACAAAATCGCTCTCTCTTTATATATAAGTATAGAAGAAGCCCACCGCGATAGCACCATGCTAAGGATCGTTAAAGACTTCGGCACAAAAAGCGGTAGAGGACAGTAGCGGTAACAATGGAGATTGTTAAGATTAAGCCCCTATAGATTATAGAAGTATAGATTATAGAAGTATAGATACACATTGGTATCTGAAAATTAGAGTAAGAGATGAAATAAAAATACAAAAATAAAAAAAAGGATTTTAAGTAAAGAATGTTTTTTTAATTATTTTAAGCACCTAAAATAATATTCAAATTAATATTACGTTACTTAATAATTGTGTGCGCAGCCGCCATCTTGGATTTTTTTGCGCCAACTTGGCAATTTTACCGTGTTTTGAGGAGTGAAAAATTTCTCGCCAATGTGTTTTAAGCGGTGTTTTCAAAACGCTGGACTTTGAATTTTTTTAGCTTTTTTAATAAAAACCACCTGTTTAAATTATGAAACTTAGAAAAATTTTTGAAAAATCATTTAAACGTTGGACTTATATTTTTTTTTGGATTTTTGATAAAAACCACTTTTTTGAAAAAATCTTTCTCAAATATTGGAAATTTTGGGTTTTTCTTTTAGCTTTTTTAATAAAAACGACCTTTTTAAATTGTGAAACTTAGAAATATTTTTGAAAAATCATTTAATCGTTGGACTGAGATTTTTTTTTGTCATTTTTAATTAAAAACTACCTTTTCAAATTATGATCCATATGAAAAATTTGGTCAAATGAATTTTACTTACAGATAAAATTTCAATGCCATCTATTCAGTTTGCCCTAACTCTTTGACTAATAGCAATGAATCACCAAAATATTATGCCAATATATTGTTAATTAGAAAAAAAATACAGCATTTTCGTACCACCTAAATAACTTGCAATTTAAAAATTATCTAAAATTCAGCTTTGAAAAATGTAAAATAATTATGAACCCATAAATTTATGGTGAGTAACCAGATCCTCTTTTTTTTTTGGGTGGTTAGGGCATTGTGGTAATGAAATTTTACTTCAGACTTGACCTTAACCAAATATTTGGTGCATACAATAAAATCGGGACAAGGATTATTTGACCATTTATCCTGCTGTGTTGGAAATGAGAAAAAAAAAACCCTTTTCCTAAACCAATAACTTAACCTTAACTAGCTTTTTAACTTAGGTTCCTGGGGAGAGAGAAGTTGAGCTTCAGTTATTTAAATTTATTTGTAATCCACTACAACTTGGAATTATAAAATATTTTAAAATATATTGTATTTAAAATGTATACTGTATTTTACATTTTATGAAAAAATGATGGCAGATAATTTTTACTTCAAATAAATGAAATGGTGTATCATTATAGTATACTAATTGACAATCGATAAACAAAATTAAAAGCAACTTAAATTTAATAAGTTAACGAAAAACTGATAATGGATTCAAAAATTTTCAACAAAAAGACTCTTAGTTTTAAAAATAATTTACTCTTTTGAGTATAGTCAATTTGACTCAGATTTCCAGGTCAAGGCCAAGATCTGGCCTAAAATTATTATACTGTAATTAAAAGATCACATCAGAAATAACTGTTTGATCTTAAAATTAGAGAATTTGACATTGGGTTATTTTTACCAGAACGCAATAATCATCGCCATGCGAAATGCGCCAAACCCTGGCGGAAAAATCCAAGATGGCGGCCGTGCACACAAATCTAGAGTATCCCCCCTAACTTTATTTCTACTGATCAGATATACATAATATATAGCCTATGTCCATCTGGAATAATGTACCTTTCAAACAGTGAAAGAATTTTTCAAATAGGTGCAGTGGTTCCGGAGATTACCCTCCACGTACAAAATGGCTCTCTCTCTTTATATATAAGTATAGATTACATAGTCTTAATATTTTATTTGCATTTTTCACATGTTTAAAATGTATGATAGGATATTGTTAAATAAGTTTTCAAACAGTTTTACCATCAGTAATTCCATCAGACAGTATTACCATTAGTAATTCCATTTCAAACAGTAATTCCATCAGAAAACGCTATACTTATTTTCTCCCATTTGCTTTTACATTTGGTTTTTCTGTGTTATAAAGTAGTAGCTTCTTACCATTTACTTCAAAAGGGAAGAAATAATGAAATAGTTAATACACATGATTTGCTCTATCATGTATCCTGCAACAATTTATCACCTGACTGAGCAATCACGAGATCGCGCAATCTCGGGATTGTTCAGTCAGATGCTAAATTCCATCAGGATATATGATAGAGCAAATCCTGTGCATTAACTATTTCATCATTTTATTCTTTTTGAAGTTAATGGTAAGTGGTTACAAAAATGGTAGCTACAAAAACCGAACAACGTTCAAAACTTATCTCAGAAGTTGATAGGGGAGTAGTCCTTTCAAATATTTCGACAAAACAAATATTATCTGAGTTTCCAGGCTCACCTTTCTCATATTTTCCATTTCAAATATTTTGCCAAAACAAATATTTTCTGAGTTTCCAGGCTCACCATTCTCATTATTTTTCCCCTTTCAAATATTTCGCCAAAACAAATATTTTCTGAGTTTCCAGGCTCAACTTTCTCATTATTTTTTCCCTTTCAAATATTTCGCCAAAACAAATATTTTATGAGTTTCCAGGCTCACCATTCTCATTATTTTTCCCCTTTCAAATATTTTGCCAAAACAAATATTTTCTGAGTTTCCAGGCTCAACTTTCTCATTATTTTTTCCCTTTCAAATATTTCGCCAAAACAAATATTCTATGAGTTTCCAGGCTTACCTTTCTCGTTATTTCTTTCTATTTTAATTTTGTATACATAAAAACGAACATAATAAAACTCATAAATAAAAAGAAATTTTTATATGAATACGATTTTTAATTGAAGAAAGTGGGTCACAAAGAAAAAAATCTTGCACATCACTGATATAGATGACCGTAAAAATTCTATAAAACAGTCCGAAACCTTTTCCATTTCAGATGGAGAAGCATTCTCTTCCGCCAGTTTCCACGTTTCAACAATTTCGTAATTGCTCAGTCAGATGCTAAATTGTAGCAGAATATATGACATACGATAGAGCAAATCCTGTGTATTAAGTATTTCATTGTTTCTTTCCTTTCGAATTTAATGGTAAGTAGTTCAGAAGCAATTTAGTAAGTTCGAAAACATGCCACTAAAATAGAATCAGATCCATAATCAAGCACAGTTTCAAAAATATTAATAATATGAGATTTTCATGAGGACTTCTAACTGAAAATATTTGATTGTTCAGTCTTTCTAAACTTTCTTTATCAGCAGAAAGATAAATTGCATGTTCTGTCCCCCCCCCCCCCAAAAAAAAAGAAAAATCAGATAAAATTCGAGACGTATTTTAATTTGAAGGTCAAATCTCTTGTGATATCAGTAGTAAAATATATCAAGGTCAAAGTGGATTGAAATGTATACATAGCCTGATTTTACACCTAAAGACACTTTAAGGGGAAAATCTGGTTAAAACAATGATGTTTAAGTCCTGGTCTCATTGGTATATTTGAATTAGATTTAAAACATTTCAATCTTTTAAGATTGTTTATCACCATACGCTCATAGAAAGTGTTTTATCTCCCGACTACATAGTTCATCCTTAATTTCTATAGTCAGTAATTATTATTATTTTTCTGGAATCATTTAAAACTGCTGTGAAATTGAGTTCTAATTGAAACACAAGCCAAGTATATATTATCCAATGTTATACTTTAATGTATTGGTGATATTATGGGTAAATTATTTTAGCTGTGTTTTCAACGCTCCAGTTTTTAAAAGTACGAATAATAAAGACCTGTCTAAAGTTATTGTTTTGGCGAGGGATGTATTTTTTTGGAGCCATTTTAAACTGCTGTAAAATTGATTTCCAATTGAAACACAATCCAAATATATATTGCCAAATATTATACTTTAAAGTATTGGTGATATTATGGGCATGGTATTAAATTAATTTAGCTGTGTTCCAATGTTCCAGTTTTTAGAAGTACGAATAATAATAAATTTCTAAAGTTATTGTTTTCGCGAGGGATCCATTTTTTGGAGCTATTTTAAACTGCTGTAAAATTGATTTGCAATTGAAACGCAAGCCAAATATATATTATCAATTGTTAAACTTTAATGAATTGGTGATATTAAGGGTGTGGTATTTAAGTATTTTAGCTGTGTTTTCAAAGCTCCTGTTTTTTATAAGTACGGGTAATAAAGATCTTTGTAACGCTATTGTTTTGGAGAGGAATCTCTGAAAACAATTTTTATAACCTTAAAACAGAGCAGCTGGAGCTATAAATTATGCAAATAAATGCATTTATCAGCAAACCCTAATTTTAAACTTTACTTTCTATGGTACAAAAAACTCCTCCTAATTTACTGAAAACTCGTTACACAATAAATTTTATTAACCACCTTGTCAATAAGTTCTTTCAAAACTGTTGTTGCCATGTACGTCACCCCAGTTTTTAATTTAAGTAATGCATATTAATGATTTACTTAAAGCACATTTTTGGAGAAATTTTTGTTTACAGGTGAAAAGAAGGTGTTTGTTTCTGGGAGGCAGAACAAGCATGCACCTTTGGATTGAACTATACGAGAATTTATATGTGTATAAACTTTTAAAAAAGATGAGCTCATATTTAATGAACACCCGTCAAATTAGCATTTTACTTAATGGATTAGAATTTTGTTGCCTTATCCAGTTTTCGGGAAATATTTGAAAAAATAATGAAGCTGTAAGTTATGCATGTATAATTTTCACAGAAAATCCCAATTGATCTATAAATTGAACAATTTTGTAAAGGGCAAAATACGAAAAAACTATTTTTTAGATATCAAATATATTCAAGACATATTTTAATCCGCACAAATAAAGATTTTTGTTGGCTACAAAACCTATTTAAAATCGAAAGCCCTAGAAAATTGATGAGTTGAAACGTAAAAAACCGCTTCAACAGTCATAAGTAGATTTTTTTTATTTGTTTATTCCCATAAATTTAACATAAAATCATGTTTATATGATAGAGACAATGATTCAACTCGTTTAACGTATTTCCTTTTCGCAGTTACAATTTACTCTGAACATCAAAGTACAAATGACACTTCTCTAGACACTTACATGTTAGAAAAATCAAAAACAGGGGAGATGTATCATTTAAAAGATAGATCTCCCCCTGTCCTTTAATCTACATCATTCAGTTTATATAGCACCCCAGTACTTGCGCCCTGAACTTATTGTACTATCTAACTTCCTCTTAGGGCAAACTCAGTCTTTTGCCAACAGCAAATATCTCCCTCATCAGCTTTACTGCTCCCTACGCGGTTACAGATGGTTCTAAGTGATTACGACGGGTTCATTTTGTAGCTGTGTTCCTTTTGTCAAATTTTCCTACCAGCAGCGCATGCGCCTGACTCAAATGGGGGATCTTCAAAGAAAGTCAGTTAGATTTGCTTGATTACTCCCTGAGTGATTTTTGCACGGGATTGGCCTAAGATTGTTTTCATTATTTTCCCGATTATTGCTCCACCTATGAGTAAGTTATTATATGGATCCTTGTAAAACTTTCATTCTTTTATTATCTAAACCTTATGCACTAGAGAAAAAAGGCTAAGTATCCTTTTACCAACTCCATAATTATACACATAGTTTTGCGTTGAGTGGTACTATATTGTTGCACCAAAGTTGCTGGTGAGAGCCTCATCAATGGTTGAAAAGGTTATTCAATTTTCTATACGGGTGGGGTTTATCGCATCTATACTTTACATATAATAGAGCTCAAAAGCTTAATTAATTCAATTATGTAACATATATTACAACTCGAAAAATCGAACTATGTTGATATAACAGTAAAACGAATAATGACTGAGCCAAAAAAAAAAAAGAATTTTAAAATGGTGGGATTTTATTTCCTAGCCAACACTATTAATACTTAAATAGTTATTTATTTTTTATACTTGAAAATAAACTACTTTTTCCACTCATTTTCTAGCCATCTTTCTTTAAAAGGTTTTCAAATACTAAGTTCCCAAAAGGATCTTTCTATTGAAGTACGTGCAACATTTCCTTGATAAAAATTAGTTTCAAACTACAAGTGGCTAACATCAGAAAATCCAATTTTAGTTCTAACTCCATTGAAAAATAACAAATAGGACCAGCAGAAATAGTTATTTAATTTCTTACAGCCTGTAATCCAAGGATTTTATATAAATTGACAGATAGAAAAACGGCGATCATATCCTTTTTTTTTGTTGTTCCTGAAAGTTCAATTGAGTAATTTGAAAAAGCTCGCTCATTCGGAAAAAATTTCAAATTTTTTCTGAAAATGTTGAAACGTCTACTAAAATATATGTATGCTACCAGTATTAAAAAATACTTAGTAGTTCAAATTTGTTAAGTAGTTAAAATTTGTTAATCTACACTAACCCACATAAACGTAATTAATCAGAGAATAATTTATGCAAGAGATGAGTCTTTTAAAACCGCATAATAAGCAGTAGAAATATCAATCTACTGGCAAGACATGTTGAACATTCAGCAACTCCCTCTATACCTTGTATAACATAAACTTATAGATACACAGAAATACATTATGTATACACATATATACAGGGTGATTTTTATTAAACTGACACTACTCAGGGCCACCTGTAGCGCGATCTATCAGCCAGAATTCCACCAAAATTGATAGAGGACTAAGGATGACATGGGAAAGTTTTTCAGTGAAAAAAAAAGTTCCGAATGTCGCCGATAGGGGAAGATATAGCACCTTAGTTGTCGGCGCACTCGAGAATTTGCATAAAACGCAAGCAAAACATCAAAATGCAAATTCATTGCTACGTAGTCAACAGCAGTGGCAGTGTTTTGTTCTATAAAGGTCGGTGCGGACTCTGTTGCGCCATCGCTTTACAGAAGAAAGAGTCCTCAGTGGCTTTTTCCACTTGTATGACCATCTCGCTCCCAGGACCTAACCATGTGGCTTCTTTCTGTGGTGTTTTATAAAGACCAAGGTGCAACTTGGTGGAGTCTCGAACTTGGCGGCCCTACGGGGCAACATATCCCCGCCTGTAATTAATATTCCTGGTGACATGTTATACTCGGCTGTTGAGAACGTTGTGTTCCGGGTGCAATGTGTCGTCTTTCAGGAAGGTGGCCACATTGAAGGAGGGAGAAGTGACTTTGCTGAATAAAGCGGTATTGCAGTGAAATTTCTTTGTTATTCGTTTGTCTGCTTATTACAACTTTTTCGGTATTCACCACTTATCTTTATAGCCCGAAATACTAGCGCTACTGTCGATTACGTAGTCGGGAATTTGCATTTTGATGTTTTACTTACGTTTTATGCGAATTCTCGAGTGTGCCGACAACTACAGATTTATATCTTCCCCCTGTTGGTGACTTTCGGGACTTTTTCTTTTTTCACGAAAACTCTTTCCCATATCGTCCCTGTATCAATTTTGGTGGAATTCTAGCTGATAGATCACGCTACAGATGGCTCTGAGTAGTATCAGTTTAATAAAAATTCCCCTGTATATATATATAGCAGAATATTTAACTAATAAATTGTAGGCCCAGCTTTCGGTTACAATGCAGTCTGAATTCCATGTGGGATTGAGTAATATAAGTCCTGTACATAAAATACTGGAATTTGATTCAACCATTCCTCCTGCAAAGTATGTCCCAACTATCCCAATGATGTTAGATGGGGAGAACAAGATCGAACCTTTCTCTTCAAACGTTCCTAAAACGTTGACGCTTCTTTCCCTATGCTCGAGTACAATATAGTCTTGGCAACAGGGTCGGCCATTTGGGTATAACGCCTGTGCCACAAGAATACGTGGTCTTCCAGAATGGATCCGATGTCACAGGTCTCTGAAGAACAATTAAAGTCAATTAAGTGTTCTAGGGACCGGCAAGAACCAACACTCCACATCATCAGAAAGCTTCCCTATCATTTATAGAGGGTACCAACCAGTGGGGAAGGTATACCTAGGGAGATGTTCGGGAGATATACTTTACCAGTAGTGGTAAACAATGTGAAGCTCAATTTTTATCCTACTAGATGTCCCATTGCTAATAATTTAAAGGTCAATTTTTATGTTCGTGGCACCATCTAATGAGTTTTCTTGCACTGGTGTCAGTAATGAGGGACTTTTGGGTTGCAGGACTATAAACAATCGCTCCATGCAGTTCCCGACATACTGATTTTCTTATCCTTACTGAAGCAGTATCATTAGATCTTGTATTCTTTAATGACGTGATTTGCTGTACTGTGGGTTTAGGTTTTCGTCTAACAATCCTTACCAAATTTCGGCTTTCCCTCACTAATATCATCATGTGACGCCCACACATTTTGAGGTAACACCATTTCATTTCTGTTCCGAGTCATAATCTTTCCTACTGTGCCTCGTGGTACAGCGCAAACATCTGCCCTTTTAGTAAACATATCCACTCACAAACCACGAAACAATTATCATACTTTTCTGCAAGTGACTTAGATCTGAGATTTTGCACTTATATTCCACTGCAGGTAATTCTATATAGACTGTACTATTACTGCGTGTTAGCTGAAATTCGAACTTCCCCGAATCCTATGTATCTGCTCACCGATGACGTCATCATCGGGATTTGCATACGTTTCAGCGCATGGGATTGTGTTAAAATGGTGCTTTTATTATTTTAATGAACTTGTGTAGAAAAGGGGAAAGTCCATGCACCCTCTGCTTGAATTCTGGAAAAACTACTTTTCGCACCCCAAGCGATTTCGAGTGGTATGGTATTATGTGAAATGGAGGAAAACACTTTACCTATTCATGACGTTAATGAAAATAATCTCTTGTCAAATACCGTATGATAATGGAAAAAAATAAATTGTATTGAAAACAAGTTCAATAAACTAAAGGAAACCTTGATAGGTTTGAGTAATTTAACTCTTCCTTTAATCAAAAGTTGTTTTATTTCCATCATAAATTTTCACAAAGAGGAAAAAAAAGTTTTATCTAAACAACAGTACTAATTTTTTTATTGACTACGACAGGTTCTCCAGACAAGCGGTCATAGTCTCTTTGAAAAGATACAACTAATAAATTCCCGTCGACGATGAAAGAGTAAACAGAACGTTAAATAAAGCATTAACGGGAAGATATTAAACCCCTGAACACATTTTTTGTTATTAGTTTATCTTTCATAAAAAAAGGTTGATATTTTTGATTCTGGTAAATTAGTTTTTTGAAAACGCTCTAATAAAGAATGCATTTTTCTCCTAAATAGTAATTTTTTTATTTTTATTTTTTAAGAATACTGGCAAAACACTTTTTTACGGGATGGACAAAAAAAATGGTCTCGTGATTTTCAGTATACAAAACTTTTGACAGGAGAAAATAGCTTACTTCACAATTTCCTCATGGACTGAGATGTGCATTAATTGTTTTAAAATAGATTCAGAAAAAAAAATCTCGCCTTAAAAAACTATAGCAGTCATGCAGAAAATTAAAGTTACGCAACTAAAAAAAAAATGTGTTCCTGTCATTGTCAAAATAATAAAAGTATTTAAACGTCTACTTATATATTTATTTAAACATTTACACTTAAACTACGACTTTGTCTTTAATTCATACCAATATTTATTTCTTTTTTTCCTGTACAGCAATTCCAGAACAAAATATATTTTTATTTATTGACGTCTCCCATAGATTAAATTTCATCTCAAGCATGGGAATTTTTGCTAGGATACTTAAAATGTGGAGCAATTCACGAAATTTTTTAAGGGGTCAGGCATCTTTTAAAAGCTAAGAGATTCGACAAACATGTCCCTATTTTCAATCATTAGTAGTTATAAAAATCCTCTATTCAGAAATATGAAAATTTTACCTTGAATTAAACACTCTTTCTTCTTTAAAAATATGTTTCTAAATATTTTCTAGTTTGAAGATGAATTTAAAATTTTTTTTTAGTATTTCAACCCTTGTTTTTTCAATGTTATGTCATTTCGCGCAGACTTGCGACTGTATATTAATGAATATACACATTTTGGTTTTACATCAGAATAGGGTGACCCTGGGCACACTTCTTGGTGCGATTGCGATACATACATACATACATACAAACATACATATATACATACATACATACATATATACATACATACAAACATACATACAAACATACATACATATAAACATTGGCACTTTATCGCCAATTTGGCGGGGGCACCCTACTCTGCAGTGAAAACCACATTTTTTTTTTTAGTTTTAAAATTAAGTTATGTAATATAGCTTTAACATGACCAAACTTTGAAATTAAAATTCTTAGTTCTTCTTAGAAAAAATATTTTTTTTTAGTTTCAGAAAAATATTTCTTAAATTTTACTGTAATTCAATTTTTTTTATAATAGGAATGACATAATAGTTGGTTATTTTAGTTACACGTGTTTTTATTGCAAGTGTATAAAATTTCATGGTATTGTAGCCTGGTATAGTTCTGGTGATATGTGCACAATGACATAAAATGAAAAAAACAAATGTTGAAATTTTAAACAATTAAAATATTTTGCTTCCAGCTAGGAAAAATTTAGAGCCATATCTGTAAGGAAGAAAGATTTTTTTTTAACTCACAGGAAAATTTTCAGATTTCTGAATATATTGTTTTCATAATTATTGATTAATGAAAATGGGGATATGTTTGTCGACGTTCTTTCTTTTTAAAATGTATCTGACCCTTTAAAACTGGCTCTTTCTGGATGGAAAAAAAATCAAAAGACGATTTGCATTTAAGTTACTTAGTTTTTTAGCGTAATGAATGATAATATTGTTGATGTATGGGGAAAGATAAGTAATCGTTTTAAATTGATGCAAGGAAAGGGTTTGGTAGAATATTCTAATGGAGTATTTTTAATAAATATCTAAAACATATACATTTATACATTTTTAAAATAAAAAATATAGGCTGTTTTTGTGCATCAATATGAAAAGAGAAAGATCTTAAAAACCTTTATATATAATACTTTGTATAATGTTAATGCCGAATTGTATTTGTTATAAAATCTTCGTTATATATGTATATTCGGCCAGCAATAAGCATGTATAGATTGTAAATGAAATTAAATGCAAAGACAATTAGTTTTTACTTCAGGGCAGCCTTTGTTACTAGCGAAATCTTATTTTATTTGTTTCACCGTTAGACCAGTTTTGTTTTCCTATAATAAAAAATCACAATAGTGTGTATTAACAGTAGAAACACCTTCTGGGCAAACATATGTGTACAAACATGATATGCATTGAATTCATCATTCTCATTTTCCTGATTGCTTAGTTGGTTTATCTCTATGTCCAAAACATTAGAGTTCACTCTTTTTTGGGTTTGATCACTTAATGCTTCCACTTAAGATGTAGTGATGTTTTGCGTATCTCCTTTTCTTTGAACATACCTTTAAGAATCTGTTTAGTTATAGATTAAATAATTTTTTGTCGGTAAAAAGGAGATACAGGGAAACTCGGTTAATACGAGATGTTTAGGATCGCTGAAAATGCTCGTTTTAATCGTTACTCGAATAAACCGTGAAAAAAAAATTGGGATGAAATAATCGGTTTAGGAAAATTATTGAAAATATAAAAATTTTCTACATATTAAAGTTAAATAATTAGAATGACTTACCTTTACTTCACTGCAATTGTATTTGCTTCTCTTTTTAAACAAAATTTGGAATAAACCAAAGATTAGGTGTTAACTTTTATCTTTAAACATTAAATTGTTTACGTATAAATACAAGCAATATAAATATTTTTAAAAATATTCAGTAAGTTTAGTCTGTTTTGTGTTGGTTTTCAATATAAAATCCCTTAAACTTCGCTTCATAATACTCAGTGCGTTTAAAGATTGTTCATCTTCAAAGTTTTAAAAAACATTACAGTCAAATTGAAGAAGAGCGTCCTGCACTTCACTGTAACTCAGTTGTTACTAATGCTTCTTTACTGTCTTCTTCATCTTCACTTGCACTTTCACTTCGGCTACAGTTAGAGCTCGACGCATCTTTAATAATGTCTTCATATGTTAATATACCTGAAGTCAATACCTCCTTTTCGACATTAATAAAATCATCTAAATTTTCACATTCATCAAATGTGTTCAGACTATGTTTTTTTTTAGCCATTGACGTAATGCAAGTTTAACATCTTCACTATCCTCATCATCTTCTTTTGATCTGAGACCAAATTTAATAAAGCAATTTTTTATTGTGGAGGCAGAATCGATATCCAATACATCCCACATTAACCTTATCGCACTTAATACATCAATCTTCAGGACCAGTTTCTTTTCCCTGATTACTATAATCATCAAAGTCAAAAAAGTCTGAAATAACATTTAAAATTGCGAACAATACCTTGCTCCATAGGTTGCATCACAGATGGTGTATTACGAGGTAAAAATTGTAATTCTATGTTTGAAACATTTTTAATTTGCGGGTTCGCTGTACAGTTATCCATCAGACCAAAACTTTCCTGCTTTTCGTTCAATTGTGTCTCGATAGATTTTTTAGCTCTCTTAATATCCATGAAGGTCCTCATATAAACCGTGAAATTTTACATTATTACACATTAGTAGGGATGTGTAATTTTCGTATTTACGAAATAGATGCGAATAAATGCAAAATTTGCCGATATGAGCGAATAAATGCGAAAATTATTTTTTTCCTACTTTTCGGCTAAAACTCGGTGAAAAACGGCTTTATAAGCGGGGTAATTTGGTAATAATAGTAATAATTTATTAACATAATTGCTTAAACCATCAGAGATCTATAACTGAGCAATCTCACTCTCCTTCTAATTTGCTCCGAATTTCACCTGGACGGTTCATCCGTAACTGAGTCGAACCTAAAAATCTAACTGTAAAAATCCACCATCAAGTTACGTGGAGCAATTTAGTAGATTAAAGAACGTCTCTTGAGCACCAAAGGTATTTCATCTACTTACCGTAGTCAGTCAACCAAGAGACTCCTGTTGACATTATACAGATTTTAATTTCAACGAAATGCTGCAACTATAATTTTGCAAAGATAGCTATACAAAGCTTCTATAGTAGGGGAGACCGGGGCTAGTTAGCATAGATTTTGGTTTTTGATTTTTCTATTTTTCTGTGCAGTACTTGGAGAGATTCTGGTGAATGCCGCGGATAGCTTAACTTTTTTACTGCAAAATCATGTTGGACCCATTAATTAAATCCGTGTTTAGGTAAC
This sequence comes from Dolomedes plantarius, assembly GCA_907164885.2. Lineage (NCBI taxonomy): Eukaryota > Metazoa > Arthropoda > Arachnida > Araneae > Dolomedidae > Dolomedes > Dolomedes plantarius. The sequence continues at coordinate 172,117,482 of OU015492.1, forward strand.
CCCAAAAACACTTTTCCTAAAAGCTTGTAACTATGCCAACTAACCCTGGGTGCGGGGTTAGTTGGCATACCCCTAGGGGTAAGTTGGAATTACGTAATATGCATAGGAATACTTATTCAAAACACAGCAATTTTCGAAGAAAAACATTTTATTTTATCTAAACTTGGGGTAACGTGGCTTTTTCTTCTTATTGTCTCTTTCAGCTGCGATTCTGTCTTTTATAGGAGTGTCTTTAAAAATAGCAGTAAACATTCTTTTTCGGCCACGATTGGATTGTTGTCGTGGCCCGGCTTTGGGGAAAGAGCGAATTTCTTCTGGGGTGATGGAACATGATGGAGTGGTCACCAATGCTGGTATTACATGAAGGTCATTTGACGTTAGTTCTGATTCATCCGCAGTTTGTGTAGCCTCTGGATCAGGGCGATCAGTGACAGAAGATGGTAAAAAGTCTGAGTCCTCAAATATGTCTGGGTTGAATGGATAGATCCCACTTACTTGAAATCCAGATGTAATGTTGGACGGAGTCATAGCTGATTGAAAGGCTGTTTCCATAATTGCTGGGATATCGTAGATAGTTAAAGTTTTCCCTGTATGATTGGTCATCCAAGCGTCACAATCCGTGTTGCCGTATTTTTTAAGGGATCCAAATACAATTGAGACACATCCGCGATGAACAGCAGGATTCTTTTTTGCAGCTCTTTTTCCGAGACAGATCTCCTTCGTTGCCAGCAGATGTTCTGTCAAATGGTTGCAATTTATGGCTGCAGTGTGGAGGAAACGATAGCACAGTAATCCCATTTCCTTTGAACAAATCGAGGGCCTCAGTGAACAAATGCGAGTCTTGATTATCGAGGAGAAGCTTGTGAACATCTGGTAAAGTGGATAAAATGTTGGGAAAACTTCACAAAATTGCATTCGACCATCCAACCTGACTTGTTGGCATCGCTGTTGGTGCCCTCTGGTCCAGATCGCACGAAATGTTCATTGAATTTGGCTTGTGGAAAAATTAAAAATGGAGGAATAGCACTTCCTCCGGCCGAGACGCAAATAGTCAAAGTAACAAGGGTACCTCTTTCAGCAGAGGTGAATTGCCCAATTTGCTTAAACCCTTTCCGTGCTATCACCTTGTCCGGCTTTTGAACGGTTGTAATCCCGTCTCGAACATGTTGTAGATGTCCTGTGGCTCGAATCCATGCCTGTTCATTACCGTTTGGAGTAAAGTGAAAAAGTTTCCGGTGTTAGTCCTATTGAAACTGGTGGCTCTAGCTAGGCTAGTGGTCTCAGGTGTTCGATGAGATAAGGATTTGTTTCTGTTCATAAAATAAGAAAGCTAATCAGGTCCAGCCATCATGTTGAGCCAAACTTTTGCCCTCAACATTGTGAGCATGAACGGCCTCGGTCATCGTCTCAATTGGTCGATTTGCTCGGTCTGTTTTTCTCTGGTACTTCCTGATAGCGAAAAACAATAAGTGGTTGTTATTCTCTCAGAACCTTATTTATAAACTTTTTCAGTGAAATCGGCGTTAATATTGTGAAACATTTCGAATATTTAAAAAATAATTTTAAATCAATATAGATTTATTTCTCTTACAACAGTTTATTTTTTGTTTAAACTAGTTTCAATCTTTCGATCATCCTCAGTCAAACGTGACTAAAAGTATTTTCATCACATGATATCTTATCATTTGGTTTTTAATTAAATTTTCTTTTATAGTATATCATTCTAATTGTATATTAATTTATTATACATTTTCATTTTTATTTTTTCAGGACTTTCTATTTTCTTCTCTTAAGAAGTTAATTTATTAAAATAATTGGGGAAAAAATTAAATTATTTAGCCTCTTAAGAGAGAAAAAAATAGAAAGTCCTGAAAAAAATAAAAATGAAAATAAAAATGTATAATAAATTAATATACAATTAGAATGAGATATATATATAAAAAATTAATTTAAAACCAAATGATAAGATATCATGTGATGAAAATACTTTTAGTTACGTTTTACTGAAGATGATCAAAAGATTGAAACTAGTTTAAACAAAAAATAAACTAGTGCAAGTGAAATAAAGCAATATTGATTTAAAACCTTTATTTATTCATTTTTTTACAGAAATTGTTTCTTTTTCAATGAACAGTAATGGAGGGGTTAGTTGGCATAGGTGTGGGGCGATTTGTCATAGCTATGCCAACTGATCCCATACCTAACTATGCCAACTAGCCCCACAGGGATATCCAAAACAAGACGGATACCACACAATCGCAAACATCAGAAACAAAATATTATGATACACGCATGCAACTACAGTTAACCACTCTTTCGAAAACTGCCATCAGCAGCGTTTCAATTCAATCTACAGGTTCACCAGAACAGAAAAAGTTGCGATTAAAAAATTTACTCAACAGTCAGAAAAGCGATGAAACAGGGCTCCTTCCTTCGTGTCACTTCCAATCAGACTGAAGTTACGGTGGATGGTGCACCTTTACATACACTATCCACTTGTAAGATGACAGCGCTCTAGCTCCACGGTGGCAGGAATTAGAAGCAGTGTGCCAACTAACCCCGGTCTATCCTACCATTAACAGAGTTGATGGTGAGATATTTTAGCATGTACTAAATAGTAATTAATGACAGAAGGCAAAGACTTAAGGGAAATAATGTGGAGTCTACTACAATGTTAGCTTTTAACTAAGAATTTTGATACTTACCTATCAAAGCAAGTAAAATTGCTTAATAAACGCAAAATTTTTGAATTTATATTTTTTTGCGAATAAATGCGGAATTTTATGCATTGTATTTTTTGTTGCGAAATTTTGATATTTTTTATACGAAATTTACATATTCCTACACATTAGAAATCAATACAGTGGTACCTCGACTTACGAGTGTCTCGACTTACGAGTTTTTCGAGATACGAGCATTCTCTCGATAGATTTTTTGCTTCGAGTTACGAGCTAATATTCGGGTTACGAGCAAACTTCAGATATCCCACCGCTAGTTTGCGCAACGAATGCCATGTTACGTGTTCATCAAATGAGAACACAAGATGCATATAATATTTACAACCTTTATGTAAAATTATTATACAATTGTATACATATTATTCTGAGACTACTATCCAGTCTTAAACCGAGAGATTAACGTTCAACAATTATCACCCGGGGCAGCTTGCGCTGCTCAAACTTGAGTCGCCCTCTGAAACCGAACAGCGCCCAACCTCTCTCGCAGAGAGATAGCTTCAATTCCCTCCTCCACACTGGAAATCCCCATGGGATCTAGGGGATGGGATGACCTTGGTCCTAGGATCGCAAGCTCTACCCCTTCTACAGATTCTGAGAAAACGTTCTTTGGATTCTCAGAAAGAAGAATCTGGACATTACAGCCACAGTGAACGATGCAACAATCGCCCAGCTTCCGTGTCTCACTTGTTCAATAATAGAGTAGCTGGAAATAAAAGCGAAAGTGAGGAAAGCGAGACGAAAGGGTAAAAAATCAACGAATAATATTTAATTTTTCCAGTTCAGCTTTTCTCTTCCTCTTCCACCAGCATCTTCAAGTCTGATCTCAAAGGTAAATGTTGTACATTACACTTAATAAAACAAATTTTTTGCAGTACATTCTATTGTACTGCGTTTTTATACAATGTTCGTCGTTTATAAGCACATTTTTCATATTTAAAAACATTTAACAAAAAATTACAGTGTCTTGGGGAGCCCGGAACGAATTAATGGCATTTCCATTCATTTCAATGGGGAAAATTGATTCGAGATACGAGTATTTAGAGTTACGCGCTCCGTCATGGAACGAATTAAACTCGTAAGTCGAGGTACCACTGTATTTCAAAACAATTTGTACCTTTTTGCCCATGGCCTCGTATTAACCGTGCTCGTATTAAGTAGGTTCTACTTTTTAACCGAATAATTTATATCGGAATAGTCATTAACCTTCAGACTTTAAACTAATTAATTTTTACGAAGTATAAGGGAATTCCTGTTTATTATAATACGGTTGTATGCCAATTTGAGATTTATGTTCGGGTAAGAGGAAAAAACATTCTTGTGAATATCCGTGTGACGCCTTGAATACTTGCGAAGAACTTTATTTTCTTCTTGTATCATGTTTTTGTTTTCCTATCATGTTCTTCACTTCTGCCTGAGACAAATAACGTCTCACGGTAATGGGATATTTAAGAATGGTGTAAAAAGAAAGATAAAAACTAAGCTTTAGGGTCTGTTCACATAGAATCCGTCAGCGTCAACGTCAACGTTAAAGATTCCGTTGGCGCTAATTGGTTAAATGGGTCAATAATTGGTATATGATTGGTTAGAAATTTTTGCTCTGAAGCTGACGGATTGATTCTATACGCAATTTCCTGGAATGGCGACGGCCACCTCTGATCTTTTGAAGTTTTCTTATCTACTGCAAGTGGATCATCACCTGGAAAAATATCAGAAAGATAATAAGACAGCAGCCACCATTACAAGCCAGTGTAGTGGTGAGAAGTCTCTGAAGATTGAATCAAAGATTGAGACAAAGTAACAGTGTGACTGGATTTTCGTGATTAGAAAGGTTTTGTAAGCTACAGATAATAATTTACTAAGCGCCATATATAAATTTAAATAGAAAAAAATCAAGAAATATTTAAATTCCTCGTTGTTTAACACGAAATAGTTTCCTTTTTCTGTTAACCTGCAAGCCTATTTCAATCATCCCCCGATTATTTCAATCATCCCGATTAAAAAGATACCTTCGCTTACTACGTATTCCTACCTTCACTTACTACTTAAGTCTTCTTCACTTACTATTACCGGGCTTGCTATATGTGCATGTATCCTATTACTCTTTACGTTTAACTTAATTTTCTTAAATATTTCGGTTTATATCCACCGGAGTGTACTTTATTATACTTTAATTAGTACAAATGTTTAGGTATTTTAGTGATCCTACCAATGTATCCACCCCAAAGGAAAGATAAAATTTTGAGAAAATCATTATAAACTTTTCTCTTCCCATAAATATTTCAATATATAAATTTCTTAGGCGTTCAGTGTAATCAGTTTTATATGCTTTCAATCTAACCATCAATTTCGTTTATGCCATACCTTTCGAATCATCTTTCAAGAGTCCTTGATACACGTATAAAAGAGCATTCTATGTATATCATAAGTTATGTAATATCTAAACTTATGATTACCAAATACTTCTTGGAACTCGAACACAAACTTAAATTTTCTAATGCTAAAGTTATTCATCACATTATCTCAATTAGATTTTGCAGAAAACTTTGTTGTCTACAATAATGACTCCGTCTTCCAGTCAATGACCTGTGTACTTTTATCTTAATTAGCTGCCCGGGAAAAAAAAATTCGCATAAATGCGTCTCGAGATATCTCCCTTTTCAGCCGTCTTCTGATCTTTTGATTACATTCTTTCATTTCTTAGTTCCCATTTCATAATCCCGTCTGCTTGGTTCTATTTTTTCACCCTTTCACCCGATATTGTTTTACTTGCTTGTTTAGTTTTCGGAGCATGTGTCATTTTGCGTGGGCTTTAGTAACAGTCATTTCACTCTCCTTTTCCTCTGACAGACGAGCCTTTTTCATGTCTCTTTCTGCTATCGTCTCCAACGATTTCTGTAAGAAAATTATGTTGTTTCCTTTTCAAAGGATTGAATGATCCTAACTTTAGTGAATTTTTGATGGAGACATTCAAATCTAAGGATCCCCCCCCTCTCCGATGAAGAATTTTATTAGTCGAAACTAGTTGCTATTTTTTATCTTTCTTTTTATTCGAGGATTGTAAGGAACAATATGTTCTTTTCTGTTGCGTATTCCATAGGTGTTATTTAAATGAGGCAAAAGTCTAGGACTTGAATTTTATTTGAGCAGTTTTCTAATAAACTATAAGAGCGGCTCAAATGAAAGTGAGACTTTTGTTGTAGACACAGTGGTTAAATGCCCGAAGCTTGAATGTTAAGAAGTTGCACCCTAAGAAACAAAGCTGCTCTCATCGGAAAGTGTCAGTGTTCTGTTTGAACGCGTTTAAGCAAGGTGACTAAGTATGGTTGGGACATGGATTCATCCAAATAGGCCCAGCGAGAGTTTATTCAATGTTCGAAAGCGGGAGGGGCTAGTGAAGCCGAAATTTATCGCCGTAAGAGGGATGTGTTTAGGCATGTGTGTCTGACACAGTGAATAGTATTCAGATGGTTTAAGAAATTTAGTAATTGACATAACAGAACACAGGACACTTCGAGACCTGCTAAAGCACACTTGTCCATCACCATGGAATCGACTGCCGTGGACAAAATTTGCTGAGGCGCTTTCACTGGGAGGTCCTCGACCATCCTCCCTCTACCCCTCCCTATACTTCCAACCTGTCTTCTTTTCCTTCGAAGAGAAGATCCCCGATAAACTGGTCACTCGGAGACAGTTCTTTTTTGATGAGGGATGGAACGCTACGAAAGCGAAGGTCAACGGGAAAAAATGATGGACGTTGAAGAAAGTTGATTATCATCGATCCCTCATTTCGAGGCAGCAACCTTAAAACCAGTGTCAGGTCTCTTCTGGCGGGAGGTGGACTATACCCCATCTTTGGCCCACTGAAAAATGCTTCTATTTAAAGGATCAGCGGTTTGCTAATTATGCAGATGTTCGGGGCGTTGTTCAAGACTGGTTCCGCAGACAACCACGGACGTTCTTCTCTCAGGCTAGTAACCAGTCCCTTCACTCAGGCCAGTATCAGGGTATCCAAAATCTAGTAAGCGCTGGGACACTTACTAGAACCGAGAAGGTGACGATGTGCCGCGGATATGTAGCTCATGTATCACTATAACTTCTTGTCTGTTTACATATTCCAACCAGTAAACCATTACAGACAACCCAATAAAAGTTTCACTTTCATTTGGCCACCCTTATACAAATAAACATCCAAGTTAATGTAACACAATCATCTAAATGTTATGGACGTATAACTGAAATTTAAGCTGGAGTCATAGGAAACCATATTGAAAAGTACTTCTACTCAAAAACAGGCGAAAATAATGAAAAAATAGCTGTTTGATCAAGTGAAGAGCATTTCATTAAATTTACGTTTTCCAGGCTGTATTACACGAATTAATATTGCTTCAAAAACACTATATAATATTTTGTATTTACTTGATTTGAAAAAAAAAAAACATCTAACATATATCAAATTTCTTAACTGAGAAATAACAAAAAAATGAAAATAATAATAAATAAAACCTTGAAAGATTCTCTAGTTTCAAGTCTTTACAAAAGTTTGTTATCTTGATTTTTTTCTTTTTTGTATTTAAAGAAAATTTCATAGTTCCATTTTTTTTTTTTTTTATCCAATGCGGAGGCACTTGTATTTCAAACATTGGCCCTTACTACGCCGCAGTTTTACTGTCCATTTTATTGTGGGGGCACCATATAGGCGGACAGCATTACCCCCTATGAAGGGACGACACGAACGGAGGCATTTTTCGTGGCGCAACGCTGGGACTCGATCTGAGCACCCTCAGCACCGAAAACCAGCGCGCTGTACCACTGGGCCGCCACAAGCCCTCATAGTTCCATTTATTAGAGCTGTTTTTGGATTTTCTTTTGATTTAAACTTTGATAAAAACGATTTTTCAGCTCTGGCTAGGACATGGTGTAGCTCTAAAACACCAGACCTGGAATGCTGTCGTATTTCTTTATACTACTTTTCTCTGTTCCTCGCGTCTTTTCTATCATTTCGTTTACCAAGGATAACGTGGGAAGTGGAGGATAGAATTTTATTCATACTCATCAAATATTACATTATTTCATCCCTGTATGATTACTACTTTTGCATTCGACATGCAATTTTCCCCAAGTTAAAAGAGTAATTTGTCAGAAAATTGATTTTTGAGGAAATTTTTCCAGCTGGAAAAAATGCTTAGTTAATTTAGGCTGAATTCAATAGCTTACATTTGAATTTATTTAGCTGTACTTTCAATTGAAATATATCAGAGACTTAGAAACTGATAAAAAAACTGTAGAGACTGGCTAATGAGAAATGTCGAAACGGAATTTTATAGCATTAAAAAGCCTCAATTGAGAGTTCTCTAGGACCGGTAACACTCCAGCTAATGTAGTCGAGAAAATTTGTGGCCCAACTTATGGTGAAAAATAAAATATCATTACGATTTAAGCATGTATATTTTCCTTATAAGGAGCTTGTTCAGGACAAATAATGGGTTTAAGCCTGCTTTGACAGCATTAATTGCCTGAATTCATCAAGGTAATTAAAACCGAGGAATTAATTGCGCGGAAACTACATTAAGGAACTAGTAGAGAAAAGTTGAATCGCTGATTAATGAGTAACGGACATAAGTTTATTCCATGCTTTTTTTGTTTCTAATTTAATGAAATTAAGTTATGTCTACTACAGTCTAAAGGGACCGGAAATACAAGTATAATTATATTACATTACAGGATATTTTTACATTATATACAGGATATTTTTTTTGCTTGGGGAATATTTTTTTTTCTCCAGTGACCGAGTTTAGAAACAGGATAATGTTTCAGAATAAAATGTTTTTTTCTTATTATTTTGCAAGAAACTTTTGCCATGTGGGAAAGTATTTAATTGATTCAGTATGGTTTTATCATAAAATTTAAAGAAAAAACATTCTATTGATTTAACATGATTAAACAGTGTTTATATTGCAATGGAATTATGTTTTGTTTCTAGCATTCATTTGAAACTCATTTGAAAATTTGAAATATGTTATCAAAATCAGATTTGATGTATTTTCAAAACTAAGTGATATGCGTAATCAAAAATATTCAATATGTATAGTAACCATATATATTTTTTCCAAAACGAAATAATGATCAAAAACAGAGACTGTATAACATTCCAGAATAAAATACAGTATTCACTCACTATTCATTAGCTATTTTACATGAACGTTTTACAATTTCATTAGGACAAACCTTTCACTAGTTTAACACGGTTTTGAAAAAGTTTATTGCATGCAATGCAGTCAACTTTTGATTTCTAATGATGCAGCCAATTAGAAAATTAAAAATATATTTGAAATTACTAATAAAGTGTGAAATGCATCTACAAAATGTAGTGATAAGAGTATTCGAAAGGTATTTGGTTATTTATAGGAGTAGAAGATCTCTGAAATTTTATTTCGCTGTTTGACAAGTTACATTCGTTTTAAATTGCAACCTAATACGATGGTCAATGGGAACTTCATTTGAAAGTTTTCTGTTACTTCCTTTTTATCATTCCTTTTATTCTAGAAAAATTAAACAAACCAGTCATTTTTACAGTTAAATATTTCGCTCTTTTTCCCAACGTTATGTAGTAAAACAGAAATACAATATTTAGAATTTTTAAGGGGGTCCATGACACAAAATTCTTCAAATTTTCGAAAAAATTTTTAGTGCTTTAAAAAATTCCTTGTTTTTTTCCGCTTAAAATGACGTTTAAACCATGTTTCTATCTTAATTTGAACAGGAGGTATTATTATTTTTTTTGCAACATTCTAATAGCAGCCAATCTTAAGCCTGTAAATTCGTTTTCTGCATGATGGATTTTTTCACCATTTCTCGTCTTTAAATTATAATAAGTCAAGAACCGTGAAAGATAAATGGTTCAAACTTGGAACATGTCTTTTTCAATTATTTTACTTTAATTTTGATTCAGCAAATTTGAAAAAATATTTACTTTTGAAAATATGATTTTAAAATATAAGTTACATAAATGTTTTTGAAATTTTTTCTCCAAATATTTTTAATTTTTTGAAAAAAATAATATTTTTAAAAACGCTGAGTCAAAATTAAAACTTATATTTTTCTGTTTAATTAAATGAAAAATTTTTGAAATTCGACAAATAATATTCGGAGTTACAACGATTTTAAATTACCCCTCTTTTTTAAATTTTAAAATTTTAAAATTTTAAAAACTTTATGAGAAGTTTTATGATGTGATTTTGTTTAAAAATTATATGGTTAACTATCACAAAAATTCAAAATTTTTACTGAATAAATAAAAAAATTTAAAATGTGTCCCGCACTCCCTTAGAAAATAAAATATATGTTACTAGTTTCCATACAACATTTTCCCATAATAATTTTTTAACCTGTCGTTATCACACTATCTAGATTCTTCATATTTCGACAATGAAATATTCGGATATAAAGGACCAATAACTACGATTGTAATTTTAGTAAAGTATTAAAGGAAATATATAAAGTTTATTCAAGAAATGTTTACTTCTGCAACAGAAAACGGGGTTTCCTCTACTTTTAAAAATGGTTATTTAATGCTTGATAATTTCCTGTATGGGCTTCAAAACAATTTGATAACCCACCTTGCTATACGACGATGACCTTCCTATCAATGATATTTTGTAAATGCGTAACTAGCATTTCCCTCAATAATGGATACAAAGATATTTAGAAATCCAAGAAAACGTTTGATATGCTTCTGTATTGTTTCTTATTTTGAAGGAAACTTTCAGTTTAGAACAATGGTTTAATCCAAACAAATTGATTTTTATCATTACCTTTATAACAATGCCGATTTTAATGTCTAACTAAAGATTTTATGTTGGTAAACTAGAAAAGTCTTTCCACCAAAATTTCAAATTATTGTAATCAACGGTTCCATATATGACCAACTATTCTAATAGTTTTATAAATATTTATATAAACTGCTGGTATTTCTCGAATTTTCATTATAGATGGAGTTCATAGGCTTTGTTATGGAAATATTTGGCATACATACATATTTATATGACTTTAATACGAACTGAGGATTTTTCCTCTGGAAGGTAAGTGCATTTAGAAAAAATACACTTTGCTGTAAGAGACAACAACTGATAGGAGTTAAAATGACATTATACACTCTCAAACTTTTGCAATGCTGTTTCGAACAACACTGTTGAATTAAGTGAATTTTTTATACGAACGTAGAGAAAAGGAGTATACTTCCCTAAGTTTAACCAGTTCTCCCGAAAAAAAGGTAGCTCTAAGAAAAGAAATATCTTATTTATTGTTTAAAACAAAACCTATTTTGCTTTGGCGGTTCTTTTAAAGTGATATGGGAAAGAATTTCGGCTGACAGAATGGAAAAGCAGCCCATAATTTCTCAATTCTGCAGCGAGAAACTGTCTTATCGACTAACCATATATTTTCAGAAACAGTTCAGATAAAATACTTGAAACCTAAATTTTATATCTGTTCAGCGATCAAATGCTTTTTCCTGCATTTTCCCGAGCAGTGTTTTTAGAGGATAGGTATAGTGTGTAAAATAGGGCAACGGAACTGTGTTGGAAATAGTGTGTTCATAAATAAGTCTTCAAAATAACTTCCTCTTCGTTGAAGTAAAGGGGTTGAATGGACTAAAGAATAATTTCTGGAAACTCCTTGACGTTGAAAACATAATTTATTATTGGCACTAGTCATGCGAGGTTTTATTTTCATCACAGAGTCAGTACTTTAGTCTGGTAAATCTAAAGTAGAATTTTCAGTTGAATTCTTAATATATTATAACTATTATAAAAGGCTGATTTCGTTAGAGAATGAAACTGATATTTATAAATCTGGGAACGACCTTTGAATCCATGAAAGCATCAATTGTTCTGCTTCGCAAATTTCTCTGTCGTGCGGCTGAAGGATTCCATAATTGATAAGAATTCCAGTTAAAATTTTAATAGAAGCTACCCTTAAAATAACTATATATTAAAATAAAACCCTTGAAATAATTATATATTGAAGTTTATTTATTTCTGAGTTTTCCAAAAGAAGTCTTCTAGGAAAAGAAATTCCATACTTACTAGAGATATGACTAAAAATATGCTGGCAAAATTTTTTACTTTTGAAATGAAGTAGTCGTTACTGTCAATGTTCATATATAAAATTTTATCACGAGTCGTATTACAGCTTTAAAATCAATGGTTACTTTTTGGTTATATTTTTCACGAAAGATATATCCTATATAAGTATCATACTGAACCTAAGTTTATATGCTTCTAAAAGATGAAAATGATGTAAAATATCAAAATTTAATGTTTTTCCTAGTTTGTAATTAAAAACAATTCATTGAATTTAAGCCTTAATGGATGTTTAATAATATTTTTATTTTGTATTTGTCCCTTTAATACCAGTTTTCATTTTTTCGAGCAAAGAGTTTAGTGAAACTTTAAATTCTGGAAACTTTAAGTATATGATTTTCCATTTGGAAAAAACAAAATTAAAAAAAAAACCTTCCAACTTAAGATTTTGTTTTAAAAATTATCTTATGCAGATATGAAATTTTTTTGCAAACCGTAGTTCATGAAACCTTTAAAAAATGCAGTATCTAACTTATACTTAAATAAAAAAAAATCTCTGTGATTACAAAAGTGATAGGAATCGAAATGGATGCAAAATTAATAAAATTTCGAGTTTTAACAGTTATATAACCCTTAATAACTATTTGGTAAATGTGAACGATGTCAATATGGACACACAACAGCCAACTAGACAAGATTTCACGACAAAGTTCATTAACTAGTGTTAGTCTTACCGTCTTAATACTGGACATTCTTAATACTGGAAGTCTTAACACTTGAATGCATGACATTCTGAATACTGTAAAACATTTTCTCCTGATTGTATCCTTTTCTTTTCACAAAATTCACATTTTTCTCCACAAAAAAATAATGCGATGAAAAATTAAAGAGATTCCACTTCTGGAATTTCGTCACCAGCCCAGTTGTCGTTAACGCTATACTGGAGATCTTATAACGAGGTGGAAACTAGTCCATTCTCGTTGGGAGCTCTGGGTGTGCTGAATTTTGCATAAGTAAATCTTTATACGCAGATGAATTTTGAGCAAGGTCGCAAGCATTGTAGGTTTGATCGGCCGTTTGGCAGAGTAGTTCAGAGGCTAGAACATAAGTATGGGTTGATGAAGATGGTGGGTTTCATAATAGCCCACTCCAGGAGTTTACGTGCAATGAGAGAAAAAATGAAACATGAACGAGATTAATGGGAGGTACGGAGACTTAACTGTTCATTAATGACACCAAAACCTGTCGCAACTTGTGATGTAATACAGTCGATTCAGGATAATCGGACCACATCGGGACACGATCATTTTGGTCCTAATAACTGGCTGGTCCGATTACACGAACAAGCTTACGAAATAAGATTTTTTTCGGTTCTTTAGGATTTGATCCGAATAAGCGGCTGGTCCGATTAACCGATTTCGACTGTATTCGCAACGAAGCCTTAACTATTCAATAATGACACCAAAACCTGTCGCAACTTGTGCTGTAATACAGTCGATTCAGGATAATCGGACCACATCGGGACACGATCATTTTGGTCCTAATAACTGGCTGGTCCGATTACATGAACATGCTTATGCAATAATATTTGTTTCGGTTCTTTAGGATTTGGTCCGAATAAGCGGCTGTTCCGATTAACCGGTTTCGACTGTTTCGTAACGAAGCCTTATAAATTGACAGTGTGATATTAAATTATTCGTCTTGGAAAAAATGGCCTCTTAATGAATTAATGAACAGTTTTTGTAATAATGACAGTATAATTAAAATAACATCATAATTGCCTAAATAATGAATCCCTTATGGTAGCAAAACGATAGTGCAAAGTGGTGTAAAAATCATGTATGGATGGAAAATTTTCCAAAGTGTTTTCAATAACTCCTATATAATAAAACGGATGGCTATATGCTTCGGACTATTTATGAACCATCTATTTTTTGAACTATTTATTAGTTCAATTTTCGCTACACGAGGGATAATTTGACCAGGACTTACTGCTTAAAGACGATCCAGAGCGGCTGCAAAAGTTCATTTTTAGGACGAGGAGCATTAGATGTGATTGTCTCAATGAACTATTCACAAATGCAAAATTATGGATAGTACACATTCAAAAAAGAAATCGTATAACTACTAGAGATATTACTGTAAGTATTCTAGCAAAAGTTGCTACTTCTTGAATGAAAAAGTCTTTAATATTACTGTTCTCATACCAAATTTGGTAATCACATTTCGCATTTTAGATTTAAAGTCAGTGTTAATCTTTGGCTATATTTTTTGTGCAAAATAGATGCTACACTCACTTCCAAAAGTTAAGCACGGAGCGGTAAAATGCGAAAAAATGGACAAGTACTGCTTTGATTGACATGAAATGCTGCAAGTAAGTAGCTCTATGTTTATTCATGAAACAAAACAAAGAATTACATACAGAGATAAAAAAAATATTGAATTTTCATAAATTATAAGATGAAGTCATATTTGCGTCATGAACAAAATGATGTTTAAATGCAAAACAAACAACAAAATCCGACATTAATAGGGTATTTGAGCGCCTCTCACCTCCATACAAAGTGTACAGCGTGTGATCATGCATGTTACGAGGTGATCAACCACCGCAGAGTCCAGTAATCGCCATTTCTCCTGTAGGGCAGTTTCTAAATCTCTCAGAGTGGCTTGAGTTGGGAAACGTCTACACACAGCACGAGCGAGGGCATCCCAAAGATTTTCGATTGGATTGAGGTCCGGCGAGTAAGCCGGCAACTCCATACCCGCAATCCCCTCATTCTCCAGAAAGTCGACAACGATGGCAGCTCTATGCGGACGGGCATTATCGTCCATTAAAACGAAAGAAGGACCAACTGCTGCAGCGTAAAGTTTCACAGTGGGGTCTAGGACTTCATTTCGGTACCTTACAGCCGTCACAGAACCTCGCCTGTAGATGTGCAGGTCGGTGCGATATCCCAATGAAATCCCTGCCCAGTGCGTGAAGTTCGGTGATGGAATGCGTGATGTTCGGTGATGTTCTCTGGCCGATTGCGTGTGCCTTGCTTCCTCCAGACCCTTACACGCTTATCATCGGGTTGTAGGGCAAATCTGGACTCATCCGTGAACATAACGTTGCCCCAATCAGACACAGTCCAATTCACATGCTGGCGGCACTATTTTAATCGTGCCCTTCTGGATTGGACGGATAAAGGAACACAAACTCGTGGTACCCGGGCGTACAGACCATTCATGTGTAGCCTTCGACGAACAGTAGTGGCATATATCGTCTTACCAATACCCGCTGCAACCACAGATATCGCACGTGTGGAGGTCGATCTTCGATTCCGCTTGGCTACAACAACAATATGTCGATCTTCTGAGGGGGTCGTAACCCTTGGACGATTGGCTACAGGTCTTCGGACAACAGTTTTGCTGGTTTGGAATTGCTTCCATAATCGTGAAATGACGGAATTATGAACGCCGAAAAAAAGAGCAACATCTGTGATAGACTATCCTGCTTGAATGCGTCCGACAGCCCGCCAGCGCTCAGACTCTTCCATTCGTCTTCTTGAAGCCATAGAAACACGTCTAGCTTGAAAAGAAATCGTACGAATGTTCTTAACGCCTTCCATCAGAAGTTACGTGCAACTCCTGAAACCCTTCACAATGCCGGCATCATATACGACTGCCTGTTTTGCATATTTCTTGACGCGAAACTGTGATTGGCTGTTACCTAACATATTTTGCATACTTTCTTCTACCTTTGCAGCAAATTTCAGCTTCTTTAATTCAGACTGGCTTACGGAAATTAATATTTTCCTCTCCGTGCTTAACTTTTGGAAGTGAGTGTATATTAATTAAGGTGACTACCTATGTTGAAAATGTCATTTTTTGACTATTTTGGTCAATTTCATTTTTTGCAAGAATCGTGTAATTCAATATTTTCTCTATTCAAAACTGTTTTGATTTTCATTCTACATCAATTAGAAGCAGAGTTATAGCAATTTTAAAAAACATCTTCTGCTACAAAATTGAAGTGACAAACAACTTGAAATGCGTTTTTCTCAGAATTGTGTTTTTTAGAACAAATCTCTACGGTTATCATGA
Organism: Dolomedes plantarius; assembly: GCA_907164885.2. Classification (NCBI taxonomy): domain Eukaryota; kingdom Metazoa; phylum Arthropoda; class Arachnida; order Araneae; family Dolomedidae; genus Dolomedes; species Dolomedes plantarius. Next base: position 172,133,386 of record OU015492.1, read on the forward strand.
TATCTCACATAATAATGCATATATAATTTGATAAAATTTTCAGGAAATGTTTTAGATCTATTGTTAATGGAATGACTCAGTAATTGGTGTATAATAAATAGTTTTTTTATTTGGGGCTGTTTTTATACTTAAAGGAATGACGAATCTGGAAAAATTTTCGTATTGGAACATAGAATTGCGTGTATTATTTTTGCATTTTAAACTTTCTCTTAGATTGAGGGTAATTTTGAAGATAACTGTCATATGTATCATGTGTGAGAAGGAAATTAAAATAGTAGCATTAGGATTTTCTACAGAGCGATAGGCGTTTTAGCTAAATTTCATTCAAAATTGCTTCAAATTAACCAATTAATAAAAAAATGCTATTTACCCTATGCTATTTACCTAATGCTATTTTAGTAAGTTTTTTTTCCCTTTTTTTAATTTTTAAGTGCTATTTTACCATAAAAGAACAAAAAATCCTTTAAAAAATTATTTCTTTTTAAAATTGACTCCGAACGTAGGCAGTCACCTGAATAGATGCTATATTAATTAATATCACATTGAACCTAAATTTGTATGCTTCGAAAGTAAGCCTTCTTAACTTTCTACAAGGTAAAATGATGAAAAATATAAAAATTTAATGAATCTTCTAAAATTTTAGTTAAAAGTAGAAACGGATAGGACTTAACTATAAATTGAAGTTTAATAAAATTTTTGTATTGTGAATTACTTTTCGAAACGAATTTTTGTATTAAGACTGATATCCTATTGATGCAAAAAATATTCCCAGATCTTTAAACCAACCATCCAAAATACCCCGGAGTTTTATAGAAAACACAAATTATTTACATTGAATTTCCCAAGTTCAGTGAAATAAATTTAGACATTTGCTACAGAAGTTGGAAAGTTCCTTAAATTGTCCTATGGATTTCATAAAGCGAGAGAAGACATAGGCAGTAGAAATTAAAATAACCATCTGACCGTAGGACCTACAACTTTTGTTTTAAAAATCTTATTTGAAAATGACGGGAATCGTAAATATCCAATCATTTTTAGAACGGGAAAAAATATGTTTTTAATCTGATGACGTTCCTGGCCCGAAAAATAAAAGTAATTACCATGTAAAGGAAAACGTTACCAAGTATCTATAATGATGGCAAATTATGGCTTAATCTTAAATCACAAATGAAATGTTCCAGTGCTGTCAGGAAACAATGAAACTTTATTTTTTTGCTAGTCCAGCTTTGCATTGAAACAACGATGGACTTCCATAACGATGATTGAACTTTCCTTACATAATAATTTAAGTTCTTTATGTTATCCATTAAATGCTTACATTCTAAGGTCACCGAGGTTACTTATCTATGCATTATCAGCTTGTGTTTCACGAAAAACACGAACTTTTTGATTGTTTGTAATCCAATGAAAAAAGTTATATACGCAAGTTTAAAGATGTTTATCTTTAAAATATATGTAGACAACGGGCTGTAAACGAGGGACCTATGACGTCATGGGTTTTACAACGCAGCCGTAACAGATCTTTTGATAACATATCTTTAAAAAATATATTACGGATTCGGTGCTACCAATAAAAAAAATTAATGTTTACACTCAAGTCCATGGTTTGTGCAATGGAAGATGAAGCACTTACCCCTGATAAAAACTAAACAAAACAGGAAATTAGTGCAAAACATGATGACTTGCTATATGTGTAAATGTATAACCAGCTTAAAACTTCACAATCTATTGCTTTCGTGGTTTCACAAAGCAATTTAGCGAGTTTGCAATCTTTCACTTTGTATATAAGCAGTTGCAGTGCTACCCAAACAATTTATTGGTTACGAACATGTCCTTGGGCAACACAGTTGGAGAAAAATCATCGATCACTGAAAATAAAATACACAAGCACGCAACACAAAACAGTGAAAACACACTTTTGAGGCTTTTCAAAGCAAGTTTACAAGTCCACTTTAAACCAACAATAATACAGTTTTATTCAGAGGATTCTGTTAGAGGTCAATTTTCGAAGATTGGATTGAAGCCTGACATTCGTTGCTTCTTCCAATGAGAGGCTTTTGAGAGTTCTGACTGTTATGAATAATGTGAAAAAAGGACTAACGTTTTTCATTCCTTTTGATGGAAATTGTTTGATGAGGCATAGATTACTGGCGTCACGAACTAGCAAATATTTATCGGCTAAATTCTGCGTTCTCTCTATTCTACCATCAACTTGCTTTCAAACAGAACATTGGGTAGTACCATTTAAAATAATATTTTTTTCTGTATTCCTTACACGTAATCTTTTTTATATGAAAAAGTCTTAATTTGCTTTTAGTTGCTGGAGGGTTTAACAATAATGAAGTCTCATGTTTTAAATGAAAAGACTTGCGAAAGAAATTAGTCATTTTGCATGCATATTTTGGAGTTACATACATAAGTCCACTAGAGAGTTCGTGTTGCGTGGTAATGACGAATTATAGCAGCCTATCTCATTGACCAACTGCATGTATGTGCAAAGAATCTGCGTAGTTTCTTGTTTACAGTTCTCCTCATGCCGTATAGTGACCCAGGAATTATGAGACAGATCCGTCAACAGATGGACAAATCCTGACGCCTCTGATGAAACGGGATTTGATAGGTGAGAGAAGTTTTCATCATTCTTATCTCTCAGCAAAGACTCAAATACACAGAGTTTAAGTGGACGCGATACAAAGAAAAGGATGTTAAATTCATTTCAGATCAATTCCTGAAAATAATTTGATGATGCTGTGACATATCATAATAGGTAGGTAGGCTATTCTCTGAGGCTTTAAAAAATACTAAATTCGTGACCCAGAAAGACAGAATCCTAATTGTAAATGATAAGACCAACTTTAAAACAAAAACTCAACATAATTTTAATAACAAAGAAATTTAACATTAAACAAGTACAGCATAATTAAATGAAGTTGAACTAAAGTGCAGATTTAGCCGCACGCTCCGAGCCCCAGATAGTCTCAAAACAGGAGCTTAAAAAGAACGTCCGCCTCGGCGGCCGTCGTATGAGGGATCTCTCGAAAATAACAGAGTCTCGCATATATCCTATGCTTCAAGTGGCGTGGCGTCACTTAGAAATTGTTTTCCAGAGCGGGGGTCGGCGGATTAGTTGGTGACAGTTTTTCTTATCGACGAATATTTTATTACGCTTCAGTATCAAACTCGCATAGAGCTATTGCTAAAAAAGACAGTTTTACGATCAGATTGGAGACGCTTCTGTCTTTCAAGCAGATTTTTCCACAGCTTGCTGGAGAAACCGATATGCATGGGCTTAACTTTCAGGCTAAAATTCTGGCGGCATTTGCTGGTATCGTTATTTTAATCCTCTCGGAATCCGCACACATGTTCGTTCGATAGGAACTGGAAAATGGTATTCCGAAGCATGCAGCTGTGTGACGTGCACCCTGTGAGGTCTTGGGAAAAATAACCCCATGTATTCATTACGCTACAATGCCAATGAAAGCCATGTTTATCCTATTTTATCCTAAATTATCCCTGTAACTTAACAGAAATTTTAATACTATAATTTGAGTGAATAGTACATAAATATCTACTTTAAAGTATCAGTCATAATTATGAATTAACGAAGCATAATTCTATTTCTTTGGTTTTTGGTAAGATAAGAATTGATATTTTTATTTTGAATGACTATTATTTAAAATTCAATTGTACATACAGTGTACTTCCGATTATCCAGGTTAAGGGATTCAGTAACTGTATATTGTCCAGGCGAAGAGGGGCATGGGTCTTTAGCCTAGTCATATTCTCCTATGAGTAAGTACTAACAGGTCATATTAGACCTAACGCAATTTCAGAAAGCGAGTCGTACCCATTCAGGTTATTTCGCAACGATTTGCCTTTTTACCTACTTCTCCGCATGTCTGCGGGTGGGTCGGTTATAACTTTGCCTGACCGAATCTTGATGTGTGTTTTGAGATCGCCGTCAATTTTCTTAACATATGACATCGCTGTGGTCATAATTCAAGGAAATTTAAGAAGCGTTATTTTAGCACATTACCGCATCCTTTATTAAACAAAATTTTTTTCAATAAATAGAAAACCTTTGTTTAAAAAATCGCGTTGTTTATATACGTATGTCGGAAGAAATTTGTATGCAGTTTTTAACAGATTAAGTAAGTATGATTTTGGATAAAGATCTCCTATTTTTTGCTGCACGGACAATCGAGAGTACACTGTATATTATTTGAATAAGTAGGAGTTTTTACTTTTAACTATTCAGTACTGTTTTAAATACTCTATAAAGAATGTTATTTATTTACAAAGAATGTTATTTACGTTTTCCAAACATGAAGTCAAATAATTTTTTGCTGTGCACTGAGCTGACAATTTTTATAAAAAAAAACATACTTATTATTGGCTTTGAGTAAAAAAATTCCATCTCCCTTTGAAAATACAAAAATAACATGATATATTCTGTTAAAAAAGTCAATCATACTTGTTCGATGCGATATTAAATAAACAGAGATAAATAAAAAAGTTAGTTACTTATAGCAATAAAGCGAGTTAGGGTAATCAATTTTTGAGTGAAAATTAGATTTGAAAAGTTTTTCCTCTCGAAAAATTTAATAATGTTCAAGAAAAGCATTTTTATCAAAGAAAGAAAAAAAGTTAGATGGATTTCTTTTTTCATAACTTCTTGAATCTTGATAACATAAATTCCTAAAATATTAAGATTTTTACCCTCATTGGGTAATGTTTTCTTGTCTGCTGCATTATCGGACCATAATAAAATGACTGTGAGTAAAAAAGCTAAACGCATGGCTTACCATTTAAACCAAATTATGGAGATTACTTAAAATATATCATAAATAATTAATATGAATGGTACTTCAGATTCATTTTTTTATTAAAGGAATCAGGAAAATAAAAATAAATGTGAAACATTAAATAAACGTTTATTTTTCCGATCGCATTTATTAAAGTGTACAGCTAGGACGTATTTATTCAACGTCTTTTACATTGATTAAAATCATCCGGTTTAGTTTAATACTTCTATTGCATCGCCAAAAGGTAATCAGTTTAAACCACTTTCCCTTATGAAACAATTTATTCATCTAACTTTCTTTTTGCATTCTTTTGGATTAGTTTAATTTAAACTGCGTCTTGCTGATTTGGTAAAATGATTCTAAATTAAAAGAATAAAGGAAATAAAACTAACGATAAATTACTATTATTACAAAAGTATTTATTCCTTTTATTTGAAGCATTTTATGTCATATGTGCGCGTAGAGAACTAGGGGCTGTCGTCAAAATATCTAAAACTGTCTTGTTTCAACTATGTAAGAAGAGGATATAATTTTATAATAACAATTTACAAAAATGCATTATTTTAGAGGAAGTTAACACACAGATTGCTAAAAGTTAATATAATTTATAAGAATTTATTACTTTTCTGGTATTTAAAATTTAATAATTTTTACACCTTTTCTTCCCTGCAGTAGGTTGTTAGAGTGTGAAAATTGAAACAGCTTATGTTAGATTCTGTAAAAGAAATTAAACCAGATAGACAAGACGATGCACCTCTTTTCCAAACATCTACAGTAATAACTCCTCAACACCTCAAAACTCGAGGACGATATTTAATAGTATGAATAGGTATTTTAGACTTCATGAAAATCAAGAAGTGAGTTTGAAGTTAGAAATACCTCTAACGCGCAAAATACAGAAAAGTGTAAAAACATTTGAAAAAAAATTCTATTTTTGACAAAAAATTATTGCATAAACGTTTGTAGCAATCATAAAAACAACAAAGAAATTTATATATATATATATATATATATATATATATGTTAAGCATTAACTGAGAATTCACAGGGGGCTTTAAAATAGTAAGAAAGTAACAATCATTTTTAACAGAGCGCGTGTATTCTGAAGGAAAATATTCCTTTTAGCAGCGACAGTCTAGGTCGAAAAGCGAGCGATTCTAGCTAAAGGGTTTATTTTTAGAATAGTAAGGGTTTTTGGCGCGAAGGAAAAGTGAACGTCAGCGAAAATGGAATTCCAGATGCTTGAAGGGAGGCGTCTGCACATGCGCTGGACGGCATAAACTCTAGAGAGAGAGAGTAGATTTTGGCGGCAGATTGATGGGGATTCTCGTTGACCGCGGAAGCTCGCGGCTACGTGCCGAGGAAATTAACAAAATGGCTACGTGAAAACGATTACCCTGGAGAGTGGTTATTTCAAGAAACGCAATAAATAAGGATTAAAGATTATTGACTGTCTCGTGAATCATTGCCTGCAACTCGCTCATTAATTAAAGGACATTATGACTGCAAGAAGAATATTTAAAGAAGGGTGAAAACGCCACCCCTGTCATTCATATATATATATATATATATATATATATATATATATATATATATATATATATATATATATATATATACTCCAATACCCCGAAGTTACAAGATAGATGGGATGGGACCGACGAAAGATCGCGTAAATCGGGGAAAAACTTTGCATATAAATTCATATAAATTTTGTCTAATGGGGACCAAGAATATAAAATAAAACGAATTTAAAGAAAAATTATTGTATTAAAGTTAAAATATTGTGCATATGTACAAGTTCTAAAAAAATTATGTTGATGGTTTTAAAAAAACACAATAAAGTAGACTGCCATATAAACGCTTTTTTTCTTGCTGTATTAACGCACACTTTCCCGTATTAACGTACATTTTGCATATGAATAATATAAAATGTAACGTATTAAACTAGTATCTATGGAATTATGGACCTGTTAAGGTATTTTTTAACGTCCTTGCTGGTCATATGTTGTCATAAATAGAGGACATGCCGTTGCAATCAGCATGGCTTTGTCGAACTAGAGAGAAGAAGAAGTGTGAAATCGAAAGCAAATCCGAGTTTGCGCAAGTCGGGCTTACTGCATCTATACCGGGTCATCGAAAAAAGGTGTTCGTTATTGAAAGGTGAAATAAAGAACCATATAATGAAACTCATGGTGTTTATTTTTTTCAGCAAATGATACAGAAACGAATCAAGTTTGAACATTACCTATTAGGTACCCCCCCCCCCCCCGTCGTCATTCGACACACATCTAGATGATAATCGATGTCCATCTAAGTAGTGATCATAGCAGGGGTCCCAGTCGCTTTTGCAGCAGTGATTCTGTCCGAAAATGGCGTGGTCTTTTGATCTTTTCAGTGTACATAATGTTTTTCAGGCAAACCCATAGAAAAAAAATCTAGAGGGATCAAATAGGGGTTTCTTGATGGCCAAATAATTGGTCAGTCCCTTCCTACCAAAACCCATGTAGGAGGAAGTGCACATTCCCCCAGCACAGTCAGGGTCACTATGACAGGAAAATATAAAACTCCCAGAGATAACATACCATTAGGCCATAAATATATACACATATATATATATATACATACATACATACATATATATATATATATATATATATATATATATATATATATATATATATATATATATATATATATATATATATATATATATATATATATAGAATATGAAAAAACTAGTAATTTTTTAATTCAATACTCTTAATATTTAAAAACCATTAATTCTTCACTTTAGTATTCAAAATTACATACCCCTTTTTTAATCTCTTAAATTATTTAATTTCCCTTGGGCATTTGTGTTAAATTCCGAAAAATAATTCCAAAATCCAGTATTGTCGTCAAAGTAAAAATTATATAGAAACCTCATAGTAATAGCCTTTGTAACCCCAGGCGATATTATTAAAGAAGGCTGACTTTTTAACGAAATTAAACGCGGCGCGGCCTGGATGTCTATTTAGATCAGTTTTGCACATCAACAACAACTTTAAACCAATCAACTATTAAATCACGCCTTTTTGCCACGTGATGGAATGAAATTTATATAAGTTCTGGCGTCCAAAATATGGGCGGACTCCTGTACTATTCCCCTGCCTCATTCATGCCGGCAGAGTCGCCAGCGATTAAATAAACATGTCGTTCACGAAAGCTGGTGTCGTCGTCTTCATTTCGGCCATGATGTCTTTTTATTCTACGTCTAACTAAAGTATTTTCACCGTAGCAGGGGAGATTAGACGTCTTCTGAGCAATAACCTGCGGTCATCCCCCATGTTACACACACACACACATATATATATATATACACACACACACATATATATATATACATACATACACACACACACACACACACACACACACACACACACATATATATATATATATATATATATATATATATATATATATATATATATAACTGAATTTAACAGAGCTAGATAATTTTAAGATGAATGTAGACAAAAACAATACAGAAATCAAGCACTCAGGGAATCCACGCACCAGAGGCAAGATTCTGTTATAGTACCAGAACTAAACCAGAAGTACGAGGTAACCGACAGGTTTCGTCATCAGGGAGCCTAACCAAATCAGTTACCTCAAGGGGAACTGTCTGAGTAGGATGTAGGTATAACCAAAAGACATCCCAAGGTCCCGATTTCCCCAAAGAAACAGTTAGTCAATAGAAAATGAAAAGACATAGACAACTTACAGTAAGGGCTCAACGCATCATATATGTAAGTACACATACAATCCTAATGAAAAGACACAGATGCAAATTTACCCTAATTCAGTAGGTGACGATTATGGCGAAACATCAACCCAATTTTTCCCTAGTAATTTCGTCACTGTGGCAAAACCACAGAGCTACACCTTATTGAAGTTTAAAGAAATATGAAACCAGAAATGCTATCCTAAACAACTTTAAAATAAACCCGAGTCTAAATGCCATTTTTTAAAAAACTTTAAATTTGCAATTTTTTTAGGGAAATTGTTCTTACTTAGGTTTTCCTAGAAAATGTTACATGCCTCCAAAAAGTCTTCAGCGTTATTACAAATGTTTTAATTCTGTACAGTTGCGAGTAAAAGATATTATTACACTCGTAGATTTTTTAGTTCAAGTTGCTAACCTCGAAGCAAATTTAACTGACAGTAAATGACAGTTCAATTTGCTTCGAGGTTTACAAAACTAGTAATTTTAGATCTAATTAAATATAAGCTTAACTTGACAAATTTGGATGTTAAAAGGAGAAGGGAAGCAGGTGTAGAGTATTGTACAATAAATTTTCTGGATACAGATTTTGACATCATTTACCGTCAGTTAAATTTGTTTCGAGGTTTACAAATCTAGTAATTTTAGATCTAATTAAATATAAGCTTAACTCGACAAATTTGGATGTTAAAAGGGGAATTGAAGCAGATGTAGAATACTGTATAATAAATTTTCTGGATAAAGATTTTGAGCAGTTAAAACTACCTACTATTGTACGCAATAATTCCAAATTACTACCAATTAAGGATTGTGGAAAAATCACCGTCGCCTACAAATATCAAAAAACGTTAAGTGACCTAATCTGTAACTACAACTTTTATAGTCATGACTTAGGCAAAATTTCTAATACTGATTGTAATTGTCATTTCGAGGAGTTTAAAAGCTGTGTTAATCCAGCTTTAGGTCATATTGTAACTGGGGATCTTAATATTGTTAAAGATGTTAGGTTGAGGCAAAGGCACTAAATTTAGGGTCATAAATAAGGTAACTTAAAGCAAATAGTAAGTTCTATCGGTAAAGATTTAGATTATTTCATAGTAAAATTATCAAGGAAGCATAATTGGCCTATCGAAGGTTTCATGGAGTGGAAGGTACGTGTTATACAGGATATAAAGGGGAATTACGAAGAATATGGTAGAAATGACAAGCGGGGTTTCTTTCTAAACAAAGATCTGTATAGAAAAATTAAAGAGTTAAAAAATAAGTTAATTATAACGGTTGTAGATAAGGCTGCCAATAACTTTGGTTTTATGTGTAAGGATTATTTCAAGCAATTAATTTCTAGGGAGTACAATTCAAACAATACTTATCAAAAAATTAGCTTTACCAAGAAAGAAATAGTTAATAGGATTTTAGCCTTTAGCAAAAAATTTAAGTTTACGATTAATAACCTGAAATACCCTTACCTCTTTCCCACCGTTAAATTCCATAAAGTACCTACGAAATTTAGGTTCGTTACGTGTAGTACAAATTGTTATAACACTTTGTTTCGCAAAGAGTTTTTTAGCTATCTAAAAATCATTCTAAATAAAACCAGGGTTACTGAAAATAGCTTTATTATATAAATAATAATCAGGATGTTCTAAAATTTCTAAAGAGTAAGAATATAGATAGCATTCATACGTTTGATTTTGAAACCTTTTTACTAGTATTCCCCATGATGACTTAATGAATATCTGTTCAGAAATTTATGATGAATATCTGAATAGTACTTTAATCTTAAAATGTGACTGGATTGATTTATATAAATTTAATATATTTCAAAACTACCTCTTTAATGGCTTAAGTTTCTTTAGACAGATAAAGGGTATCCCTATGGGTAATAGTTATTCCAGTGCTTTTGCTAATATCTTTCTTCATTCATACGAAACTAAATTTCTTAGCTTAAATAATGTTACCGGATTTAGGTATATTGATGACCTCATAATTTTTAACTGCAACAATTTGGAATATATTAATCAAATTTACCGAAAAGAATTTACTTTAAACAGGACTAATGAAAATAATCATTCTGCGACTTATCTGGAATTAAAAATTAAAATTCAAAATAGCGAATTAAAAATTACGATATATGATAAAAGACTAGATTTTAACTTTGAGGTTATCACTTTTACCAATTTCAATAGCAACTTGAACTATAAAATCTATAATAATATATTTTACTCGCAACTGTACAGAATTAAAAACATTTTTAATAACGCTGATGACTTTTTGGAGGCATGTAACGTTTTTGAGGAAAACCTAAGTAAGAACAATTTTCCTTAAAAATTTGGCAATTTAAAAGTTTTTAAAAAAATTGCATTTAGACTCAGGTATATTTTACAGTTGTTTAGGATAGCGTTTCTGGTTTCATATTTCTTTAAACTTCCATAAGGTGTAGCACTGTGGTTTTGCCACAGTGACGTAATTACTAGGGAAAAACTGGGCTGCTGTTTCGCCATAACCGTCACCTACTGAATTAGGGTAAATTTGCATCTGTGTCTTTTCATTAGGATTGTATGTGTACTTGCATGTATGGTGCGTTGAGCCCTAACTGTAAGTTGTCTATGTCTTTTCATTTTCTATTGACTAACTGTTTCTTTGGGGAAATCGGGGCCTTGGGATGTCTTTTGGTTATAACTACATCCTATTCAGAAAGTTCACCTTGAGGTAACTGATTTGGTTAGGATCCCTGATGACGAGACCTTTCGGTTACCTCGTACTTCCGGTTTAGTTCTGGTACTATTACAGAATCTTGCCTCCGGTGCGTAGATTCCCTGAGTGCTTGATTTCTGTATTGTTTTTGTCTACATTCATCTTAAAATTATCTAGCTCTGTTAAATTTAGTTATATATATATATATATATATATATATATATATATATATATATATATATATATATATATATATATATATATATATATATATATATATATATATATATATATATATATATATATATATATATATGTGTGTGTGTGTGTGTGTGTGTGTGTGTATGTATGTATGTATGTATATATACACTCAAGAGCCAAAACATTATGACCACCTGTCAATAACGAGTTGGCCCACCTTTGGCGCGCAACACAGCTTCAACCCGCCTTGGCTTGGATGCTCCAAGTCCTTGGTAGATGGCCGGAGACAGATTGTACCAGATGTTTAAGCAACGGTCACGCAAATCCGAGATATTGTGAATTGGTGGTCTTTGAACTCTGAGCTGACGTCCCATGACATCCCAAATGTGTTCTATCGGATTGAGATCCGGTGGGTTAGGCGGCCAGGACATTTACTGGAATTCAGCATCATGTTCCTGGAACCACTCCAACACAATTTTAGCCTTGTGACACGGGGCGTTGTCCTGTTGGAACATTCCATTTCCAGCTGGAAAAACAGAGGACATGTAAGGGTGCAACTGGTCCGCAATGATGTTCAGATACCCTGTAGCATTCATGGTCTGCTCTACCACAACCACGGGTCCCAGAGACACCCAAGAGAACGTCCCCCAAAGCATAATACCGCCACCATCGGCCTTCGTATGACCTACTTACTGTACATTGAGGGAGAAACAGTTCGCCTGGAAGACGGCGTATCCTGACACGGCCATCGGCGTGATTAATGACAAACCGTGATTCATCTGACCAGGCAACTCTCTCCCACTGATCCTTGGACCAATCGTGATGTTCCCGGGCCCAGCGCAGGCGCAGTTGGCGATGACGCTTGGTCAGAAAAGGCACACGAGTGGGACGTTTGCTGCGTAGCCCCATATCCAACAGTGTCCGCTGAACAGTGTGCTGCGATACTATTCTACTTGGCCCTGCATTGTATTGGGCTGTCAGCTGAGCCACTGTCTGGCTCCGGTTTTGCTTCACCATGCGAGACAGTCTCCGACGACCTTTTTCTTTCATAGCGTGTGGACGTCCAACACCATGTCGTCTACTACTGGTTTCACCGTCATTCATCCACTTTGCATAAGTACTAACAACTGTAGGTCGCGGACAACCCACGAGTCATGCAGTTTCGGAAATACTTGTTCCAAGCCTTCGAGCCATTACAATCTGCCCTCTATGAAAGTCGCTTAGATCCGCAGCCTTTCCCATCACACACAGAGGTAAGTGAAAGAATGATTCTTCAGACTCTCCAGCAGCAGTTAAATGCCACTTCTACCTGATCACGTGCCTTCCACGTCATCCAGGCGAATTCATTGCAAAGTGTAGGGGTGGTTATAATGTTTTGGCTCTTGAGTGTATATGTGTATATATATATATATATATACATATATATATATATATATATATATATATATATATATATATATATATATATATATATTTATGTGTGTGTGTATAACATTGGAAATGACCGCAGGTTATTGCTCAGAAGACGTCTAATCTCCCATGCTACGGTGAAAATACTTTAGTTGGACGTAGAATAAAAAGACATCATGGCCGAAATGAAGACGACGACACCAGCTTTCGTGAACGACATGTTTATTTAATCGCTGGCGACTCTGCCGGCATGAATGCGGCAGGGGAATAGTACAGGAGTCCGCCCGTATTTTGGAAGCCAGAACTTAAGTTTGGATAAGTGTTTCTCATATAGAATTCTGCAGCGTGTCCTGCGTTTAGCGATATGATTTGGAAGAAGACGATGCACATTGCGTTTTTTCGCTTTCTTAAGATTTAAATCAACGTTTATCATTTTGATTACAGTGGTCACCGAGCATTTTAATGATTTTGCAACTGTCCTTTGACTAGGGGGATTTTCTTTTAACATTAAACAACGTACCTTTGCAATAGTCGAAGATGTCCGTTTTTTCCTTGGATACTTGTTTGGAATTTTTGTCCCACTTGAGGCTCCAATTTGACGTTTTTTTCCTTTCTTGTTGACGATATTACCTATCGACACTTTAGATATCACAAAACCATGACTCTCACATCGTTTTTGGATAACGGAGTATGCATATTTCTCTTCGGAAAGAGCATAAATGTAGCCTTCGAACCACTGCTTTGTTAAAAACGCTATTTTGAATAAAAACAAAATTTTCAAGCCGCAGACGATAATTTTGACTTCTAAAAACATAGTACAATTGCAATTATTTCTTTTGCAGCAAATGATTTTTTATTACCTCTTACCAAAATCGTCTAAAAATTGTGCGAACAGCCTCTGTATATGCACACACACACACACACAAATATATATATCGATGACTCTATATTTGCAGATATATAGTTTTTTAGCTAACTTGTTTTTTCACCAACGCAGGAGGCCCTTTGTTCTCTGGACTTTCACCCATCCATACCACGAATTTATTAGCTAATTTTTTCGGAGATCCCAGTACAGGATGAACCAACACATGAACCAACACCCTGTGCCATGAGGGGACAGCTCAGGTACGTCCATGTCTTTCTCTATAGTCAAACCTCTACCGCTCACCGTGGAAACTCATGACGCTAACTTTAACATGTTGTGAGCGTATTTTCAATAGACTATAATGGTTATATTTTTCATCATATTTGAAATCACAATTTTTTTTTCAAGAAAAGGAATTTTATATTTTATGAAACTGAAATAGACACAGATTTTTATCCCTTTTTTGAACGATTTTGAAGAAAATAATTGAGTAAATAATTTTTTTAAAATCTATATAATTTAAGTCACGAGAAATTTAACTAAATTAAATGCAGAACATCTCTCTTTTATAAAGTTGTAATGAGAAAGTTTTTGAAATGCATAAAATATTACACCGATTCTAATCTTTGCTAAAATAGTCATTTTTGAGAGTAAGAAATCGAAGTCCAGGCTTCAGATAAGACGCCTGGACTACAATTCCCTAGTGCAATTATCATAAAGAAATTACACTAGCGAATTGTTAGTCAGCATACATTTCAAAATTGATTAATTTTTGCAGAAAATGTCATTTTAGGATCTGGGAAACACAAACAGGTGAGCTTCTTCCCCCCTATTGTTCAAGTCCCTAAAGCTGTAATATAATTAAGTGAGATGAAAGGGGCAATTCTTTTTAACGTTCTATGTTTTACATCTATATTTCATAAGCATGTGTCGACAAGATTTTTATTGTAATGATGATCATCCAACAGTTTGATTTAAACATGATAACAATTATGTTAATGGAACTGTTGCAAGCTTGGGAGAAAGAATGCCTAGTTTACAAACGCAACTGACTAGAGTTTTAAGGAAGTTTATCAAACAATCGGGATCAGATTTTGACCTCGCTAACGAATATGACTCGTGGCATAGATGTTGAATATAAGAAAGGTACAGCATCTGATATTTTCATTTGATATTGAAGTTTTTTTTTTGCAGTCTACTGTCTACACAATGCATTCTAACCGGTTTCCGCTTCGATGATTATGCTTGAATTGATCAATTATTTTTGGAAATTCAAATTAGATCTTGAGGCATGTAAGGGATACTAATGCATTGTTATCTATCTTTACTTCTTATAAAACACTTCATAACAGATTCATATTCTCTCCATTACGGGTTGAGAAATTGTGGAAACATAGTATGCGACAAACATTTGTTATCATTGACAATCAATTTCCAGGTCACGAATTGTTCCAGAAAAAATGGCCAAAGCTAGAAGTTTTGCGGAGCTGCATCATGCAGTTCTATATCATATGATTACGCCTGTGAATATTCGTTTAGCTTAGATAAAGTAGAAAAAAGCCACTTCAGAATCAAAGAGAAAAGGACAATTTTTCTAGGGCAATTCACAAACTGGACGTTGATTATATTATCGGGCGCATCACGAATTGACCAGCTAAAGTAGTCGTAAATTCTCGATTACTTCGGGGTTTGACCAATGCAAAATAGAACAGACCTATCGCGTACTGGCCAGGGTTCGGCCTTTGGTCGTAACATATGTTTATATATATATATATATATATATATATATATATATATATACTGTAACCAGAAGTCCTAAGAAGCTGAAAGTTTCCCTTGAGGTTTCACTAATGCTCCAGATACTTACAGAAAGAGTTTTAAAAATTTTCAACCTTTAAGGGAGTTAAAATAGGAGCTTAAATCGCAGCCCAATAGAAAAACAATCTAAAACCCATATTTAATGCCGGATGACTACCGTTAAATTATATGGTGAACGACATTGAGGAATGACAGTTTACTTTTAAAGTTAATTTAAATTAAATAAAATTAAACACATTATATACATATATAATACACACACACACACAAATATATATATATATATATATATATATATATATATATATATATATATATATATATATATATATATATATATATATTGTATGTATATGTATGTATGTATGTTTTTCTTTTATAAATATCACCAAGTCAGTATTGAACTTTATAATGTTTTTTTGTTGCAACAGCACATTATCATGTGTAGTCTAAGTGGTGCTGGTACTTGTTGATTAAACAAATCTTGGGTATTATTAACAGTTGTGTAAAATTTTCTCACCCTTGTAGATCAATTTGTTTGATGTACTGAGATATTTAATTTTAGAGATAAGTAACTATGGACCATTTTGGATAAAAAATGGTACCTAAACACCTTCAAAATCCAAATTTTTTAAGTACTAGAATTTTCAAAGGAAAAAAGCACTTAAAATTGCTTTACTTTTTACTTTACCCGCTACATAAAAATGTAGAGAGAAAAAGTGCCTGTATCAAAGAGTTAAACGTGTTTGCATATCGATTGTTTATTGGAGGACTTCCTATATCCTACAGAGGTCGGCGTCAAAACATCTCACTCGGGCTCGGTTTCGAATCCCGTCTAAGGAGGGGACATTCGCAGTGTAGAAGGGCAAATTTCCTCAAGATCTGTGTCTTCCACGTGGAAAAAAATGTTTATTGAAGAAAGCTGAAAATCGCGCATTTAATACAAGCTATGTAGTCGCACAGTTAATTCTGTTATGAATTTTTCAAAGTATTTTAAGTCGGATGTAGATTGCATATTGCATGTTAAAGCGATTTCATACAATATATAAGACTGTAACAACTTGCCTGTTAGTATTGAAGTCTCGTCTTGAAATCTCGAAGCGTATTCTACAAACTTCACTACTCCTGTGTTGTGTGTCAGTGTTATATCAAATGGCTTTCTATGACATTTTCCCAACTTTCGCTTTGAAGCCATCTATGTTGGACTGGCTATATTTTTAAAATTTGTTTCCATCCTTACTGATTTATTTTCCACGGAGAATTTTTTACTTTCATTGGATTATTCATTTATCATTAGTCGTTGGCAATAACACCCTTAATTGTTATATTCAAGGTTGATCACCAATGTAACGTCAATCTGTCAGGAGCGAATATCGAACTAATATACGAAAACATCGAGGC
Organism: Dolomedes plantarius; assembly: GCA_907164885.2. NCBI lineage: Eukaryota > Metazoa > Arthropoda > Arachnida > Araneae > Dolomedidae > Dolomedes > Dolomedes plantarius. The sequence continues at coordinate 172,150,349 of OU015492.1, forward strand.
TGGTATTCTAGAAACTGATCATTGGGGGGTGGGGGGCACAACATTTTGAATTTACATTTTCCCATAAATTGGTATTGCATTTTATATGCTGATTTGAATTCTGAACTGAAAGTGAATTTGCCCTCTACATATTTAGACAAACCTAAGAAATCAACTTTGATAGTCACACAAAAATATATAATCGACAATTAGATTTATTAAGCCTGTATAATATCCGCTTAAATTCGTTTAAAAATCTGCTTATGCTATAGTTGCAGATCCTTATAAATTTTTAACATACGTTAAGCTTTGTTAGAGTTTCCTTGAAAACATTATATCTGTACAAAATGATCTTCCTTGTTCTCTTATTTAGGACAAAATACAAGGATCAAGGCAAGTTTATGACGCAATCCCACATGTGTACACACAGCCAGATATTTCCAATCATCTGAAATGGTCTATTGTGTTCTTGATACTTATGTGATAAAAATCTTTCTGGAGGTTGTTTCACAATTAGTTACTTTCTAAGGGAAAAACAAAAATCAGGGAAAAATTTCCTACAGTCTCTTCCAAGGACTTGTATAATTTATTTTTATTTATCCATGATTTATTTTTTATTGACAAGCTCTTATAGCGAGAATTCTGCTATTTCCTTTTATTAGAGGTAAAGCAGAACCGTACGACCTTTTCATTTAAGACTTATTTTTAAAGCAACCTAACTTGGGAGCACGCAGTTTCAGAAGCTGTAGTAGAGAGGTTCCGATACTATTTGGCTAGTTTCATTCCTTTATCTTCTCAGGTATGGGTCAAAGTTTTATCTAAACTGTCAATGAATATACCCTGATATTTTTTAATCCAGTGTATATGGTAACTTGGCAAGGAGATACATTTATGAGCATTAGTTCTGTTATCATTATTACTAAGTTGAAAGACATGCTGAAATAACCCCTAAGAAAATGTATCATACTAAATATTTATATATTAACAATATCATATAATTATATTAAATGTCAAAAACTGTGTTACAAAGGTATTAGTGAACTTAATAAGTCTTTTTAATAAATATTGTGCCCATCTTTCTCGTAAAAATTTTAATTATCATGTATTATATGTTTGAGATTATATAAGTATTTTTGATAGGTTATTCTTTATCTTTTCTTATTATTGCATACTTCAAGATTAATTTTTACTTTTATGCATTAGTGCCATTAAAATTTTTCAATTGTATATTTGAAACGGCTCATTAGAAAACAAATTACAGCTTTTACTAAATTACATTCCCAATATATATTTGTAATGAAAAGAATTTTAAATTACTTAAACCCTGATATAATTAGAATATTCTTTTTATTCGATTCCCATATTTCTGAAGTATTTTGAGCGTATTTTAATGATGCTGGAGGATAGAGGTATTAAGAATAATTATTTGTAAATCTTTAGATTTTTTTGTAGTAAGTTATCCATATTGTTAAAAAAATGTGACGTTAAATGATTTTCTTCGTTGACACTAGACATTTAAACGAATATTATTATTAACCCATATCGGACCACCGTCCTATAAATAGGACAGCTAATAAAACTTCATTTTAAATAATAATAATAAACATTTTCTGGGTGAATTTTACCATGACATCTTTAAAACAGACAGGAGTGTAACATAAAAAAAGTAGACAATCAAATTAAATTTAATTAAAAACATGCATTTTTTTAAAAAAAACCTTTAAAAATTGTCATTTTTTAATCTGAAATTTGAGCATTATTAATTTATTTCATGGAAAACTTCGTAGCGGTTTTTCTACTACAAAAACAGTGCAATTAGTGTAACTCAAAATATTTGCTCAAAAAAATATTTTACGCATGTATTTTGTGTGTATTTACTAGGTGTCCTAAAAACAGGACAACGGTCCAATCCCCACCTATTTTTCTCCGAATTCGCAATGCATTCATAACTCACATTCCTTTCTTATCTCTCTGTAAAACACCTTCTCAAACAGCTGGACATAGCCATATGACCCTAGAGTACCACTGTATTCGTGCAAATAGGATATTGCAATATAAATTGGTTCTCACTTGGAAGGAATTTTTCCAGCTATATTTTTTCTGCTAAGAATTCAAATACTTTACTTTGAGTAATTTGTAGTTATAAAATGGCGCGTAAATTTTTAACAACCCCAGAGGCTCTAGAATTTATGAAATCTTTAAGTGAGGAGGAAATTGATGAACCTGAAATGGTTATTGTGCCTCCTAATCCAGATTCCGTTAGTGATGAGGAAGAGATAGACGACTCTGCTGCAAAATGTGAAATGCAAGTAAAGTGGCATGGGCTTGAAATTCAAGATACCACTGGAGAAATTGAAATTTTAGCAAACAACAGTTAGGAACGTCCTCTTCCAGCAAAAATACCACATTGGGAAAAATGTAAACCAAAATTTAAACTTTCAAGAAAGTCAATTCCTCTTTGAGAACATAAAAACATAGTAAGCATGGTTTCAGGAAAAACTCCTGATGAACTCTACTACATGATCGCTGATGGTATGATATCTCATACTGTTATAGAAACGATTTTATTCCTTACCAAGGAGCTACAGAAAAGTGTACGGAGCCTCTTTCCCAACGTGTTGTGGAAAGTTTACTTTCAGTAGTGAAAAATGCGAAACTTTATCGAATGTATATGGATAACTTTTTCACCTCATATGGGCTATTTGTTCGAAGGAAACAAATTCAAGGAAAAAGGTTTCTGTGCGACCAGAACTGTGCGAGATAATCGATTGGAAAAATGCCCATTGGCACCTTTGAAACAGTGGGCTAAAATGAAAAGAGGTTCTTCAGATGCATATTTTGACACAGTAAACAAAATAGCTGCAGCTCGTTGGCATGATAATCGTGTGGTATCTTTGTTCACAAATTTCGAGGAAACGCAAGTGAAAAGCAAAATTCAGCAAATAGTGACAGAGGGTAGAAAGGAAATTGATATTCCATCTTATGTCACATCCTACAATAAATATAAAAATGGAGTGGACTTATTTGACGGCCATATTGAAACATATTTTGCCTCCATCCAGGGGAAAATGTGGTATTGGAAACTTTTCATAAACTGTTTTGAAACGGCACTTTTTGCAGCATGTAAAATTTCAAAACTGTTTTGCCCTGATGAAGCACAGGGCCTCTTAGAGTTTCGAAGATCAGTTACAATTAGTTATTTGGGGGAAACAATCCCCAAAATAACACCAACACGGTCTGATTCAAAATAGCAAAGAGCTCCTTAATCTCAACAATGACCAAATATTGATGAAAAACCCTGAAGGACGACAGAGAAGTTGCCAATCAAAAAACTGTAGGAGAAAACCGTCAACAGTTTTCTTAAAATGCATTGTTGGACTTTGCATCAACTGTTTTCCCAAATTTCACTCATAATACATCCTCCCGAAATGTAAGTGATATTTTTGAAATATTAGTAGTGCATTGGACCGTTGTCCTGTTTATAGGACAGCTAATTACTTAAAAAATTAAAAACATTTTTTCACAATTTTGGTTTTATATGCTTAGTTACTCCATATAAAAGATATAAACGAAGTTTTAAAAATTTTCATAAATAATTATTAGGTGCGGTCCAATATGGGTTAACCATTTCCTGCAGGCAAACTGTAGTTAAGAATCGTTTTAAGTGATACGTCGATCCATCACAGATATTACACTCAATTTATTCACCGATAGTAATTTTAGTATTCGTTTTTGTTGTTTAAAATACTTGAACAATTATAAATATTTATTAGAGGATTCTTTCTCAGTCCATCATTTAAGATGCTTATATCTACTTCAATAAATTCACGGTATTGCAATTTAATTACTCGCAAACTTAATCCGGAATAAGTAAAATAGGGTAATTTCGTCGATCGAAAAAAACTACTGAAACATGCTGAAATTCGAAAAAAAAACTATTATAAATTCAATAACGGATTCAAGATACTTAAATCGACATATCATTTCAATAATTCATTTGATTCTATTTATGTATATATTCTTGAAAATGAAAGTCCTAAATCAATTTTCGTGATAATCCTAAAGGATTTTGTTCACTAAATGAAGATTTTATTATTTACGTTTATATTAGTTATGTTCCTCTGTGTCAAAATTAGCTTACCTAAATTTTTTATCAAGAGAAACGGAGGACCATTGCGAGAACAAATATTACCCAGGTGGTACTTGTAAAGATCATATAAATGGAGTTTTGTGCGTTTAGTCTGATTTCTTTCAGTCAAACAGATGACACTTGGGACTCCGGAAATATTGAAATCTAAATTCCCCAGTTTCAATACATAAGTAAATTTTCAATCTCTCTTGACTAAAAAGCTTTGTAAAAGCTTTAAGTGGATTGCTTTCACATTTTTCATATTTTTTCATGTCTGTCGAAAAGTTTTGCTGATTCGGGATTTGAATGGAAACTCCTGTTAGGCGTGCTAACTCTTCTAGAATTCTTTCACTGAACCTGGCGCCTTTACCTACAATAACAGTTGTTCTTTAAGAAATGAAAAAAAAATTAAATCCTTAAAAACGTCCCTTTTTGACTGACATAGAAGTCTAAATTATATCTCCTGTCCATGTGATGGCCTAGAAAAAATTATAGTTATTTGTATACGTTTCTTTCAGTAATCAATCACAAAACAACGTTTCATGATTGATTACTGAAATAAACGCAAATAAATTACAATAATGTCTACCTGATTTCCTTCTGTTTCTTTGCAAAAGCTACTCCTTAATTATACTTGGGACAATGGCAATTGTTTTCCGACTCCGTTGTGCGCATTATTATGTATTGCGTATTAGTTATTCATATCTTCATCTTTTTGCATACTAAATATGATGATTACATATTTACTATTTATTTCAATTTTAATGCAATTATTTTACCTTTAACTGTTCATCAAAAACATTGTTATTAGATTCCCCTTTTTTGCTTTAATGTTGTTTTTCGTTATGATTCAGTCACTTGTTGGTTTTTACGCTTCCTACTCGGAACAGTTTTTCATCGAAAACTGTAATCTTTCAATTACTCATGTGTTTACCTTAACTGCCGGTGCGATCTGTGATCTTTCTGTATTTGGAAATATACTGTAAGCTTTGTAATGTAAATCATATAACCATCTTTCTTGTTTTTTGCTAAACATTGCTAAACATTTACTGCTTCTTATTAATATCCCTTAATTTTAACTTATAATTTAAACTATTATTTATTAGATAAATTAATGTAAGGTAACTTCTGTGGTGTTAGTTTTATAATTAATTTATTAATATTTAAAAGTTCTTATAATGTATACACACTAGAGCCTTAAACCCCCCCAGAACTATAATTTAATCGGCATTAAAAGGAACAAGCATAAACTTTCATTGTGCTATTCAATATTCCTGTCATATAAAATTAAAATCTTCATAAAATTTCTCAATAAATTATCTCCGATACTGCCCGTTATTCAACTATTATTTACAAATATCATATTATTAATCCATTACTGACCATGCTTTACAATAAGAACTTTTTGTTTAAAGATAAATATATTTATTTTATTTTAATTTATCTTTGAAGAAAAATCTGAACTCTTTGATTGCAAAAAATGACCGTCGAGGGTGAGTTTAATGATCAAGAAATGGAAGCTATAAAAGAGGTAAGATTTATTTTTGGACTATTTTATTCCCTTTTTAAAATCCATGCTATGGTGAAATTTATTTTACCGAAAGAAAGAAACACTGAACAGTTTGGAAAAATTTAGATAAGACGTCATTGGTGGGGGTAAAAAGTTAAATAAAGTCTTCAGGTCATAACTTTTGTGTTTAAAGGATGGCAACATAATCTATTGTTCTTCGCGTACCACGTCTGCCATGCGATTTACTGAGAGATGATTAATGAGAAATGCTCTGAAAACAGAAGCTGCGACTGATAAGATGTAAACCGCTCTTTCTCCACATTGAGTATTAGTATGAAATAAAAAAAAAGTTATAAATTATGCTTAAAACGCATCAAAAAATCCTTTTACTACTTGCACATTTTTCCTTTAACTATTTGCATCTTATACCCAGCTTGTGCGATATTCAGAGCATCACTATATAATTAGTGAAAAAAAAATAGAAAAGTATATTCAAAGCAAATCATCTCATAAAGTTTGCCACTACAGAGTGAAGTTTGTGAGTCGTATTGTGTTGGTAATATGAACTTCCGTTTGTCACATATATTTCTATGCTACTCTTGAGATTGGTTCAGTGAGCGGCTACGTAGTGACGTTTTTGTGTGCGAAAACTGCTTGTGAAGCGTTTAAGGGAAATTTTCTGTATAATACCATTAATTTATTACTCTTAAACCTTTACTTTTCCAACATATATATTAAATATTTCCCTATATGAATTAAAACGAAATTAATAAATCTCTTGGAGTAGTTCTGAATGTTTTGATGAACTGATATATTTAATTAACTTTCCTAGGTTTAGACATGTTTATTGTCACTTTATCCTAAATTTCGAAAACTATATCTAAATTCATGTCAACTGAAATATTTTCTGCAAGATTCACTTCAGAAAAGGGAATGTTTTAAGAGAGTTCATTTTGTTATAGTATAACTCAGAGGTTTTTAACAAACTTATGAAGCACTGTCTGATCTATAAATCAAACTTAAATATTTTTCACGAAATTAGTCTGGATTCTTCCAAACTTCACATAAATTAACTTAATTATACTTGTTACAGACACGTTTTTCGCCGTTTACTTTAAGTATAGAAAATTAACTAAATGTTCAAATCAACTGAAACATTTTCCTCCCAATTTAGTTAGGAAAGTGAAATGTTTTAAGAGAGAAATGCATTTATTTTATAAAAACCTTGCAGATGTTCAAGAGTCAAAAGAGCAGTTTGTAATTAACAGAAATTATAACTCTTATCTCAAAGCTAATTTAAATTTTTCGTCATAACAGTTTTATTGTCTGAAATTTTGAAGTTAATAGGTTATGAATTGAAGATGTATCAATATATTCGAGCATTTCAAGACAAATTATGTTTATATTAGATAATTTTCAAAAATATATAACAGGTTTTGTTAATGATTTTAAACATTAAAACAGTTTTAATAAACTTAATACATTTTGTGAATCATGTAAAACTAAATTCCAAGTTTATATAATTACTGTCATCATAGAAAGTAATTACAAAGTTATTGTTTCGTTGAGTTCGTAGTAGAGTAATTTTAACTAGTTTAATGATACGACGTAGTTTTCGATAATAATTATATTTTTAAATCTTAGAATATAAGCTAATTATCCTCGTTTAAAATACGAGTTGAAATATTCTCATAACAAAATAATTCTAACAATTGTTTGTGAAAGTTTCAACTTTTATTAAAAGGTAATGGTCACTGTATTTTCTTAGTACAAATACGTATAAATTCAGTATTATTCAATCATGCTAATTCTATTTATTGAACTTTTATAATTTACTATCAAAAGGTGTCAGGCATTTCATCTCATTTTATTTTTGGAACTCAAAATATTACCCTTGATTTAAATTTAAAAATTTAATTTCCCGTTTTCATTCTGACTATTCAAATAGTCGTTGCTAAATAAATTCAACTTTGTATATTATACATAGGTGAATGAAGTAAGCTTTTTGGGTTTATTTTGTGTGCATTCATTGCCATTACTTTGCAATGTGTATATATTGTGCATTTGTTTTTGTATAGCAAGTAGTAAAAATGAGTAACCCGGGGGAGGGAAACAGTGAGGATGGCTAGCAAGTGAATAAAATTGCTTTAAGACTGCCAAACTTTTGGAATGAAAATCCAAGTTTGTACTTTTCCCTAGTAGAAACAAACTTTAAATTATCAGGAATAACGCAGGAAAGCACTAAATATTGTAGCTTGATTTCCTCGTTCGATCAACAAACTATGTTGGCAATTGCTGATCCTGTGCGTAATTCTGACTTAGAAAATCAGTATACCGCTGTAAAAAACAGGCAAATAGAGGTTTTTGAAATATCAGATACTAAAAAAATTCAAACTTTGCTGCAAGATTTGACGTTGGGGGATCGTAAACCTTCTGCGTTGCTTCGCCATATGCAAGACTTGGCGGGGGATGGTTTTTCGGAGCAAGTAATCAAATCTATTTGGTTAGCACAATTGCCTGCTACTGTACAATCTATACTTTCGGCAAGCAGTGAAAGATTAAATAATCTGACTGGACTAGCTGATAAAATTTTTGAGGTCACGGGCTCTGCTACTTGTTGCATTGAAATTAAACTTGAAACCTCATTACAGAATCAAATTTTCATGCTTAAAAATGAAATTTCTAAGTTAAGGCACCAAGTTGTATGCTTGCAACAAAATCAGAAATCAAATTTTCACCCCCGTAATAGGTCTCACTCTCGTGAGAGAATTTCTAATAGGAATGCTGTTAAGCAAGGCAATGTGGGGGATGAATTCCCTCAAAGGCAATCTAAATATTGCTGGTATCATACTAAATATGCAGCAAACGCTCATAAATGCATTAAACCATGTGCTTATAATTTAAACTAATAAGCCCGGCTACAGATTCGGTGATCCCTAGTTTTAGGGGAAGTTTTGAAAGCCACCGACTTTTTGTTACTGACCGTCAATCTCACTTATCGTTTTTGGTGGATTCGGGGTCGGATGTAAGTTTATTGCCAAGGTCATTTAAAGGCCAGAGGCCAATTGAAAATTATGTGCTTAAAGCTGCTAATGGTACTAACGTTAATACATTTGGATCTAAGTTGTTAACCTTAAACTTTGGGTTAGGCAGAAAGTTTGTTTTTACATTTATTATTGCCGATGTTTCAAAATCTATCCTTGGTGTTGATATTTTAAAAAAAATTGGTTTAGTAGTGGACATTAAAAATAAAAAATAATTGATCCCACTACTTTGTGCAAATGTAAAGGAAAAGTTCTGCCATCTACGGCACAAAGTATTAAAACAATTACTGGTACCGGTAAATATCATGATTTGTTACAGGAATTTGTAGAAATTACTAACATTAAATCCAATCCTATTAAAATCAAACATGATACTGTGCATTACATAGATACAAGAGGTCCCCCTGCGGCTGCAAAAGTTCGGAGATTGAATCCCGAAAAATTTAAAGCGGCCAAAAGTGAATTTGATTTTATGTTAAGTCAAGGGATTTGTAGGCCTTCAAAGAGCCCTTGGGTGAACCCTTTACATATGGAATTACATAAGAATTCAGATTGGCGATTCATTGTGCAGGTATATTTTATGAAAAATTTTGGTTCGTTTCCAGAGGAACCGATGTCTTACTAGAGTATAAAGCCAGGATATGATTTAGAAGAAAGTCCATATTCATTAATCATCATTCCATTTCAAGAAAGCTCAATTCGGGTCTGATCCGGTCACCTTTTAAAACTGTCTGTTATTCCAACTTTAGGTTCGGTAAACTACATCTGAACGTTGGTTGACGTGTGAAAAGAGCTTCAGGGAGCTAAAATAGACTATAGTCCTTATGCTGTCTCAATGTATGCGAAGCGGTATTGTCTTGAGTATATATATACTGATTTGACTTCATGATTACGGGTGTATAAGGCACAAAAGATTGAGCCTTAAGCAGTGGAAATTCTCCATTCCGTGACAGAACTATTGCCATGTTCGGCAGTTGAAATGGCGAAACTATTTTTCGATAGGTTTTATCCACACATTATGTTCAACTTAGCTATTGTGGCCAACTTAGTTATTACACAGTCCAGTCATAATAATGTGACCACCGCCTACTTTTGACATCAACGTTAAATAACCAATCGCAGAAGCCACGTGTCATCAGAAAATTTGGTGGATATATAAAGTGTGTTATAGGCATTCGAAAAACATTTCAGTTCTTGCAGTCATGCAGAAACGGAGTGATTTATCCGACGTCCAAAAGGGCATGATCATTGGCTTTCGGGTCAAGGGTGGAATCATTTTTGAAACGGCTAATTTTGTAAACTGTTCGCGGGCCGCCGTGGTAAAAGTATACCGTGCATGGCAAAATGGCACTATCCAAAATCAGCGACATGGCAAATGTGGTGCACCACGAGCCATAGATGGCAGAGGTGAACGACGGCTGCGGAGATGCGTTCGGGCGAATAGACGTGCAACCGTTGACCAACTGACCATCCAGATTCAACCAAGAGGCTATCAACAGTATCTCCACAACGACGGTTCAGCGAACATTGCTGCGTATGGGCCTCCGCAGCAGACGCCTGGTTAATGTACCTATACTGACTGCTGTTCATCGGCGTCGAAGACTGGAATTTGCACGCCACTACTGCAACTAGACTTCCACTGAGGAGGTGGCTTTTCCCGATGAATCACGTTTTATGCTCCATCGGACAGATGCACGCTGGCGTATACGGCGTGACACGTCTGAAAGCAAATACCCTGCAACAATTGCCGGAAGGGTTCAAGCTGGAGGAGGGAGCATTATGATCTGGGGAATGTTTTCGTCGCATTATCTGGGTTTGCTCATCATTGTGGAAGGCACGACGGATCAACACAAGTATGCACTTATCCTTGCGGACCATGTTCACCCCTACATGTGAATTGTTTTTCCTCAGGATGATGGCATCTACCAGCAGGACAATGCGACGTGTCAGAAAGCTCACAGAGTACGTGCGTGGTTCGAAGAGCACCAGGATGAGTTTACCTTACTCCCTTGGCCAGAAATTCCCCGGACTTGAACACAATCGAGAATCTGTTGGACCACCTCGATCGGGTTGTTCGCACCATGTTTCCTCACCCGCGTAACTTAGCGCAGCTGGCCATGACACTGGAGTCGGCATGGCTCAACATCCCAGTGAACACCTTCAGGAACCTAATTGACTCTCTTCCAGCACGTCTCGCAGCGGTCCGCTCTGCGAAATGTGGGTATTCTGGATTTTGACAGGTGGTGACTTTAATGTGACTGGACTGTGTATATTCAACTGAGCTAAAAACTAATACGCACCTAGGGGTGCTCGGTAGAGTTGTTGTGAAACTTGGCTAAATCGGATTCCGACCCTCGTATTGCTATTAAAAACCAGAGCTGCATCCCTGAGTCTATCTTGACCTGGCTATCTTGACCTGGCTATCTCAGCCTATCTTGACCTGGATACTCCGGCCAGGGGCATAAGCCACAACAACAACAACTGATAAGCGGGGATTGCCAAGTCGTTTTCTGTCATTTAAATTACAGTAACGGAGATAAACACAAGAAATGAAATGGAATGTCATTGTAACTTTGCGAGTATGCCCCGACAGAGGGCACACAAACGTTATATTTCTAAGGAGGTCCTGACAGAGGTATAAGCATTTCCTTCATCAACGAGATGTTTTGCTGTTGACTAGTCATAGTTTTATTTATCCCCTATAACAGATCTTTTTTTATGCATCGTAAGTTTTCATGGATTTTCGTAGTCATGTTTAATCACCGTTCATCCCTTTTTAAGTGACATCGATTAACATGATTTGGGTATGGTTAATTTGCTTGAGGAGTCATATAAGAGGGAAATATAAATGGTGTGTCATCCTATGGTGATAATGTCTACGGAAAACCCGTAAGATAACTTCTCCCGGGGGACATTGGTATATAATGATGCATTGAGACCACTAACGAAGTTCTATGCTTTATATTTTGGACTTAGTGAACCTGAATTCAATGACTTACAGACATTAACATTTATTCTTGTAAAACTGGAGCACAGAATCTTAATTAAGTCTAAACACAGTAATTATACTAATAGGAATTTCAAACTAAATGACATCAAGTGCACAAGAAATATATTTCAAAGTGATAGTTAGGAAGAAAGGATGAAGCTCTGTAATGTACATTACTTAAAATGCTAGTTCATATCTTACACCTGCGCTCGCAAGTTGTCACTTTTTTTGCGATCCACTTGTTTTGAAAGATTTAGTTATTTTACTGGCTGTTTCTGAATATATTCCATAAATAAATATGGAGCTATGTCGGATGGGGTCTGTAATGGTGAAAATCTTTTTCTTCAGACTCCCCATTCTCCCTTTAATATCTCTAAATGCCAGGTAAAATTATAATAGTATGACTTTTATGTAATATTTTTGCGAAATATTTCATTCCCTTTTAAATATGAGCTGTATATCTCTATTTGTATTTCAATTAAAAATTTAGACATGTAAATTAACATTACTTTTTGATTTTTAATAATCTGATGAAATTAAAAGATATATTTTTTAAAAACACTTTTTTAAGTATAAATCAGTTTTTTTAAATGAAATAACGCTCTCAAATCCTTTTGAATTTTTTTATTATTTCAGCTACGAAAAAGGATGAATGGTGATATAGAACCCGAAATGTTTGAAGATGAATATTTGTTCCTCCGATTCTTAAAAGGTAATCATACGATACCTGTTTAAATAAAATAGCCTCTTTTTATTAGAATTATATTTATCTTTTGTAAGACTTTTTATAAAGGAAAACAAAACTTAATTTAGAAAGAATTTTCTGATCTGTAAATTCATGTAACCTATAATAAGAGAAGGATGTGTCATAACAAAAACTATTTGCTATGTTGAAGATATTGAATGAATAAAGAAAAATTAAAATTTTTTTCGTAAATTATGAAAAGATGCACGTAGTAAAATCAATAATCATGAGTAAAGAATACTTGCTCTTTCCCTTTTAAAATTTTTAAAGTTTTTTAAGCCTTCTGGAAATATGAAACTAGACATCTATTAAAACTTTTTATGAATCGCATTAAAAATGGGATAGTATGATGAGGTTTGATGGACTACTGTTATGGGGCCCGAGGTAGCCGAGTTGTAGCGCGTTAGGCTTATTACTGATGGGGCTCGTTTAGAATCCCGACGACGCATTCAGTACATTCGTGTGTAGGCTGGATATGGGCACGTTGAATACGTAGACCGGAAAGTCCTTCTATGAGGTCAGAGAGGGTAGAAGAATGTAGTAGTCCACCAAATATCGTCCCTGGTGTTGTTCGGTATAAATTGTGGTGGCAGCCTTTTCGTCGGGAGGGATTCAATCCAGGAAGGCCTTAGATGCTATGTCGGATCCTTTCTGGTGAGTTGGACATTGGACTGTTGTCATGTTATCTTCAAAGGACTTCATAAAAGTAATATATGGGAAAAATGATCATCTGCAGATAGAAATATCCACTATTCCGAGACCTTGCGCTGGGGACTGCACACAATTTATTAAGTATTTAGGTTGAGATTTGTTATCTTATTTATTTTGGAAACTGCTATTGTTTTATGCTTGGAAATGAAGGAGGTATGATTGAACTTGCTAAACAGCAAGATTATAAAAAAGTCTTATCGCAAAAACCCATTCTATTTTTGTGTCCCGTACCACTAAAAGGGAAGGATCAAATATGGTACTGGAAAAACTCATCAGACAGCTGAAAAAAAAAGAAAAGATGGCGATCAATCAATTTCTGCCATTTTCGATCACTTACATTTTTATCTTACAGCCATTAAAATCTTGGATGATCCAGGAATATAATTTGAAAACTTCCGTTTTCGAGGGTATAGACTGCTTACCATACTACTAAGCCTCGCACATCCTGGATTGGAATAAACGTTATAACGCTGTCCGTATTCGTAATCTTTGTCTACTCAAGGAAGGAAACTGAGAAATAGTTGTATTTTATATGATTTAAAGCAGGTCTGTTCAAATCGAAAAGTGATGAGGGCCATATTACTTTATGGATAGCAGCTGCCTGCCGCGAGAAAATAGGGTAGATGTGAAAGCGAAAAATATTTCATCCAACAAAAAATAAATAACCGATTCTTTTAAAAATTAAATAAAAACATGAATAGTCATTTCTTATGTATTCTAATCGTGATATTATAAATCTTGAAATGATAGGACGTATTTTTTAGATTTATAAAATTATGTGTCTTCACAAAAGGCTTCGTGGACCACAGAGTGAGTGCTTTCGGGCTGCATATGGCCCGCGATCCGTACGTTCTGCAGGCTTGATTCAAAGGATTATAATTTAAGTGCTCCTTTCCGAAATTTAATGTTAGATTCTTTAAAGGTATCGTAAATGGGTCTCTACTTGTTCTAGATATAAAATATGTAGTACGTACTGATTATTCGAAGGAGAGCTTGAATTTAACTGTCTTCGGTCAGGTTTTGTCCAAGTTCAGTATTTAATTCCCTTGAGGAAGAAATTAGATGAAAAATAACTGCCCTGAAAAAAAGCTTGTTCTTCACAAAAGTATCTAAAAGTCCTCACGACATAATAAGTTAGATAGAGTTATCTGTATAAAACTTTTAGAGATTAGTCTTTCAGAGCATTATAGAGGAATGATTTCAGAGGATGAACCTAACAGTAAAACTGTCTTTCGATTTATAGCCAATTTTCAGAATAACATAAGCATACGAGTGATTTTTTTTCACTGAGGAATAATCGATCCCCATAAAAGCTCTTGTATAATGCAGTATAATACACATCGTTTTATTTTTAAGATAAACACATTACTAATTTATAAATGTAAGTGAAAGAATTTATATATAAATGTAATTAAATGAGCGCGAAAAAAACAACAACAAAGAACAGGAAACGTTTGAAGCGTAGAACGAAGCACTAAAGTTCTTCCCAAATTATGTTGTTAAGGTTTCTCTGTTTCCGTTATTTTTTAAGAAATTAGAAGCAGATCTGATAAATTCCTATTTTGAAACTCAGGAGTTAATTAAAGCAGATCATCTTAATATCAACTCCTCTGTTTATGTACTTTAAAATTTCATAATAATTTGCTCAGAGGGTTAAACTTTGCTAACATCCGATATTTTGAAGCATTACTTCATTATTATACCATAAAAAGTACTTCTAGTTAGGAATTTACCTTTACACTTTGAGGAGTCGGAAGCAATATTACTACAACGAAAGAAATTTTAGAGCCTGCGTTTAGCTATGCGGAAGAATGATAATGTTGCTTGTAAACCAGTAGATTATGTGATCCTTTTGCTTTTTTAAAGGATTTTATGTCTGATGAAGCATAAAGTAAATTTATTGATTCAAGTATATTACAATATACAGCGTTTTACCATATGCCATATCTGAAAAATATTGCACGAACATATTTAGATGACTTGCCACTGTAGTAAGATATTTAAGAGAAAAATTGTTGCTTATTGCATTTCTTTGAATCTGTTTCCAGTGCTTAGCCAGATGTGGGAGGATTAGGCGTATACTAAGGTACTCATTTACAGGATGATTAGATACTTATTACAGACAGACGCAGTTATCATTTTGCATATTAATACAGACACAGGAAAACGATACTTTATTTTTTTATTGAAAGGCTATTATTATTATTTTTTTCTTAATAATTAATTGTCTTAACCTAATTGTTGTATTTCCTGAAAATTCTTTTACTTAACATTTTATAACTCTTTATTAATTATCAAATGTTGTAACGCTCTTATTCATTTTTTATTAATTGTTTTTTTTTGCCAGCATTATTACATTTTTATATCACAAAACAAAAAAAAAACTGATATACACATTACAGACATAGACAAATACATTAACAACGCTCACAATTGAAGATTATGTGGCAATTACTCTAGGTTTCAGTGCCTTTGCCTTTTTAAAGCAAGTCTCTTCCGCATTTCTTCTGAATTTTTCTCTTTAGATACGTAGTAGCAATAGACGTATCCTCCTAGAAATATAATTTTAACGGTATAGTAGCACTCTAGTTGAAAATTAAATAAAATTATTTCAAAAAGTTTTTAGAAGCTCATACCACATGTGGTATTTGCATTCCAATAACATGAAGTTATATAATTTTATAGAACAAGGTATAGCACTATAATTTAAAATCTCAGAAGTAGTTTAATTTTCTTTGCTAATATTCTTAGATTTCGCTAGGTTTCGGTGCCTTCGCCTTTTTTTAAAGCATATCTCTTCCGCATTTCTCCAAGAGTACCGAATTTTTCTGTTTCACATCAGGCAACAGTACTTAAGTACCATATCATACAGTACAGTACAAAACATGTACTGGTTGGTTTAGACTGCATACATAGAATGAAGTTTGTGAAGACTGTATATATGAACAATAAAGTTAGTTCAGACTTATTTATTGAATAACGACATATTAATACGTTTATATAAGTTACGATTCTATATGAAACTACAGTATCTTTTTTGAGTAAAGTCTGAAAATTAGCAAAAAATCGATTATTTATTTTATCAAGTTTGAATAAATGGATTATTGTTTTATGGTCAGTGCATCGAAGTTGTGAAATAATAAACAATCAAGCTTTCGTGATTGCTTACATCATTTCGAAAAATATTGAGTAATATTGCGTAATATTTAAAAAGCAATTTTTAACTACTATTATGATGTTAATTTTAATAATAACAAGTTTTCACTGTTATTAATTTAACTTATATTCTTTCAGCTCGAGATTTCAATGTCGATAATGCAGAGATAATGCTAAGAAAAGTTAGTATCCACTTTTTTACAAATTAAAAAGTATTGCACACTAATCTAATTTATGAAAAATATTATTCACTACTTTTGAGGCAACACATAAATATGACTATTTTATGTTTTTTTGACGGATTGATTATACTATTTCCATATATATACATATCTTAATGTTCCATTGAATAGCTAATATTATTGTTTCTGTATCTAGCACTTGGAATGGAGAGGGAAGATTGATTTAAAAAATATCTTGAAATTTAAGAAAACAGAAGTGAGTAGCTATCCTGCATTATCTATCAATAGATCATTTAATTCTTAGAGGAAATAAATTTCTCTGTTTAAAAATCTTTTGTTTAGGTTATGGAAAAATACATTCCTTACGACACAGTTGGACATGATAAAGAAGGCTGTGTTGTTCGATATTCAAGTTTTGGGAACATCGATGCTAAAGGTAATTTCAACTTTTACCTCTGCTCACACTGTGTTAATTTTGATGACTTGTAGAATGTTTGTAAAACATTGGAGGGGAATTTTGTTTGATGGAAAGAGGCAATGACCTGATATCCCAATCATTAAAAACCGATCATTAAAAGACCATCTAGGATGTTTAAAAAACATTTTAAAATTTTAACTTATTACATAAATTTTACAAAACTTATGATACGAATTCGGGAATGTGTTCAGAAAATTCTGAAAAAGCACAAAACAAATTTTCGATGCCTGTAATTATTTATTTTTAAATCAAATACAGTTTATACTAGGAAACTTTCAATGAAACATTCTGCAATGAATTGCCGGCAATATTTATAAATAGGTACTAACGATTAATTGTGTAGTTAAGTGTGTGTGATTTCTGCTAAACACTAAAATATACAGTCGATCTCAAATTTTTAGGGATTTGAATATTATAGGTTTTGCTATCAGAAATTGTATATAGAATATGTAATCAATATTTTTATATGATTATTTTTATCACTTATGTAATTTATTTCTGAATTTTATTTCCTTTTTTATGCAGGAAATACTTCTGTAGAAAATTAATTGTTATATATAATACATGCCAACAATTTTTTATTTAGTTTTGCTGCCGAGAGTTATACTAAATTTATTTTCGAGTGTAATGTACTTTTTGTTATATTATAGCAATTTTTTGTGGACTTTTAAACTGCTGTGTAAATACAGCACGTGTCACTTCGTACATCATGTATGTTCTGTGCTACACTTCTCACGCTTAATAGACTTAAAATTGACTAAAATAATGTTTCGGCCAATGTTATGTCTACATTATCTTTATTTACTGCCTGGAAATATACATGGTTCACACATATATAAGTTACACCCCCCTTAACTTCTAAACGGTAACAACTTAGGCCATAAAGTTGGTGTCTAGGTATAGTAAAATGGTTATGTGCTACTCAATGAGACAAGTTACAACGCCATCTATCGGCAAATTTTGGAATTAACACTTTTATCTCAAAACCGGTACGAGATAGGGAAAAAAGGTCAATTACAAATTTGTTTAGCATCATCGATATAGTAAGAAAAGACACCTTGCGTTCATTAATACTTAAAACAGAATGTGAAAAATGAACATTTGTTTGGTCACGATTTCGAAAATTGTCATGTCATAAAGAATGGAGACACTTTCCTATCTTCTGGATCATTTATTTATATTGCTGAAAATTATCTCTATTAGCCACTATACACTTTCGCGGGTTTTCGGGGTCTTTTCGAGCTTCGCTCGCGTTTCACGACGCCATAGTGTTGAAAATCATGACCAAACAAATGTTCATTTTTTACATTCTGTTTTGAGTATTAATGTGCGCAAGGTGTCTTTCCTTCCTAAATTGATGATGATGAACAACTTTGTAATTGACTTTTTCCCGTATCTCGTTGTTGTGATGATAATTAATAGTTTTGGAAGTGATTAAAATTAATATTAATATCGGGTATTCAGATAATTAAATTAGTAAAGTAAGTAAGAAGTAAGTAAATTTTAGTAACGATTGTGCTTTGTTTTAATCAATTTATTAAGCCTCTGCTAAATATATGTAAGGGTTATACTTGTGGTGATCAGATATTAATTGATTTGATTAATGTCATCGCATTTGGAGAAGTGTGCGCAAGTTTCTCTAAACGTTTTGACATTGAGAAGAATTAAGTTTGAAATAGATCATCACAGGTTATACATTATTGTTAATATTGATAAATTAATAAGTCTTATTTATGAACCTTGTGAATGGCTGGTATATTGTTTTTTTATTGTTTTTTGGCTGGCGGTTTGTAATTTAAATGGTAAAAGTCTTAGAAATATTCTTTGCTTTCCTTCTTTCCCTAAAATTGACCCTTTGCCTAGCAACAAGCTCGTAGCCTCCCCCACTATCGGTAACCCTATACGTCCGCTACGCGCCCTTTTTCAAACGGGGAGAAATCTCAGAAGGTCAGATGCAAGGCGCGCAAGGATACATCGCCGGGTGGATGACCAGGCCGCCATGAAATTAAAATAATCAACAAGAACGAGATGAGGGGTGGAAAAAATAAATTGTATAAAGAATTGCAGAGTGCAAGAGTGCTACCTGTGGCCTTCCCCCCTCATTTCGGCCATTAGAATTCACGGAGCACCAAGGAACTACTTGGAATGGAGGATGGTTTCACCGGACTGATGGAAGTGGTGACAAGGTGCTGACGAGAGAGCGCGGAGTTAAAAAAGAGAGATTTGAGAGGATCCTGAACGGGAGCGGAGGCAAAAAGGACCGAAGGATCGGGGGCTGAGGCTCTGGCCTCGGGACGATTTCTTTTCCTCGGGGATATGGCCTCGGGTGAATTTCTTTTCCTTTCCTTTACTTCTGTAAATTCTATCCATAACCTCTCTACCTTTGATTAAAGCTGCAGCAGAATCATTAAGATTAGATTTAAATGTAAAATTAAATTTAAGATGAGCTATTGCATATAGAATAATTCAGGTTTTTTTTTATATTCGCCAGCCATTTCATTTTGAATTGTCATTGTATATATTTTATTGTGTTGCGAGGATATAGATGTTGGTTTTTACAGTAATTGTATTTTTGATAATTTAATATTGGTATTTCGAAAAAATGTTGAATAGAACTGATTACCAGATTGGTGGTAATATTGTTAATGTAATCGGAAGGAATAAATTTGTTATGTTAAAGTATATCTTTGTCATGTCGGTCCTTGCCTTTTTAGTAAATTTTCTGATTTTCAGCTTTAGGTTTTATTTTTATTTCAGCAGATATGAAGCTTTTTCTTTTAGGTGAGATAATTTCATTTCTAGGTGTTCTCCAAGGTTAAGTAAATTTATTAGATTTAATTTAATTTTTCTTTTGGCTCATTAATCACCATAGTGATGCAGACAGTAATGAACCTAGGGTAAATTTTAATTATTATATGTTTATGGGTTATTGCATTTAAAAATAACACAACGCAACTTTACCATCTATCTTAAAATGTACTAACCACTAACGGCCAAATGGCTACTCTTGAAATAAATTGATTTTAAAGTTTGTAAGGAGTAATTCTAACTTTAATTCAGTAACTATTAATATAATATTATTAAGTATTTAAAATAAACCCCAATATCACAAGCTTCTACGTTGCCACATCGTGCCGTTTTAGAGATAAAAACTCTAATTCCAAAATTTGCCGATCGATGGCGTTGTAAGTTGTCTCATCAATTAGGGCTTAGCCTTTTTACTAAGCCTAAACACCAACTTTATGGCCTTAGCTGTCAGCGTTTAGAAGTTAAGGGGGTGCAACGGATATAGGTGGGAACCTTGTAGTTGTATGCAAATAATCTATTCACTCTTTTCCCGTAATTTCTAATTTATTTCACCCATTCCCCTTTGTTCCTCTATTTCTTAATATCTTTCATAACTCCATCTACACGGTTCTTTTTCCCCCAGTTTCCTTATTTTACCTGCTTTATCTGTTAACGGGTGTTCCCTTGTGTGGTCTGGGGGTTATAAAACTTCTACTTTTCAGAGAATCCCACAACTTCCCACGCCTTTTCCCTAGAATTTTCGGTTCTCTCTCTAATTATATCACAAGTTTCAATAATCTTCGCATTTGTCAATTCTTCATAATGACCCTCACACCAATGCTCATTGGCCTGATGATAATATATTAACTAGATCGAAACAATTGTTCTTTTTATCTGTTTGGGGCCATTAAGAAGTCTTCTTTTTACTATTTGTGCTTCCTGTAAGCTGTAACTAGAAAAAAGTTAAAAATTATTTAATCTCGTTAAAATTACAATCTTACATTTAATAATCAAAATTAAATCGCAGAATCTGTCCGTTATTTTAACTAACAATATGATTTTGAATTGAACTATTAAATTTTTCTTGTCAATCATCATTTCATCATATTAGCACTCGACGTTATATGACGATATATTATTTCCTATACAAAATTTGCTTCTGCCAAAAGATTTGCAGCTTTAATTATTTTCTTCCAATGAGGTAAATGAAGAGAAAGACAAATTATAGTATGGGACATATTTCTATAAGTGTAGATATACTATAAGATATACTATAAGAATAATTTTTATAATGATTTCTACATGTTTAATCAACTTTTGCATATGCTTTTCAGGTATTTTATCATCGTTAACGGCTGAGGAGATAACAAAATATGCCATTTATGAAACAGAACTAGATACAGTAGAGCTTAGTAAACAAAGCGAAAAGGTATAGCAACATTTATTTTCTTTTCATTTATTATTATTCAAGTTCCAAACCTTAAAAGATTGGCTCGAAAGGAATGAAAATATGAATTCACCCCAGTTGCAAGATAGTGCTGCTAGGAGAAGATCCTCTTGAGATGAAAAAACTTGAGTTTGATCCCCGGTTCTGTCAGTCGGTCGTTAGAACCGTTTCAGACCTTTGAATGCAAACCGAGTCCTTTGTATATATATATATATATATATATATATGTGTGTGTGTGTGTGTGTGTGTGTGTAATGAATCCAAGGAAGGGAGATCGGAGGACAGGTAGAAGGTCCAATTTGAAGACATCGTACTTCGGATCCGGGGTGGCGAATGGAAACTGACCGAGATGTAGTCAGGAAATTCGTAGCGTCCTTCCGTTAACGAGTGGCTGGCATGGCGTAGGAAGGAATTCCAGGCAAAATAAAACAGGCATAACTGTTACTGGTAATCGTGTCATTATTTCACAGTAATTCGATGATTAAAAATACTTCGTGATCTATACACTGAATACTCAGTATAAGACGGACATCGCGGCTAGCAGGGAACGGGGCTCCGCCAGCACATATGGACAGCTGAGAAACTACATCTTGTCGGACCAGAACGAAACACACAAGTGCCCGCGAAAACCCTAATGCTATGTCCTGGAGTCGGCGCATTGAACTTTTCCGATTGGTTAGAAATTGACACCTGATCATCACGCCACATGAGGTGTTGATTTTGTCATGGTTCTCGAACATTCGCATTATATAATGCTTATATAACGATGTCGGCGTGTGGCTTGCTTAAGGGGAAAATACTAGATTATTTCGGTTATTCCTAGATCAAAATTTAAATGAGGGACAGTATTCTGTTGCGATAAGATGAAAGAATTTTGGATAGACGTTTTAATGATAACGAAAAGTTATGTTTCATATATATATATATATGAAACACCTACAATATATATATACACCCTACAATAATGGACCGGGGCACCAGCGGATTTCCATAATATCCGACTGTATGTCGGATTTTATGCAAGTGCTCGCACGGGACCTGTTAAGGTTAAATACGATGTGCGAAGTGGTAACGCCGTTAGTTCTGTGTGAAATTGGGACATTATCTCGAAACGAAAGGAATTTAGCGACTTTGGAAGAGGTGTTATAATTGGTTGTCACATTAGTGTCAAGTCTATTCGCGCAATTGCGGTAGAATTATCATAGCTATGGTCAACTATTCATGATATTATGAAGAGTCGAAGACTACGGGAGTTGGGACACGAACTGCACACGTTGGTCGTCCCCGTAAATTGACCGAACAGTATCGGCGTATCCTGAAGCTTGAGGTTCGTAAGAACCGCAAGAAAGCACTCCAAATCATCAACAGTGAGTTTCAACAGGCAACAGGGGTTACGGTGCACCCCAATACTTTTCGGAAAGAACTGCCCTCAATATCCACGGATGTGTTGCCGCACACAAACCAAACTTCACCCCATCCAACAGAGCCGGCAGACTCGCTTGGTGTTTGCAACGTCGCAACTGGAGTGTGGACCACTGGAAAATTGTTTTATTGAGCGACGAGTCACGTTACACACTCTTCCAGTTGGAGGGGCACGCTTGGGTTTCGGGAATGCCAGGCGAACGTCTGATATCCGAGTGCATCGTTCCAGCTCTTAAGTTCGGAGGTGTTGGTGTACTTGTTTAGTGGTGTTTTTCGTGGTATGGACTGGGATCTTTGCACGTTGTTCCTGGTAAATTGAATGCTGACGCCTACATGAACATTTTGGACATTCAGGTTCTTCCAACGATCTGACAATTTTATGGAGCCGACGAATGTTACTTCCAGGACGACAACGCTCTATGCCATGTTGCAGCCTCTGTGAAGCAGTGGTATCAAGATATGGACTAAAAACGGCATCCCTGACCTGCTCAGAGTCCCGACCTAAACCTCATAGAACATTTGTAGGATCAGTTAGAGCGACGCTTACGGACCAGGGAACCACGTCCGAAATCAATAGCTGAGCTGGCGACTTTCTTGCAGCAGGAATAGACAAAAATACCCATAGCTGTGTATCAAATCTTTTTCAAAGTGTGCCCAGAAGGGTTCCTAATGTAACTGCAGCACGTGGGGAAAATCACCCTATTAAATCATGCATTCTTTCCCTAATATCACCACATCTAGCTGTCCGGACCATTATTGTAGGGTAGTGTATATATATGTTGTTGTTGTTGCTTATGCCCCTTGACCGACATGTAACATCACATCAAGTCCTGAAGGCTATGGGCGATGAAGGTGCGGCTCCCGTTCTTAATAGCACCACAAGGATCGGAGTCTGACTTGGCTAAATGACCGGTTCCGTAATTTTGAACCGAGTCAAGTGACGAGACCGGAACACTTGACCCCGCACCTCCAGAGGTAAATTTGAGGACATTGCAGCCACGCCCTATTTTACGTGTCCCTGCCATCATTAGTGAACACGGCGGTAGATTTGCAGCGACGAGCATCGAACAAGGGACGTTCAGATCACTGGCCCGCTTGTCTTGCCAACTGGGCTACCGCCGATTTAAATTCCTTAAATCAGGCAGTTTTGAAATAAGGCTATATTGTATCTGCATTCTTTGGCCTTCAATTATAAATATATCTCAATATTATCAATATTTTATATCTTGTCATAAAACTCAGAATTTTTATTTTTAATCTGAAAAAAAAAGTTTGTTACAAAAGGAATAATCAAGGTTGATAGAGACGTTGCACTTTATGCAACGCGCGCCTGCTGGTGTTCCAAAAATTGGCACGCCCGCTGAAGGGTTAAAGAAAAAATTCCTTAGTGGAAAGTCATGGTTCACGAAGCAGTAGCTGTAGTGGCTCCAGAACAAGCACGAGTTCCAATAGTTAATTCTAGATATCCAGCTGTGTCTTAAATGTAAAAACAAATGATAAACTGCAAAATATGTGTAACAGAGTAGTCATAACAGGGACTTTCGAGTAAGAACTTGGTCCCTGTATTGATTGTAGATATCCAATTGTGTCTTAAAAGAAGAAAAAATATCGATGTGATAGAATATGTTTAACAGACAAGTCGTTATACTGGCTTCTAAGCAAGCACGAGCTCTCTGGCTTGACTGGTTATCCTATTGAATCTTACACGAAGATATAGTCGATAAATGGGAGAAAATAATGTAACAGAGGGATCGTTTTAGTGGGTTTCGAACGGACAGGAGGTTCCTGTTTCCGCTCTAGATTACCGGTTATGTCATATATGAAAAAAATTTTTGATTGGTGGAAAAATGTTTTTAACATATTAGTCGTTATGGGAGCTTTCGAACAAGACCGGGAGGACGACCACATAAGTATTTACACAAAGATCGCTATGCAATAAATAATATTCTAATTAAAAAAATTAAATTAGATTTAAAATTAAAATTACGTGTAATTTTCCCACCCACCTAAAAGGTAATCGCTCTTTTAGCATTTGTTTAACTTTAGGATTTCTAAATATTTTATTGATGAAATTTTTGAAATCACTTCCTTCATAAAAAAAAATCCTTTATTTTCAATTTTTTGCTTTGGGGAAATTATTTATAGAAATTTTAAACTTAATTAAATATCCCGATGAAAAGTTAACAAAATTAGAACACAAGAATAGTCTTCAAAATTTCTTCGTATGCACTTTGCTGGAATTTTAAACAGAAATTTTTAAAGATGGCGAATCAGGAAAAATTCCAGTCTAAGATAAACAGACCTTAAAAGCAGATGTACAGAAGGGAACAAACAGACAGTACTTCATTAGTGTCGCCTGAGCAATGAGATCATTGTAGAAACGTATTTTTTGTGTTATTTAATTCTGAAAACTATAATGTGTTTTAAACCAAGATAGATAAATTGAGCTTTTTTAAGATGTTTGCTTACGAAACTATAAGTTTAATGCATAAACTAAGTTCAATGCATTATTTTTAATAATTTCTTGAGATGTTTATTGGGAATGAAATTACAAACGAATGCTTTAATATGTTCCTAATTAATCATTTTTACAACTTTTAGCTCCGACGAAACATTGATAAATGCGTTTACATACACAACCTTGAGCACTTCTCTTTCGCCAAGGCTACTGATAAGAAGGGTAAGTCTATGTACCTATTCACATAGAGTCCGTAAGAGTCAGCGTAAAAATTTTTAACCAATCATTTACCAATCATTGACCCATTTAATGAATCAACGCCAACTGGATCTTTAACGCTACCGTTGACGGATCCTATGTGAATAGGCCCTATCTCTTTCTACTATTGTTTTAATGTTTTATCATATTGTTAATTAATTTTAAGAAAAATGTTCTATTTATCGGCTGTATATTTTTTCCTTAAAGTTTAAGAAGGGGGGGGGGAGACAAACCGACAATTTAAGTTGCTTATTGTAAGCAGATTGTAATAAATTCTATACATAATTAAACTTATTCATTTCAAATTAAAGTACAGGGGGTCTCAATCAACCTTGATACATTTAAAAAAATTATACAAAAAAAGTAAACAATGTAGGAACTAGAAATTCACATATGTCTTACATTATTTATCAGAGTTTTTTTAGTACATTCAATGAATTTCAATATGTGCAACTTTTGTGGCACAGAGAGCATCTGTTTCGTAATCAATCTCAGTGTGCCCTATGTGCGTTCCAAAATGGATTCCGTAACACTTGAAATTGCAGCAGTTATGCGTATTTTGAGTTATTCAACACTACAACTGACTGTCAAAGGCACTTCTAATTTCCAGAAACTTTTTATATGAAGCTAAAATGTTGTTACGAATTGGAGGATCTTTTCCCAATTCCGTTACACTTGCGTAACATATTCCGTTTTGAAATACCAGCGAAGACATATTGCTCTCTCTGATGGAGTAGCCATTTTCCAACTTTCGCTCCCAGGGAACAACTAACACCACCTGTTCAACTCTTTTGATACAGAAAAAACTTTAAGGGGACGCACGACCTTTTAGTTGAGGAAAAAAGGCGTATTTTCATACTTTTTCACTCTTTGTAACTATTTCAATTTACTCCCAATTTTTCCAAATTTTATGTATATGATAAATTGATATATTTATTTCAATAAACAAATTTTCAACTCTCAAAGTAACTTTAAATAATTTTTTTAAATGCTTTAGATATACCTTGTTTTTTAAGTGTTTTTATTGTAAACTGGCTTGCGCGCAGAACTATGAAATTAATTTTACACGGTGACTGCCTACGTTGAAAATGC
Source organism: Dolomedes plantarius (assembly GCA_907164885.2). Lineage (NCBI taxonomy): Eukaryota > Metazoa > Arthropoda > Arachnida > Araneae > Dolomedidae > Dolomedes > Dolomedes plantarius. The sequence continues at coordinate 172,176,736 of OU015492.1, forward strand.
CATTTTTTGACTATTTTGGTCAATTTTATTTTTTGCAAGAATTGTGTAATTCAATCTTTTCTCTTTTCAAAATCGTTTTGATTTTCATTCTACATTAATTAGAAGCAGAGTTATGGCTATTTTAAAAAACATCGTCTGTTACAAAATTGAAGTGACAAACAACTTTAAATGCGTTTTTCTCAGAATTATGTTTTTTAGCACAAATCTCTACCGTTATCATGATATCTCACATAATAATGCATATAATTTGATAAAATTTTCAGGAAATGTTTTAGATGCTATTGTTAATGAAATGACGCACAATAATTGATGTATAATAAATAGTTTTTTTGTTTGGAGCTGTTTTTATAAGGAAAGGAATGACAAATTGGGGAAAATTTTCACACTGGAACATAAAATTGTCTGTATTGTTTTTGCATTTTAAAATTTCTCTTAGATTGAGGGTAATTTTGAAGATAACTGTTACATGTATCGTGTGTGAGAAGGAAATTAAAATAGTAGCATTAGAATTTTGTGCAGAGTGATAGGCGTTTTAGCTAAATTTCATTAAAAATTACTTCAAATTGAACAATTTATAAAAGAGTCTGGTATTTACAGGCAAGTTTTTTTTATATATATATTTTTATTTTTAAATGCTATTTTATCATAAAAGACCAAAAAATCCTTAAAAAAAATTGGCTCCGAACGTAGGCAGTCACCTTAAATGTATAATTCCTATTTCATATTTAAAATACAGTGATTTCCGCTTATAAGAATCACGTTTGTTATTACTGTTTTTGATTCTTATAAGCGGTTGATTCTTATAACCGAAATTTAGGTTTTTGGACTGGAACACACACACCTATATATACATATATTAGATAATTTACCATAAAATACTCTTTAATTTACATTAACTATCTTTTATTAAAATTTTTTTATAGTTTTAAAAATAAAACTTAATTTTTAGACCTATAAGTAGATACACATGATTATAGTAAGAGAAGAAAAAAATACAATATTTGTTACAAGTTACAACATACCTGCTTAACCGTTTTAACATTTCAACTACAGGAAGGGAGCAAGAAAAAGTTTTCTACTGTAGTTTGACGTAATGAAGTTTTCAGAAGGCTGTTTATACCTCTTTCAATACTTATAGTCTCAGACGAAGATTTACTCGGACGGGTAAAGTTGCCCCCGGGTCAAGCTAATAGGACAGTGTTGTGGTAAAGCGTTTAAGGGGAAACGATTATGTTATGTCTAATAAAGAAAGGGGTGAATTTTACGACTATATTCCATCCTATCTTATCAATCTTTCTTTAAAAAAAAGAACGAACTTCGTGCCTTTTGAGGGTTTAAGTAGGTTTTTTGGAAAAATGGAAGTAAAGCGAAGAGTGTAAACTGATTCTTAAAACCGGTGGATTGATTCTTTAAAGCGAAAATTTTAACATGGAAATAATTCATTTGTTTTTGTTTTCGAGATATTGATTCTTATAAACGGTTGATTCTTATAACCAGTGATCACTATAAGCGGTGGTTACTGTAAATAATTCAAAATACAATTGAACATAAAACATTCAACATTAAAATATTTTTTCAATTTTTTAAAACTACTCAAAACATACTTAAAATTTCCTTAAATTTTTGCATTAATTTACCCCTGAAAAAATAACAAAATGTGCACTGATTGCAATAATTCTAGTTCAGACGCAATAAAATAACATGATTATGCAGTCATAAAAATTTCATGGAATTGTTTCATAGTTTTTGAGATATCAGTTGCGGAATGATGCAAAATTACATTTTGAGAAAAATGAGTTTAAAATTTTTCTTACCATAAACTTGATCAGTAATTAAATATTTAGAATATCAATATCTCTGGAACTGAGTGGAACATTTTCATGCGGTTTCCTTTATTTTGTTCAGAAATGATCAGACTTTAACATATATTTTTTCAAAAAATTGAATTTTTAAAGATTTAAGGGTAGTGACTCCCCTTAATTTATACAGTAACACATCTGTGAATTTCCAGTTCTTACAATGTATACATTTTTTTGTTATAAATTTTTAAAATGTGTCAAGGTTTTTTGGGACAACCTGTATGTAAGACAGTACGTGATAGAAACATGCCATTGCTTGCAAAGATGAAAATATTTGAATCTATTTTCGATAACATTTTGATCATTCTAGCCTAAACATTTAGAAAAGGTTGAAATTAAAAATGTTTCCCGTATAAATACGTCTTTTATCGAAAATGTTGTCAAAGTATGTATAAGTACCTAATACTAATTTGCAATATCCTCTTTATTATAGCTATCTATACAGTTCTTTCAGTTTTGACGATGTACGTAAACAATTATCCAGAGAGATTAAAGGCAGCTTACATCCTCAATGGTATTTAATTGAGATATTTTTAAAGTTAATATTTTGAATATAAAATTGCAAAGATTTAATTTCAGTTTTCCTTTTTCAGTATCCATGTATTTCAATATCCTGTTCTCTATGATAAAAAGCGTTCTTCCGAAAACAATACTGGACAAAATTCATCTTTACTCGGATGGTATAAAAGTTTCTTCATTTCTATAAAAATTTCTCTAATTTTGTTTATATAATATGATCAAAATCAATGTAGTGTTTTCTCAAATTTGCAATTTGAGAGCTAGAAAAATATTTTAAAGCAAGAAATGTTTCTTTTTAAATTTAATTACAATTCTATTATTTTAAATTTATAAGGGGGGAAATCCATGCATTTTAAGATTCAGCTATGCATTCTTTGCATGCCACAAGTATTTCAGCGAAACTCTGGCCATTCTAAAAGCATATCTAAAGAATAGACCTATAGTAGTAAACAACAAAGTTTTCAAAGACACGTTATGAATTTAGATATATAGGGGATAAGATAAATTTTTTTCTTGATTTTACTTATTGATATTTTTCCCCTTTCAGTGAATCCTTTTCTCGGTTTATTTAAAGATATTTCTATAAAGTCGTGAAAATGTCGGGGTTCAAATTTGAACTTAACGAAGAAATTTATTCCTTATAAAAGATCAATTTTAATCCATTAAATAAAAACTGCTAATTTAATTAAAAATTTTAGCTAAGAAATAAAGCCCAATTAAAGACACGTGTCATAGAACCATTTTAAAAGCTATGTGAGCTATATGCTTTCTACGCGAGATTTTATAGGAATTAGATATGAGGTGTTCTATTTTCACCATGAAATTTTACCCCTTTTATGATACGCCTTGTCTTATCAAGGTTCTTAAAATGTTCACCTTTTATTGACAAATTGAAGCGTTGCTGCAGATACTTTGTTAAACATATCATTGCCTCAGTTTTTCAGCGTTTTTATACTTTGCCAATAAGTGTGAATTAAAGCTTTTTTAATTACAGAGCGAAAATCTGCTTTTTATGTATATCACTAATGATATCTTAATTGAGTTTCAATACCTTTTACTTAACCTAGATTAAAACGAAATTTAACTACCACTCATTTAATACTTCTTGTAACTCCATTATCATATCAACTACTAGTAGAGATATCTGAAAAGATATTTTATTTTGTATTAATGATTATGTAATAGATAAATATCAGTCTGAAGTAAATAAAACGTCGCGTAAAGTGAAATTATTTCATTGAATTAAGGAAACTCGTCAGAAATCTTCAGATTTCTTCAATCGGATTGTAGTTTCTCAGTTGTATGATTAGGAGATGATCTTTTATATTCATTACGAAATTAACAGAGAAATATAAGAAAATTTGGTACTTCCTTTCTATAGTTGCCTTGGCGAGAAAGGGAAATTGGTGAGTTTCAACCTTGGCGAGAAACAAAAGCTTACCGATGTGTACAGGCAATTCATTAACAATCTACACTACACAATTTATACATATAGAAGAAATTTATTATAAGTTTGTATTTATTATTTTATTTGATATAATTTTGTAAGAAATTTATATAAAAATAACATATCTAACAAATGGTTTCGGAATGGATAATCGTTTGTTTCTCGCCAAAGCAGAAAAGCACCAATTTCCCTTTTTCGCCAAGGCCACCATGAAAAGGAGGTACCGAAAATTTTTATTCTCTCTCCATAACTAAGCATATTAATAGAAGATGACTTTCTGGAAAATACAAGTAACCTGATGGACACGATAATTTTTTTCTATTAGTATGAATAATAAAATACTGATTTTGAGGGGGGTGATTGGTCTAGAAATTTGGCGATACTGTGTGAGATGATTTTAACAAAATTACGTAAGAAGACATTAAAACCACAAAGGTAAAGTGAAGAGTTAGCAAGACTAAACAATGTGTAGTGAGTAAATGCGTAATGCTGCCAATTTTTCTGCGAGAAGTGACTTGATCAAGCGCATTTTTCAATGAAATTGTAAGGTTTACATAAGATTCGATTCACAATAATCGAACATTTAGGTGACTAAAGTTAAAGAAGCCGCTTAAGATATGCTAATTGTGGCATACGCGGTTGGTATAAATACCAAGCAGCTAGATTAAAAGAACAAAGTGAGACGAAGTGAGAGGAAGTGAAAGGAGGAGTAGAGCTGACGAAACGAAGTATCGAGACGGAAGGAAATAGTGAGTCGAGAGCCTGGTTTGATTATAGTTGAGTTATGCGAATTGCCTTTTGAGGCGTTTAGCTAGGTTGATATTAACCTACGCGAGTTCGTGTTAGACGAGAGTTATTTAGCGTTATATGGTCAAAGTCTACTGAGAAGCAGCGCTGATTTGACTTTCAAGTATTGTGAGAATTTCAAACTGTATTTCTTTGCAACGTGTCTATATTGAAATAATATGCCTTGCATGAATGTTTATATAGTTTGTACTAGTAGTACGCAGCATTTCTGTTGAAAAGCAAGCTTATGTGTCAAGTTTAAATAAACATTTTTATTAATTTAGAACTGTGTTAGAATCTAATTCATTAGAGTACCACTTCAAATTATATACACCCAAGTTAGTGTAGAAGTGCAAATCTATACTTATATATAAAGAGAGAGAGCGATTTTGTACGTGGAGGGTAATCTTCAGAACCACTGTACCTATTTGAAAAATTCTTTCACTGTTTGAAAGGTACAGTATTCCAGATGGACATAGGCTATATATTATGTATATCTAATCAGTAGAAATTAAGTTAGGGGCTTAATCCTAACAATCTCCATTGTTACCGCTACTGTCCTCTACCGCTTTTTGTGCCGAAGTCTTCAACGATCCTTATCGTGGTGCTATCGCGGTGGGCTTCTGTTCTGACGCTAGCGGTCGTAAAATTAATTTAAGGTATTATTTAGGTCATTATTAAGGTAAAAAAAGATTTACAATTTATTGGCTATCAACTGGAAATTTATTGGTATAATATTTTGTTCAACCCGAACAAAGTCGGGACTGGCCGCTAGTTCTCTATAAAATGAAACTCATGAAAAATTATTTTATTTCTCTGAATTTTGTTGAAAAGCATAGTAGCCTTTGAAAAGTGAAACCCTAATATAACATTCCGCTTCCTAGTACGAGAAAGGAATTGTATCATTAAAGACAAATTATGAAAATAATGCTATATTTATTTACAAATCTTTTCTGTTATGGAAAGTCGTTTTATATATTTTCGAGAATTCAGCTAAACTTAGATCTACTCATTAAAATAGAATTTGAGAAAAGATTTAAACTCGACTTATCTACATTAGCTAGGGGAAAGGCCTGGGAATGTCTCTGTAGTAGTGGAACGCCGATCCCGGACCCCCCCCCCCCCCACGTAGTTCTGCTGTTGCCACCTTCCATCTATTAACAGGGCATGATTGTCTCAAAGCCCATCTTTTTAAAATTGGACTAAAGGAGTTCTCGGCCTGCTGTCTTTTAATTCTGGACGCTCGATGGACAGTTGTCACGTGTCCTGTACTTAATAGTTTTAAATGTACTGTTTAGAAACATTGGGAAGCCAGAATGTTAATGACTTAATTGTTAAACACTGGCATTTGTGATAAATAAATAAATATTTTAGAGACCACGTGTACAGATCTTCAAAATTGGGTATTTACCTAAATTACTTCATTTACTTGAGGAGATGAAAGGGCCTTTTGCAATATTGCATAGAGAAAACGCCAAGAAACACCAAATAGTTTATTTCCCAGGACACTCATAGGTTAATGTCCTTGGACGGCTTTTTATTCGTTATCAAAAAGACTGTGCGTAACTTCCAAGATTATTAAGATATAAATTATCGTATGTTTTATGTATTGTATTTTTATTAAAAAAAATGTTGTGGCATTTGGTTACCTGTCAAGAAAAAGAACCAGAAAATTCTTTTCAGAAGTTTCAGATAAAGAAACTCTAAAGTCTAAACATGATATGCTTACACGAAAGGTCCTCTTATCGTAAAGCTGCTTCATAAACATATTGATATTGAAGACTATAAAAGACTTTAAGTAATAAAAAATGTGTCACATTAACTTAATAAAACGTTAAAATGGCTTTAAGTTTTAGAAATTATTAGGTATTCGGTAGAACTTTCGTTTACTTACTCAGTTGAGGTTTTATTATCTATATAAATTTTGATCTTTTATTGTATAAGTATGGTAATTTGATGCTTCCCGTTTCCAGACTCCTACAAAGAGGAATTTTTAAGAATCATTGACGCAGACGTATTGCCGGCATTTTTGGGAGGTAATAGAACTGATCCAGATGGTAATCCCCTGTGTCTGACTTTCGTAAGAAGATTTAAAATTTGCTTTCCACGTGTTATTGTATGATGTGTTTATTTCAAGTGTTATTGAATGATTCAAAAGTGTTAAGATATTATGAATTTTATTTAAGTACATATCTATAATATATAAATTTTCAATTATCTACTTGAATAAAAGATGGTTATAATCTATCCATAGATATATGTTCTGCTTTGGAAATCCGAAGTATTTTTAAAAGTAATAAAAATGGGCATTTGATGACAAGTAATTATTGTAACAAATGGTAATTAACAGCAATTGCTTGTAACAGAAGTCTAAGAAAGGAAATACCTGTATTTAACTAGAGGAGGTGTACTGTAAAATTATATTAAAGAAATCATAGGAAACATTATTTGAGAAAAGTAATAACCGTCGTAAAGGGTAATTTTTTTTCAAAGGTAATTTCTTAATGTAAAGTTACTTCAACGGGTACTGTTAACTATATATAAATTTGTAATTTCTATTAATGTGATGAAACATCTTACATAAGAATAATTGCGTCTATAAAACCAAACGGATAAATGATTAAAATGCTTTCAAATATCGTTTATATAATTTAGAAAAGGCTTTTATTTTATTTTTTTGTGTTTTCCTAATCTTAATTTTTAAGTATTTTATTGTTGATTACCTATGGAAGAACCGACCCCATTTAAACATGAAGTCCCTGTAATTATTCTGTAGATATGATCTTTTGGAATGTTATATTTCCGATGTATATCATAAATGCCATCTTACGATGGTGCAATAAATTTTCGAGAATTGCTTTAATATAAGTTTTGGTATTTTTAAGTAAATAATTTCTTAAAATTATTTTTCCTTTGATGTCTAATGAATTGAAATTGCGTTTTAATTTAATTTTCTTATATAAAACAATATACGAAAACTTGAAGTTTTCGTTGATTACAATATTTAGAAGTTTTCCTGTCTTTTAAGTTCATGCACATTTATTTCCATTAATGTAAAGTTACCCCATATTCTAATTAGGATTAATGTCCCAACGTAACCTATATAACAATCAAATTAGAATTTATGGTGTCTAGACTTTGACACGTTGTAATTGCAAGTGTAAAATTAGTCTTTTTATATCTTAAACTATTGAATTGCCATTCTTTGAATACATTTTAAGAAGTGAAGATTTAGAAAATATTGTTTTACTTAGCTTTAGATTTGGAAAATCTACTAAAACTAGGTACTGTTAATAAATAAACAAGAATAGGTTTATCGATTCCAAATTTCCCGTTTAAACAAATAACTTTTGGTTAGAATTTACGTACTAATCACCTTTAAGCCAAAATCCTTCTTCAAAAGTGCTTGCAGAAAGGATTCGTATTTTTGCTGTAGGGGAAAATAAAGCAGGTAACAAAAATAAATCAGATATGACCCTTTTAATTATTAAAATTAGAAACAGTATAAGTTGGATATGCGAACTGTATGGTTAAATATCAATTTAAAACAAAATATAGCGAACCGTTTCACTTTCTTGTAAGGACCAAGTAACCATCGTTATAAATAATTCAAGCTGAAATCATACAACAAGTGCGAACCAAGAGAAAACGTATCAAACCTAGAACTTCTGTTTTTGAACGTCTGGCCTACTCCTGTGTATTTAAATACAGAAGAATAAACCAATTAAAATTCTCCTAGTGGGAATCTTAAGCGATATATGCTGTTGCTCATAAATTGGAGTATTCCTTTTGAAGTTAAATATTGTTGGTTACGGTTGTCTCTTTTTAGACAAGGGCTAAACATACCAAAGTCTTCTATTTAAAGCCAATTCCCAACCACTCTAAACACACATTTCTACACCATGTATTTCAAAATTTACACATTTTGTATCTAAAGACTGGCAATCCTTTCAGCCATCACTTTGATAAATCAAGGTATAGCTGCCCAGCAATAATTCTGCGGATATCCCCTCCGAAATCAAATTTCTACCAAACGGGGCAGAATATATCGGACGTAACTTAAGCAATGGCGGAAATTATTCTTAAGCGTAGAAAAACTCCTCTATAACGGTGTTAAAATATTGACAGGTTTAACTTACCGAGACACAAATATGGTTGGCTTTCTAGGACTTCTATGGAAACTTCTCTGAACTTCTTCCTCAACAGCATGTGTAAAATGCGCCCATCGTTGATCTTAGATTATGCACAGAATTGCAAATTGCCACAAATTTCTTGTATCTCGTGCAGATCACTAGCTATCTAAAAGGAATATTTTGCCGCTTTGTGAAAATTTCTTTGAACTTGTGCTGCGCACTTTGTCTCCCCCCATCCCACCCCAAGAAAATAAATAAATAAATAAATAAAATTACAACGTGCTATCTCTGTATCATCAAGAGTAGTTATTTCCAAATGCTGTATTATACATCACTAATAGCACCATTCGTAGAGTAATACAGTCCCCTAACCGAAAGTTGATATGTTTACTACACTGTGACATCCACTCATCTCTAGCACGTGTCTCTTGTTATTCTTCTATCTGCAAGCTTTATATCCCATTTAAAACACATTCTATAATTACATAAAATATGATACACAACTTTTGTATAAATTCTATGTATATTATGTATTTTATCCTTTCCAGATCAATCACGGGGAACTAGTGCCTCAGAAATTCTATTTAAGTAAACGTAAGCAAGCTTTAGCAAAAGCTGCTGATGTCCAAAAGGTAACTTTATCAAGGGCGGCGTTCCAAGAAGTGAACATCGAAGTTAAGGAACCAGGATCTTATTTAGAATGGGAATTCGAAACAAAGTGTAGAGACATAGGATTTGGACTTTTTTATCAGGAGGTAATAGATGGTGAACAGAAAATCACTGAGATTGTACCAATACAGAGGATAGACACAGAAGTATACCCTGAAACAGGAACCTTCAAATGCGAGGCTGTTGGGACATGTAAGTATGCAATTAATGAGATTCATTTAAAATGCAATTATGTATATTAATTGACAGAAAAACTATTAAAAGAGTGGTAGTTATTGTTGTTTTTAAATATTAAGTAAGAAAGTATACAAACAAAGGAGTTAATTTTATTAAAGATTTCATTGAATTAATTCATAATCTCATTCAGTTTTATTAACATTGAAACTTTAACATAGCTCTTGCGTAACTATGAATTCCTTTTTAAATTGAATTTAAAAGTATAAATTCGATTTAAAAAGGAAAATTCAATTAAAAAATTCATTTCAATTTAAAATAAATTCAATTTAAAATAAATTAATTTTACTCTTGTTTAATATGGATCTTTTTCAGATGTCATTGTATTCGACAACACTTACAGTTGGGTACGAGCAAAAGAAATATATTACAGAGCAAAGGTTGTAACTCCCAAAGAACATGAATCGGCGCTGATAAAGGAAGAAGTCAAGAGCTCATAGAGGAATTATTAATAGCTTACTTTAGAGAAATGTGTAATAGGGTGGGTCGAAAAAAATAAATTTTTTTTTTTCCCGAAACGCTTTATTGCGGAAAAGTTGCCTATTGTAATAAGAAGAAAAACGGCAGAAAAAAAATTAAAATCGGTTAACACCTTCCATTCGCGCATCGTACTTGAAATTTATGAAAAATTGCAAAAATCACGATATTTTTGCAATTTTTTTCTGTTAGTTAAAACTTTGAAAATAAACATGCTTTAGCTTTTTATACTTGCTGTATGGTTTAAATGACCTAAGTAAATTAAATTCTTATCATAAATCTAATTTTTTCTGTTCGCTCAACGTCTTTGAAAAAACAGAAATTTAGCAATTTTTCGCAATTTTCACTGTGCAACTCTTCTCTCGATTTGCTAGAACAAAACGACCCAGAACTCATCACGCGGAGATGGTTGCACGTCGAGTTCCACCCACAACCTACCCAACCAACCATTCAATTGTTGGGTGTGGTGTTTCCATTATATTTACATCCATTTACAAAGATTTTACATACAGTAGGATTATTTGGCTTATTCTGTTTTTTACTTTTTCTTTTTTATATCTATACATATTTAACGTCTGATTTTTTGGAGAAATGATGCATAATAGATCTAGACTCCAGTGTTGCTCGGATAAAGCCATATCTAGCTTCCTGTCCACATACTTTATTCGAGGCCTTTGTCACAATTTTGACGTACCTCTCCACAGCCTGGGTGTGACCGGGAAACTTTAGTATTTCTCTCATTGGCATAGCATCAGAATTGATGAATGATTTAATATCATCTTCACTTAGGTTCCGCACCATTGGGGGAGGATACACCACACAAAAATTCCAATTAATAATTTCAATGTAATCGGAAGCTTGAAAGTGTATCTTTGGTGGTACGATATTTCTATCAGTCTTCTTATTTGGGATTGTTTGTCTTGCTTTTAAGTTCCTTCTGTAACCAAGCTCCCGAATATGTTCTCTTCAACATATTCAGAATATGTTTCCTCAACAAGCATTGCCAACAGAACATTCTCTGGGTGCGCAAAGAATGCATTTCGTTGAATTACTGGATCGACAACTTGAAGTAATTCGTCGGATAAAAACCGTGATGTTTGGAATGCTTGAAAGACATGTTTTCGTCCATCAGTAAAATATTTGTTCTATTTTATGGTAAACCACATAGCCATATATGATTTCAAGATGAAGCCAACTATTTCTTTTAAGTTTCCGGATGAATCTGATGAACTTATATAAAAACATAAGGACTCGGTTGGGCGCAGTTAGCCATCTGGTATGGGACAAAGGACAGGGTCCCTATTTGCAAAGTCTTCTGGGCATTGTCCCAAGGTGAATGCATTTGAAATGTCAAACAAATACTGTTGGTCTTTGCTCAACAAATTCCTATCTATATCAGGAATCGAACAATCTATGGGTTCATAGTGAACCACAGGGAGTTTTTCACAGCAAGTGAGCTGCTGCCCGATCGACACACTAAAAGAATTAGGTCCTGCAGTTTGACCGTCAATATGTTGGAAAATGTGGCGAAAAGGAAGCTCATTAAAATGCAGGAAGCATATGCACCACTGTAGCGGGCGTCCTACATGATTTTCTAGTCGGTGGATGACACCGTTCTTCCATCCAGAGTTGGTTACATTGCCATCACACCCTACTACTTGAAGTTTTTCTAGTGATATTGACAGTTCAGACAAACGAGAAATAATGCTTTGAGTTATATCATTTGATAGACTCGAGGAAGGAGATACATGTTCAATATAAGTTGATACAGGTTCCTGAATAAGAGAATAGTGTTCTTCTTTCCCATTCCAGCGGAATTACTTGGTGTTCTATTTTTCAAGGAACAAAGTATCATCTTTTTGTCAGTCAAAGAAAATACCCCAATTTTCCAACCAAGTAGGTGTGAATCTACTTCAATTGAGTTTAAACCAGTTCAACCTATTTCAAGCGAGTTTTGGTGCGTTTTGTTCTCGCAAAACGAACGAAGAGCAGCACAGTGAAAATTTCAAAATATTGATAAATTTCTGTTTTTTCTAAGACGTTGCGCGAACGGAAAAAATTAGATTATTGATCAGAATTTAATTTATTTAGGTTATTTAACCCATAAAACAAGCATAAAAACTAAAGCATATTTATTTTAAAAGTTTTAACAAACAGAAAAAAGTTGCAAAAATATCGTGATTTTTGCAATTTTTCATAAACTTCAAATGCGATGCGCGAATGGGAGAGGTTAACCGATTTTATTTTTTTATGCCTTTTTTCTTCTTTTTACAATAGGCAACTTTTCCGATCTAAAGCAATCCAAAAAAAAATATATTTATTTTTTTCGACCCACCCTAATGTGTAATCATAATGATTATGTGTATATATACGTGCGGCAATCGAAAAGAATAAAGATAATTTAATTAATATCCCCCCACACACTTGTGGCAGATCCTGATATGTGTGCTCATATTTTAAATGCAGTAGTGTTATAGATGTAAATAAAAAAAAGCTTATTTGTTTTTCTTCTTTGCAAGCTGTATTTAAGAAGAGTTCCTAAAAGGATTATTACACAAAATTTAATATATATCTCCTTGGATGGAACTATTCCGATAGTTAATGACTAATAATGCAAAAAGTGACAACGTTTGAAATTTTTTTATGTAAGAGCATAATAAGAGGAATTTTGGAGAATATTGAGGGTTATTTTTTTAATATATATATATATATATATATATATATATATATATATATATATCTGTGTGTGTGTGTGTGTCTGTATACATACAGTGGAATCTCGATCTATCGTTTTTCAAGGATCAGACTAAACTGAACGATGAATGCGGGAAAACGATTGATGTTCGAACAAAGCAAAGCAATATGATCGTCTGGACTGGGAGAAATAAACGTCTCAGATGGGAAAACGATGAGTCGGGGAACGATAGACCAAGATTCCACCCACCCACTCTCTCTCTCTCTCTCTCTCTCTATATATATATATATATATATATATATATATATATATATATATATATATATATATATATATATATATATATATATATATATATATATATATACATATGTGTGTGTGTGTGTGTGTGTACATACAGTGGAATCTCGATCTATCGTTTTTCAAGGGACCGACTGAACTGAACGATAAATGCGGGAAAGTGGTTGATGTGCGAAAATATCAAAGCAATATGATCGTCGGTACTGGGTGAAATAAACGACACAAGTGGGAAAAGGATGATTCGGGGAAGGATTGAGCGAGATTCCACTGTATATATGTATTTATATATGTATATATATATATTTGTATATATATATATATATATATATATATATATATATATATATATATATATATATATATATATATATATATATATATATATATATATATATATATATACAGAGGCTGTACGCACATTTTTTAGACGATTTTGGTTAGCGGTAATAAAAAATCGTTTGCTACAAAAGAAATAATTGCAATTGTACTATGTTTTTAAAAGTCAAAATTATCATCTATTGCTTGAAAGTTTTGTTTTTATTCAAAATGACGTTTTTAACAAAGCAGTGGTTCGAAGGCTACATTTATGCTCTTTCCGAAGAGAAATATGCATACTCCGTTATCCAAAAACGATGTGACAGTTATGGTTTTGTGATATCTAAAGCGTCGATAGGTAATATCGTCAACAAGAAAGGAAAAAAAACGTCAAATTGCAGCCTCAAGTGAGACCAAAATTCCAAACAATTATCCAAGGAAAAAACGGACATCTTCGACTATTGCAAAGGTACGTTGTTTAATGTTAAAAGAAAATCCCCCTAGTCAAAGGACAGTTGCAAAATCATTAAAATGCTCGGTGTCCACTGTAAACAAAATGATAAACGTTGATTTAAATCTTAAGAAAGCGAAAAAACGAATGTGCATCGTCTTCTTCCAAATCATATCGCTGAACGCAGGACACGCTGCAGAATTCTATATGAGAAACACTTATCCAAAGAAAAATGGAAAACAATTGTCACAATAGATAAATCATGGGTGTATTTAAATGATTGCAATAAAAAAGAGCCATTTATTATCATAAAAGGGGAGAAAAAAATTTAAGTACATAGTTCAAAGAATCCAAAGAAAGTTTTTCTAAGGGATTCATGATTGTTGCTGGTTTTTCTTATAATGTGAAGTTAAAAATAAAGAGAGTGGAAAAAAATATCAAGATTAATTCTATATACTATCAGGAACATATTTTATCGCCAATTTTTCTGAATGAAATACCATCGCTTTACCCACAGTGCCATCAATCCGTGAGACTCCATCAGGACAAAGCTAGAGGTCACACATCAAAATCCACTGTAAATTTCCTAAAAGAAATGGAACAAAAAACTGGTATCAAGGTCATACCCTTCACTGATATCCCTACTAAATCTCCCGATGTATCACCTATGGGTTTTTGTGCTTTCGGACTTTTAAAATCTGCATTATCCAAACGTCGTCCCAAAACCCTTACAGGACTCTGGAAAGCTGTTCAGGAGGAATGGGATAGAAAACCTCTTCTGACACTTCAAAAGGCATTATTATCCTGGAAATTGCGGTGTCGAAAGATAGTTCAGAATAAGGGATGTCAAATAGAACATTTAAAATACAAGAATTTTATGTAATTTAGTTTTGTGAATACAATATACATCATCTAAAAAATGTGTGAACAGCCTCTGTATATATATATATATATATATATATATATATATATATATATATATATATATTGTAGAACTAAAAATGGAGATTACGCATCAATTTGTAGGACTAAAAAGATCATCGGTTGAGGCATTTCAAAATATTAAGATGACATAGTTATGGACATAGGTGGTTATTCTGAAAAATAAGAATGAAAGGGGTGACAGACACAAGTCTAATCATTTAGAAGTATTTCATAATTTATTTTAAATTAAACTAGATGGGTGAGGCTTAGGGCCGGTGGCTTAGTGCCGTTTTTACATAACTTACATCGTTGAGATCAGCATATCAGCCATGGAGGGTCAGGAGCCGGGATCTAACAGCCGAAGTGCGCCGGACCGCTTTTGCCCTGAAAGTCGGAGACAGTGCTCACGAGAAAGACATCTTCTTCGATCGGTGCCCGGACGAGATCTGTTTCGCTCATTCGAAATTCGCTCCCTGAGCTGTTTCAGTCACGTGACGTGAAGAGAAATACATCTGAAACTTGGCGACCCAGCGGTCGCCAGCAAACACCGCCAAAGATGTAATTCAGAGGGTTATTTTGTGTGTTGTACGAGGGGAAGGGGATAAATGATGAAACTTCGCCAATCGTTAGGCAACCCGTTTTTGGGGCTTACTGGAGGAATATACTGATAAGGCAGCGACAGAGAGAATTGTGCAAAAAAAGGTGCGTTTGAGTTTGCAAAAGGTTTGAGTTTGCAACTTTCCGAAAATTCTAAATTTGACATTATTGTAATATCTGGTTAAAGTATATCTTATATGGTTAAAATATAAATAAAGATATTAAAAAAATTGTATAATGAAAAACTGTTTTACTGTGAAAAAGATTCTCTCATTCAATTTTTCTTAAATTAACGACGATGAATGAATCACGGTGAATGAATGACTCTCTCGTGTTTACATTTTCAAGTTCTGAGTATATAAAATGAATACTTCTTATTAATTTAAATGAAACACTATGATAACTCGAAAGGTGGCGGAAAAGAGATAATTCTCTAATGAATATAAATATCACAACAAAAATGCGTTACAATGAAAGGGTATTTTATGCTAAGAACAATTTTAAATGGTTGCGAGCTGTTTTAAAACTGTCATAACCGTTTATTACAGCCATCTAAAAATCGAAATAAAGTTGATTTGTGTCTATATTACGTTATTTCTAATAAATTATTTGGGTTTAGATAAAAAATAATAATCTTTTTTAACTTTACTTTTAACTTGTTAAGCCTAACTCATAAAAAAAAATGGATGCCATAAGCTGATGCATTTATGAAGCGGTCGCTCCGGAAGCGTTCCAGAGGTACAGAACTGGGCTATTATTAGGGTATATATATATATATATATATATATATATATATATATATATATATATATATATATATATATATATATATATACACGTCTGCATGTCAACGGTGGTCTCGTTGCATAAATATGAGTATAGAATAACTCATGGACTTATTTAGAAAAAATGATGAATGATCAAGTGTAAACATTTATTACAATTTCGTCCATTCATTTCATTTTTCCCTATTCTTTTCTGTATATTCGTACAGTTAAATGTGTTAAGAAATACGTATAAGCTCACGAATACATGTTCTACACTTTGAGTTTTTTTAAAAATAGACTTTAGACACTTTGAAGTTAATGAATGTAAAATAAATTCTTAATACAGCAAAACAAAAAAAAAGATTTTTATCATTATTAGTACCATGAAAAATAGATTAAAAGAAAAGCATCGAATCATTAACTAACTGAGAAGTCGTTATCAAGAATTTTCGTATGCTCGAACAGGTTGAAAATTATGCTCGAAATGATGTACCAAAAAATTGCAGAGCATTAAGATAGAAATAGAGACTGTGATTAATACACGTTAAGATTCATTAGTCTCTTCGAATCTCTATCCTGGGAGAGTTCAGAATTCATAAGTCTTTCAGTAAGTCTCATTTAAGTAAAGATATAATTTCTATAATAAATTCGTAAGGATTGCTTATGATTAGTGATATGTAAATTTCACATAAAAATATCGAAATTCTGCAACAACAAATAATGCAATATATAAAACTTCGTATTTATTCGCAAAAAATATATATTCAAGAATTTCGCATTTATTATAAAAATTACAATTTTTATTTACTTGGATATAAAAATTGTAATTTTTTTATCCTAAGTATCGAAATTCTTAGCTAAAAGTTAATACTGTAGTAGTCTCCACACTATGTTCCTTATGTATTTGCCTGCTGTCATTAATTACTATGTGGTACATACTAAAATATCTCAGCATCTTCTTTGTTTATGGGACTACAGAAGCTTTGTATAGCTGCCTTTGCAAAGTTAAGGTAGCAGCATTTCCTTGAAACTAAAATCCGTATAACATCAACAGGAGTCTCTTGGTTGACTACTGTAAGTAGCCGAAATGCCCTTGATTTTGGCATTCAAGAGACGTCCTAAAATCTACTAAATTGTTCCTAAAAACTTGATGGTGGATTTTTACAATTAGATTTTTTAGATTCGACTCCGTGCAAACTGTCAAGGTGAAATTCGGAGTTAATCTGTAGGAGAGTGAGCTTTCTTAGTTATAGACCGCGGATGGCCTTAGATAAGTAATTATTTTAATAAATTATTACTATTATAAACTAATTTTGCTTATAAAGCGATTTATCACCGAGTTTCCTACGAAAAGTAGTAAAAAGGTTTTTTGCATTTATTTGCTCATATCGGCAAATTTCGCATTTATTCGCATCGATTTCGTAAATACGAAAATTGCGTATCCCTACTTATAATAATCGAATAAGATACTTATTATTAAGTTGGTTATAGTTAAAGTAGAAATGTTCAGGTAAACTATACAAGCAATGTGTTGAAAAACCTTATACAGTAACCCCTCAGTAACACGTTTCTCTTGCTACTTCGATTAAAAATCGATGTTTAAAAGTCATCAATTTAAATGTCAATTTAAAGTGGTACTGCCCAAGCATTGAAAAATTAAATTATCTGATTCTCATTTAGACGTCACTAAAATTTCAAGTATGCGTCTTTTTCCGAAATAATTTTCTACTGAATGAGTTCTTTAAAAGACAATCTCCTTCAAAGTGTTTTTTCTTCACTTGTATGAGGATTACCCGTTTTGAAGGAGTTAGTATTCTCTATAGCAATTGTGCATTATAATTATTCCCTCTTTATGATCTCTTCCTGTACAAGTTTGTGGACATGTATTGATAACTCCTTTGGTCAAAACCTTTGGACACGTGGGGATAGCGTTTCGTTTGCATTCATGCCTAGTTAAGGAGAAGACTATCTTCACTAATTGTTGGGCTGGAGATCTGGTCATTCTTCCTTCACTTAAATTAAACTGCTAGCTTTGTAAAGCGATTTGGTGTACAGAGCTTAATAAGTAAATTTACAAATTTCAACATTGTTTAAAATGAACCTGATTAAAAACACTAGAGCAGAAGTTTAAACTCTTGAAGCGTGAAGCTAAATAAATCTTATGAAACTCATTGAACTTGTTTGTATTTTGTACTCTATTCTCACTATATTCCTTTCCAATTAAAAAATTGCTAAAAATTAGCTTGACCTCTGCCTGTAACGCATTGTATTTATATCATCGTAAACTCACATTAATACATTTCTTTTTGGTCGATCGCTGAGAAATATCTCAGAAAATTTTTATTTATATCATTGTAAACTTGTGTACATAATATCAAAGTCCTCATACGCTGCTAAAAGTAATTTCAAAACGTCGTCTATATCAGCAAATAAGCGAGAGATTCTTAAAATAAATTTAAGTTACCTCAAAGAAGTTAGATGTTGCGGAGAAAAATTATTTTGGATTTGAAATTTTGCTTTGAAAAAGCACAAAATGTTTTTAACGATTCAGATAATTGTATTTATACATTTAAAAAAAATAATAAAAATTTAGATAATTTGCTTATGAAAATGTATACAAATATTTGAATCTGCCTGTAACACATTATTTTCGGTCGTGGAAAAATCTTAAATTGATTTAAAAATGATTACCAAAATAATATTTTTTTCAACTTTCCAAACAATGTTCTTACCTTTAATGGTGTTCGGTAGGTAAAATTTTCCACTGAATAATTTTATTTTCATGGCTTCAAAGAAACATAACGTTTTTAGAATCAAATAACGTTAACAGCGTGTTTCTATAATGATCACATCAACAGAATTTTTTTAGTAAGCTTTACTTTGGTATGCTCTTGTGCTTTAAGTACATTTCTTTCGAAATATATTTTTTCGATTCATTATTATTTAAAGAATATATCGAAAATTCCATGGAAGTTATATTTGTGGAATTTTGCTCAGAGTTTCTCAGATTACTTTGAATTTATTTTCTTTCAATATTTTAAATTTGAATATGAATTTTCAATTCAATTTTCCCCCAAACAAATTTCCCCATCAATTTTATTCCTTTTAATTAATTAAAATATTTGTAATTAATACTTATATAAATCCCAAAGAGAGAGTGAGACAAGGAAACTTGAAATTGCACTATGTCCATGAGTGAAAAAAGTTTCACGCTATTGGTTCAACATATATATCCCCAAAACCAATCTTAATATACAGGATGATTTTTTTAATCTGTCACTACTCATAGTCAACTGTAGCGCGATCTATCAGATGGAATTCCACCAAAATTCATAGAGGGAGTAAGGATGACATGGGAAAGAGTTTCCATGAAAAAAAAAAAAGTTCCAAAAGTCACCGATAGAGGACGATATGGCGCTGTTGTTGTCGGCGCACCCGAGAATTCGCATAAAAGGCAAGTAAAACATCAAAATGAAAATTCATGACTACATAGTCGACAGCAGGGCTAGAATTTTGGGCTGTAAAGATCGGTGCGGAATCTGTTGCGCTCTCGCTTTACAGAAGAAAGGGTTATCAGTCGCCTTTTTTCCACTGGCATGACCACCTCGCTCCCCGGACCTAACCCATGTGACTTCTTTCTGTGGGGTTATTTAAAGTCCAAGGTGTATCTTGGTGGAGTCTCGAACTTGGCGACCATAAAAAGACAACATATCCCGGATTGTGATGAACATTCCTGGTGACATGGCTTACGCTTGGCCGTTGAGAATGTTGTATTCAGGATTCAATGTGTCGTCCACCAGGACTGTGGTCACATTGGAGGAAGGAGAAGTGAATTTGCTGCATAAAGTGGTATTGCAGTGAAATTTCTTTGTTATTAATTTGTCTAATTACAACTTTTTCGGTATTCATCCCTTATCTTTATAGCCCGAAATACTGGCGCTGCTGTCGACTACATAGTCGAGAATTTGTATATTGATGTTTTACTTGCATTTTATGCAAATTCTCGGGTCTGCCGACAACAAAAGCGCTATATCTTCCCCTATCGAATTTTGGAACTAATTTTTTTTTTCATGGAAACTCTTTCCCATGTCGTCCTTAGCCCCTCTATCAATTTTAGTGGAATTCCGGCTGATAGATTGCTCTACAGCTGGCTATGAGTAGTATCAGTTTAAAAAAAATCACCCTGTATTTTCGAAATAATTTCGATTGGTAAAAGAATTTTTTAAACGTGGTACTAATCGTTATTTAAAAAACAGTTGAGGGAATGCTTATAAAAAAAGAAGTGAAATTTCTGTCTCCCTCACAATTTATAAGTACAAACATAATTTTAAAATAAGTGAATGTCTGCTCCAATGTCTAGCCTTAGGAAGAAGAATTACACAAGCAGAATTCACGAAACTGCAGAAGAAAATTTCGTAAATTTATCGAAATAGTGTTATTTATCGTAATGTAAATTTATCGAAATAGTGTAAATTTATCGAAATAGTGTTATAAGGAATTTTTCGGAAATAACACTGATTTATTTAGTTTTTATTACTGAAACTATTACTCAGTGGTGATTATTTATGTGAAAAGATCATTATAAATTTAACATTTTATTGAAGGTACCCGACTATTTACGTTTCCCATATTATGTGTTTATATCTAGAGTTCTCAAACAAGCGACATTTTCTATCAATGTTTTAGATATTTATGGAAGAGAGCATAATGATAAAGACATACCTATTGTATGCGGAAAACTTTTAATGGTACTTTTGCTGTTGAGAACATTATTCAGACATTTTAATTTCTAAATAAAAGTTTATCATTTTGAAAATTCATTTTGAAATATCACTTTGAAAAGTAATAAAATATGAAGGTGATATAAAAAAGTGTGTATGAGATCCTGGTTTCTTAAGGGGGCACAGGACCTTGAGGCTCGACGAAAAGGCTATAAATAGAGTCTAATTCTAACCACAAAAACTCAAATAATATTAGAAAAAGAAATTTTCTTTTTTTATACATATAAAGTACATCTTTAAATATGCTACATATAAAAATGAAAATTATAAATCTATAAATAATTTTCAAATTAGCAGTTTAGAATTTTGTATGATTAACTGCTAATTTTGAGTTTGTGTGCAGCATTACTTTTAAAATATCACTAGGTAAATGATATAACTACACTTATTTGTACTTTATATTTTGAAAACAGAAAAATGTGCAATTCTGGAATAATTTTTTATGTGGAAAAATTACGCAAATAATTGTGATATTTTTTGAAGTTTTTCAATTTTATGGTCAATTTTTAATTTAAATATTATTTATTAAAATTTATTTGGTTTTACATTACAGTTAAATATATTACAAGTGTATTCTGACCATTGATTATTTTCTGTAAGCATATATCTCAATTTTATGATGCGCGCAGCATTTTATGTTTTTTAATGACCAGTTAGTCATATAAAACTCTAAACTGCTAATATGAAAATTATTTATAGATATATAATTAAAATTTTTATATATGACCATATTTAAAGTTATGTATTTTATAGTGCCGTTTACATGTGCCAAAAACCCGGGTAAAAGCAGGGTCGTTTCTTACTTTTTCCCTACGATAGGGAAAAATGCAGGGTGGATTTTCGACCCTGCTTCGACCCAGGATAAAACCCGCTAATTACCCATGATGCATTTCGAAGCTGGGAGTAAATAACATGGCGGGTTTGAACTTGTGTGAATCCATGAAAATGCAGCTAAATGATCGATGGAAGGATCTGGAACCCCTTAACAATGGCATAATTTTCAAGAAAACAGTAGAAAAGTGCCTATTTTCTTCGGGAGGATTTCATTTATTTCTGCCCATCTAGTTTAAAAAAAAAAAAACACCATCCCCAATTACATTATAAATAGAATGGTACTGCCATCTGGTATGTAAAATAAGAAATAAAATTTCATTTCAATAAAATTTCAATAACATTTTCATTTAAAGTGTTATGGTAAAATTAATAAATTTAATAAGTATAATCAATAATTAAACGTAACATTAAAATTTATTTATAAATTAATTATTTTAGAATTCACAGATAAAAATTTATTTATATCTATTTATGATTTTTTTATTTATACATGACTAAAAATTACTGAAACAAAATTTAAATCAAAATTAAATTTTGATTTTATAAAAGGATTTGTTAAAACAATAAGTATCTTACAATTAATCTTATAATTTAAAAAAATGCACCTATCGCTTGGAAAATTTTCGTTCCAGTCTTTATTACTTCAGAAATTTAAAACAATTTCTTCCCACCAAACAGAGCTTCGTAATTTTGCCCACATTCTTTGCTGTGGAAAAACTAAATTTAGCGATGAAGCCATAGATCGTACGATTATATCTAATATCCGCATCAATCTTCTAGTTCTTATATTCCTTTTTTCCTATCTATTTTCTAAATTTATTTTTAAAAACAACAGAAAACAATCGTAAACGTTCTATAATTATCAACAGCGACTGACATGTGCTGCATTTAAATAACAAATAGACACAGTAATTGTGTTTTAGAAGAGGAGTGCATTGGTCGTGTCGACTTTATCTCCTGTAAGCAAGATATATGTAATCAAGGTGGAAGTGCTCAGTAGTTAAAATTTTAAGTAATGAATTAAAATATTAACGTAAGAATAACGCGGGTAAAAGAAAAAAAATTAATAGAAAAGTTAAATTAAAACAAAAAAGTTAATTTTAACAGAAAAAATATAGAGTTACAAGTTAAGAAAATTTAGAAGAAAAATTAGATAAGACTAATGATCCACGGAAAACAAAAAAGTAATAATATTAAGAGGCCCAGAAAAGCAGATATCATAAGAATACAAAAAATATTTTTGTAAGTTTTATCAATCTTTTTGGATTTTTAAAGTTTTATGATTTTTTTGTTGTTGTTAATTTTAAAATTTAAGAATACGAGGTCAAAAGAACAACAATTGGGAAAAAAAAGGCCTTCCCCAGGACCATACACTTCGTAACGAGATAAATGCGGAGTTCGAAGATGGAAAGCTAAAAATAGCAATACAGTGAATTTGGAAAAGTATGACACCGGCTGGGATCGAACCCATAACGTGATTTACAAGGAATGATGGTGTATGAGGATCACTTCCGCCGAATCATGTGACGGCCTTTACTTCCGGTAAGACGGGTAAAAGCAGGGTGAAAATGTGGTCCCATGTAAACGGGCTTCGAAGGTTTTCCCTATTAGCGGGTACATCTCGGGTATTATTGTTGTACATGTAAACGTAGCTTATGTGTATAAAGGAAGAACATTTCTTTTTCTAATACTATTATTTGAGTTTTTGTGGTTAGAATTAGACCCTATTTATAGTCTTTTCGTCGAGCTTCAAGGCCATGTGCCCCTTTAAAGTAGATTTTAAATAAGAACATTCATAACGGAAGCACTTCCAACAGAGTCCAGTAGAACTGAAAGTTTGATTAAAGCAATTTTATTGCTGACCAGTTTTAAGCTAAGCCTAACTAATTAGATTCACGGGTAAGTTTCAAAAGTATACGCCGTCCTCAACGGGTAGCTTATACGGCAGAAGTTATATATTGATAACTGGTCGTCACGACGAAAATCCTTTCACCGTCCGTTGCGCAGGTCCAGACAACCGTTCCTGCTCCCGACGTTTCGTGTCCAGCGTGTCCAAATCCTTCTCCCAGTAGTCCATATGCAACGATTTTCGGACCACTCCGTCCCGGTGACCAGAATCAGATCACAAAGTGCGATACCTATCCGAAACCCTTATTTCTTTTACAATAGCAATTTGGTCCTTAACGTTTTGCGTGACAATTCAGCTATTATAATTCACTAATTCAGCTATTCATAATTTCCGATTCCTGAATGCATTTGGCTTTCCAGTTTAGTATTGTTTGTTTTGTTTTGTTTTGTTTTTTTAACCTTGAAATAATTACACTAACATAGTATAATATTACCAACATTACATGCATGCAATACACTGCATTTGTTATACTCCTTCCACCAAAACATAATAACAATGATACTCTCATAATAATTCAATATTACCATCATTACATGAAGGCTGAATACATTAGTTATACTCCTTTCGCTAACAACATTACATAACTTATATATTTTATACTTATATTTTTATATTTAGCCATTTACCAAGTATTTTATAATTTAACTAATGCCTTAAGTACAGTTTGTTGTACCAGTTTCAATACATTTTATGTACATATTTACACTTTAATAATAAATTACGTAGTTTTGCACTCTGCTAACTAAGATACAATTATAATATGCTATTTTCACATTACATTCACAGGTAAATTAAAACAATAGCCCTAATCTTGGTAATTAACTCAATTAACTATTCATGTTGATTTTCTTGCAAGTAGCGTGATTGACTCGAGCACGCCGCTTAACTTGGCTCAAACCTCTTTTCCTTCTACCGGCGCTTATATTCAGTTCAGAACCGTTACGACACCATTGCACCTACAGAAAGAGCGAAGAGAAATAAAAAGGTGGAGTGAAAGTAACTTGACAGATAGGAAACGAATAATTACTCCTTGGGGATAAAAAAAATAAGAGTTTGCACTGGGCGTCTCCAGTGATAATCTCGATAAGAGATAAAAATTAAGGCTAAAAAAAATATTTAGTTCCGGTAATTACTCTCTCTTTATTTCGGACAATTTTCTTTCCAGAACCTAATACGCTTTCATTACTTCTTCTCTGATTTACCAAAAGTTATAAAAAAAATTTTTAAAAAATATGTGAATACATTTTTCTATATTTAACTGTTCGAAGCATTTTATACGCGTTTTTACTTATAAACTACTACCTATAAAAATTAAGCTGCGTTCCGCCACAGTAAGTATATATTTGTCTGTTTCTAGCAGGCAAGCATTCATGGGTTAAAGAAAAGATGTTAGAAACAACCAATAACTATCAAGTTATTGATCAAGTTATCATAAAAACTTTTAAAACGTTATATCGCTCTGACTTGCAACAAAGAATTGTGGACGTAATCGACGAAGGAAATAGATCTGCGTCAGAAATACCAAGTAAAAAAAATCACGTTGTTTGATGCTATACATATGATTGCAAGTGCCTGGAAAAGAATTTCAAACCACTGCATTGCTGATTGCGTCCGTAAAGCAGGATTTTTCTAGTGAGACTGATAACTCATTAAGTCAAGCAGAAACTGATCTTGTTGAGGAATCACTCCGTGAGTGGGTTAAATCGACGAAAACCTGAAGGCTTCGGAAGAGAATGCCGAAGATGAAATAGTAGAAGAAATTAAAAAAAAAAAAAACTGATAATAAAACTGAGCACGAGGATGAAATGAATGTCATAGTCCCAGATAAACCACCATCAGCAAAAGAATCCAGTGAAACTCTGAGTATTCTTAGGACTCTTGAATATAGAATAGTTTCTGAAGACCTTTAGGGGAATTTTTATGATTAGGAAGAGTTATAAACTGCCTCCTGAAAACTTCATTTCGTCAAAAGCCATAGAAACCCTTTTTTTGCACCCTTCTATAGTTGAAATGCTAATACTGTTTAGCAGGAATGTTGTTACAAATATCGTTTTTTTTTCTTCTCTTACTATAATCATGTGTATCTACTTAGAAGGTCTAGAAATTAAGTTGCATTTTAAAAATCATAAAAAATAATTTTTATAAAAGATAATTAACGTAAATTAAACAGTATTTAATAGTAAATCATCTAATATATGTATATGTGTGTGCGTGTATGTATGTGCGTGCATGTACAAAAACCTAAATTTCGGCTATAAGAATGAACCGTTTATAAGAATCAAAAACATTAATAACAAACGTGATTCTTGTAAACGGAAATCACTGTATTATTATTGCTATTATAACAATTCTTTGTGCATTGAAATGCCTTATGAAAACACACTATGTCAACAATTTGACTGAAGAGCTTAAAGGTTACAGGTAATTATGAAATGCCTTATAAAAACACACTATGTCAACAAATTGACTGATGAGCTTAAAGGTTACAGGCAATTATGAAATGCCTTATAAAAACACACAATGTCAACAAATTGACTGAAGAGCTTAAAGGTTACAGGCAATTATGAAATGCCTTATAAAAACACACTATTTCAACAAATTGACTGAAGAGCTTAAAGGTTACAGGCAATTATGAAATGCCTTATAAAAACACACAATGTCAACAAATTGACTGAAGAGCTTAAAGGTTACAGGCAATTATGAAATGCCTTATAAAAACACACTATTTCAACAAATTGACTGAAGAGCTTAAAGGTTACAGGCAATTATGAAATGCCTTATAAAACACACAATGTCAACAAATTGACTGAAGAGCTTAAAGGTTACAGGCAATTATGAAATGCCTTATAAAAACACACTATTTCAACAAATTGACTGAAGAGCTTAAAGGTTACAGGCAATTATGAAATGCCTTATAAAAACACACAATGTCAACAAATTGACTGAAGAGCTTAAAGGTTACAGGCAATTATGAAATGCCTTATAAAAACACACTATATCAGCAAATTGACTGAAGAGCTTAAAAGTTACAGGCAATTATAAAATCCCTTATAAAAACACACCATGTCAACAAATTGACTGAAGAGCTTCAAGGTTACAGGCAATTTTGACTTTCCTGAGCTTCGATGGCAACATTTTAGAAAGATATATCACCGACCACGTGTTTTTTTATTCCCTCCAATGCGGCAGACGGTATTCTTGGACATTATCCTTACCGTCATAAGACACCGCGGTTTTGCTGGCCACTTTTCTGGGAGCTCCGTATAGGTGGACTAGCATTACCCCCCTATGGGCCGATCCCGTAATTTTGAGGCGAGGCAAGTGACGAGACCGAAACACTTGACCCAGCACCTCCAGAGGTAAATTTAGTGGTTAGCGTTCTGAGCTGGGCTGAAGTGGGCTTGGGCTCAAATCCCGAATATGACTTGGTTATTTCTGTGTTGTCCCCCTCATAGGGAGTAATGCTGACTCACCTAAACAATAGGGTGGTTCGAAAAAAACTTTTTTTAAAATTTCAGATCGCTAGAGTGCACAAAAGTTGCCATTGGTATAGACGTTAAAAAAGCACTAATTATTATTTTTTTATTAATTTGTCTTCCGGTCACGCAATGCCATCGAAGTTAGCAAAAAATTGTGAAAAACCTTAATTTTTCATAATTTTTTTAAGCACGCCAGATGGTTTTAATTGCGTTCCTATACCATGAATTAACTACTAAAAGTATGTAAAATCAATATATTTGCACTTATTATACATTTGTTTCATATCTTCCGGTCGCGCAACATAGTACAAAATGAGTGAAATTAGTAGTTTTTGCAAAATTTCAAAGTTTGACTGTTTAGTACATTTTAATCATACAATTTTTAGATATGCTATAGTTTAATTCTATTAGAATATTATATTAAAAATCCAAGCATATAAGATAAACTTTGATATTCAAGTGGAATTCGGTCGCGCAGCTTCGTCAAAAACAGCAGAGTAGCCTACCTTGTCAGAGAGACGAGGCGTACGTGACGAATGCCAGCGATGCGCTCGCAGCCGGTAGCAGCCATTATCGTTGTCTGACAATTTTGTTGTTTGACAATGTTTCCTTTCAGATAATTTATAAATTTTCTAATAGTAAATATTTGGTAATTTGTTTGTTGCAATATTCAATTGTTGGTGCAGCTCTTCGCTCATTTTGTTTACAAAACGACCCAGAACTCACCACGGGGAGGTGGCTGCACTTCCGAGTTCCACCCACACCCTACCCAACCAACCAACCAATATAGGGTGTGTTATTTACAATATGTACAAATTTATTTCGCTTTCTCTCTCTTTATGTTTCCTTTCTAGTCTTTATCTATCGATAAACATCGAAATTCGGATTTGTGTGAAAAAGTTGGCATCGCTGAGCGTGACAGTAATGTGGTTCTAATATATCCGTCTCTGGAACTGTGTCCACACACTTTACTTAAAGCTTCGGTCACTAGCTTAACGCATCTTTCAACTGCCTGTGTATGGCAGGGGAAAGTATCTATAATTATAAAAGGCTTGAAGTCATTGCTCACATACTGTTTTATCTCTTCATTAGTCAATGTTCTTAACAGTGGAGGAAGAGTCAGTGTACTGGTGTTCCATTTGATAATTTCGGTATAGTCTTTAGCTTCAAAGTTTAGGTTTGGTGGTTTAAAGATTCTCATAAAGTCACTTTCAGATATTGCTTCTTTTGCCTTCGTGATACGCCTAAATCCCAGCTCTCGGATATGGTTTCTTTCATCAGTTACCATAGCCAAAAGTAAATTATCGGGATGGTCAAAGTAACCATTCCGTTGTAAAACGGAATCAACAACTTGAAGCTGCTCTTCTGGTAAGTACCTTGTAGATTCAATAGTTTTGTAAACATGTCTATGTCCATCTGTGAATTTGCGGTTTATTTTTATGGCAAACCACATAGGCATATAACATTTGAGAATGAATGTGACAATTTCTCTCAGATTTTCAGAAGGGCTTGACACACTGATGTAGATGCGCAAAACTCGGTTTGCAGTAGTAAGCCATCTTGAATGTGACATTGGGCCAGGATCAGGTACTACAAAGTCTTCTGAACAATGTCCTGACTTGATGACTTCTGATATCTCAAGCAAGTACAATTGGTCCTTGCTAAGAATACGCTTGTCAACTTTGGAATCTCACAATCAATAGGATTAAAATCAACAACTGGTAGTCTTTCACAATCAGGTAGAGCCTTTCCAGTCGGTCCGGAATATCCTATTGGGCCTGTTGTATTTCCATCTAAGTGTTGGAAAAGGTGGCGGAATGGCAGTTCGTTGTAATGGAGAAGACAAATACTCCATTGTAGAGGTCTTCCCACGTGTATCTCTATTTGTCGAATTACACCATTTCTTAAGCCCGTATTAATAACAGTACCGTCACATCCAACAACTTCCAATTTGTCAAGTAAAAAGCCATTTTCTGAAAAATAAGACGTGATGCTTTTGGCTATGTCGGTTGCTGAGCTTGAAGAAGGACAAGTGTCTCCTATGTAAGTGGAAACTGGATCCTGAATTAAAGAGTAATGTTCCTCCTTATAGGTTCTGCGAAAGTGTTTTCTGCCAGTTTTTTCAATTGACAATGTATTGTCTATTCGTCCATCAAAGTAAAGACCATAAGTTTCTAAACTTATATCACTTTGCAAACTAGCTCTCACACAAGTTTTTTCTCTTCGGACTTTACTCTTGTCTACAACATAAGAAGTATCTGATTCATTAATAAACCCAACATCTTGCAGTACACTTGAAGCAATAGCAGCCGTAGCGCGATCCGATACGCCATATCCGTCACTCGTCACGTATAGGTCAGTCGTCACGGCGCGGCATTCGCCACGTACGTCTCGCCTCTCGGTAGTAGGCTACTTTGCTGTTTTTGACGAAGCTGCGCGACCAAATTCCACTTGAATATCAAAGTTTATCTGATATGCTTGGAATTTAAATATATTATTGTAATAGAATTAAACTATAGCATCTCTAAAAGTCGTATGATTAAAATGTACTAAACAGTCAAACTTTGAAATTTTCAAAAACTACTAATTTTACTCATATTGTACTATGTTGCGCGACCGGAAGATATGAAACAAATGTATGATTAGTGCATATATATTGATTTTACATACTTTTAGTAGTTAATTCATGGTATAGGAACGCAATTAAAACCATATGGCGTGCTTAAAAAATTATGAAAAATTAAGGTTTTTCACAATTTTTTGCTAAATTCGATGGCATTGCTCGATCGGAAGACAAATTAATAAAAAAATAATAATTAGTGCTTTTTTCACGTCTATACCAATGACAACTTTTGTGCACTCTAGCGATCTGAAATAAAAAAAAGTTTTTTCGAACCACCCTACTAAATAATGCTCCCATAATGAAGTAGCCAGTAAATGGTGACGAATAACAAAAGGTGAATGCCTCACTACAAAGTACCTCCGAATTAGACAAAAAATAAATAATTAAAGAAATATCAGGATAAACTATAAATATAAAAAATTCAATTTTTATTCAATCTTATAGTGACACTAGACAAAATTATTTAGCAGTGCAATCTTTGAACACTCTCCATCATACTATTTCTACTCTTACACATAGGTTAGGAAGTACAGAGGCTGTTCGACATTTTTTAGACGATTTTGGTAAGCGGTAATAAAAAATCATTTGCTGCAAAAGAAATAATTGCTATTGTACTATGTTTTTAAAAGTCAAAATTATCGTCTACGGCTTGAAAGTTTTGTTTTTATTCAAAATGACGTTTTTAACAAAGCAGTGGTTCGAAGGCTACATTTATGCTCTTTCCGAAGAGAAATATGCATACTCCGTTATCCAAAAACGATGTGAGAGTCATGGTTTTGTGATATCTAAAGCGTCGATAGGTAATATCGTCAACAAGAAAGGAAAAAAACGTCAAATTGGAGCCTCAAGAGGGACAAAAATTCCAAACAAGTATCCAAGGAAAAAACGGACATCTTCGACTATTGTAAAGGTTTGTAAAGGTTGTTTTCTTTTAACGTTGTTTAATTTTAAAAGAAAATCCCCCTAGTCAAAGGACAGTTGCAAAATCATTAAAATTCTCGGTGTCCACTGTAAACAAAATGATAAACGTTGATTTAAATCTTAAGAAAGCGAAAAAACGCAATGTGCATCGTCTTCTTCCAAATCATATCGCTGAACGCAGGACACGCTGCAGAATTCTATATGAGAAACACTTATCCAAAGAAAAATGGAAAACAATTGTCACAATAGATGAATCATGGGTGTATTTAAATGACTGCAACAAAAAAAGAGCCATTTATTATCATAAAAGAGGAGAAAAAAATTTAAGTACATGGTTCAAAGAATCGAAAGAAAGTTTTTCTATGGGATTCATGATTGTTGCTGGATTTTTTTATAATGGCAAGTTAAAAATAAAGAGAGTGGAAAAAATGTCAATATTAACTC
The DNA here is from genome assembly GCA_907164885.2 of Dolomedes plantarius. Taxonomy (NCBI): domain Eukaryota; kingdom Metazoa; phylum Arthropoda; class Arachnida; order Araneae; family Dolomedidae; genus Dolomedes; species Dolomedes plantarius. Next base: position 172,207,900 of record OU015492.1, read on the forward strand.
CAAATAGTATCAGGAATATATTTTATCGCCAATTTTTCTGAATGAAACACCATCGCTTTACCCACAGTGCCATTAATCTGTGAGACTCCATCAGGAAAAAGCTATCAGTCACACATCAAAATCCAATGTAAATTTCCTAAAAGAAATGGAACAAAAAACTGGTATCAAGGCCATACCTTTCACTGATATCCCTACTAAATCTCCGGATGTATCACCTATGGATTTTTGTGCTTTCGGACTTTTAAAATCTGCATTATCCAAACGTCGTGCCAAAACCCTTACAGGACTCTGGAAAGCTGTTCAGGAGGAATGGGATAGAATACGTCTTCTGACACTTCAAAAGGCATTATTTTCCTGGAAATTGCGGTGTCGAAAGATAGTTCAGAATAAGGGATGTCAAATAGAACATTTAAAACACAAGAATTTTATGTAATTTAGTTTTGTGAATACAATATACATCGTCTAAAAAATGTGTGAACGGCCTCTGTATACATACTTGGAATACTTGTTGTAACTTCAAGAGGATTTCGGTGCTGATATGCATAAATAACATTACTAAAATTTTTAAATCCTTTTGGGTGATTATTACTGTTTACCAGGTATGGTTTTCTCCTATGTAAAACTTAAAGCAGTGTGAGAGATAAATAAAGAATTTATGTGTTATGAACATTTTATAAAAAAAATACAGCAGCAACATTTTTGCAGTTCTAGGTTGAAAATGACCGTAAAGTAAATATCATCATGCAGTTAATGATATTCTTTAAAAATGTTAATCAACCACTTGCACATAACTATTAAGTGAGATGTTTGAGAAAAAGAAATAATGTTAACTGCATTTACATAGTAAAACTGGCACATTTTTTACTTTTGGAAAGGCTTCAAAAGACTAACGCGACAGATGCTGTTTCCTTGCAAAATACATTACCGTTAATTGCATGATTCTACGCGCTATGAATTTACTAACAAAAATGAGATAAATTATTCTCTTTATGTTTGCATTAAGTGTAAATTTTCTAATTTTTTTTGAGAATTTTACCATATGTTACTTGATTAGAGTAATGTTTAAAGATTAAATGAAGTCTTCTTCGTCACGAGAACTTTGTTATAGTTAAAAATTCGTGAGCCTGGAATTTAAGATTGGATGTTTAATATTAGAAAAAAAGCATGAATAATAATCATTCGATTCATTATAAAACCTAATGTCGGGAAGAATACAATAGAATTTTAAACAATGCATAATACTGAAAATGATAGTAAAATCTATTCATATGATCGTATAAAGGAACAACATTTTTTTCAGTTTTAATTTAACTTGAATGCCTTAACAAGTAAAACGAGTAGATGGAAGTGTATGGAGTTCAAAATAAGCTTACTCTTTACTGTCATACATTTTTAAAATTTTACCTGATTTCCCGGATAAATAATTTTCTATATGAAATTTTCATTAGAATAAAATGAAATTATCTTAATTATATCTATAGTCAGATGAAAATTAATAGAAAATAATTAATATTGCAACGAATAGCAGGAAGAAATTTCAGAATAGCTTGAAATGAATACATAATTCGATGCAAATATCCTCTTTCTGCAGCTAAAATTTTGTAAAAAACAATTGTTTACCTCCTTGGAATGAAATGCTTTATCTGAAAAACAAAATGTTAGGTGGTTGAATACAAATCATATGATCTTTATACAAAATATAATTATTTTTTCCACTCCTTCTTTGTTCATTGCTAAATGGTCTCTCCATTTTATTTTACTGCTAGGCAGAGACATAAATATATTCTCTCATTATGTAGCTCAAAATTTAAATTTTACCATTAAGACTTTGAATACTTAAGATAATGATAACAAGTATGTTGATGACATCTGAATTTGTACTATGTAACAATGCCTTGTGCCGAATATGCTAGAATTTAGAATCCTTTGCTTTTCAAATGTCCCTTAAAAATAGTTTGTATCCCATGATATCCCATATCTAGAGATTTATAACCTATAAATATTGCTAACTTTCAACTTATTCTTAACACAATGTCATGTAAAATTGATTTAAAAAGGTGTTAAATAAACAAATCTTCCCATTTTACTTTTTTGGGGGGTATTTTAAGGAATTAAATCGTAGACAAAATAATTTATCGAAAAATGAGCCTATTTGTATATAACTCTAATGCCACCCATGGTGTTTCATGATTGTAATTGCTCGACTCATGGTAAAGAAAGTAAAACTTACGGAAGATATCATTTATCAATCCTCAGTAGGCTTATAAAATTAAAAGAACCTTTTTAAACATTCTCGTCTATTAATCTAGAATTATTTGAAAATATATGCAAATTGAAATTGGATGTATATGTGAATAAAATTATACGGCAGTCAAAAAAAATTGATAAGCTATAAAAATGAAAATCAGAATGAAATAATCATTCATTTAAAGCACTCAGGGGTCTTTATGAAAGCTTAAAGCTGCAATGCATTCTGATTTTATCAATGAATACAACTGAATTTGCGGGGACTTAAAACCCTTTCCTTTCCAAACGACCATTACACCAAAGCAACCGCCATTTTATCGAGATTTGATACTTTATTTTTTAAAACTTCCTTCTGCTATGTATTTAATATAAACTGGAGGTAACAATAAACTTTCTCTGCTCAACTCGAGATTTCCGGTTTCCCCCCCCCCCATAAAACAAACAAAAAATAGCAGGAAATAAAAAACAAATATTGTTCATGCGTACATGAAGAGGAAATAAAAAAAATAATTAATTTTTTGTAAAGCTTAAGTCTCATTTAATTAGTATTGTAACTATATCCTTTTCCTCGGGTTTGACTCAAAAAATGTCAGTACTTAAACTGCAAAATAAAAAATGAAATGTGTTAAAAAATAACGTGACCCATGAAAACTTAAGCGAAAATTGCTACCCTTGTATCCCAAATATGAGAAAACAACAAGAAGAAAATTAATACAGCTTTCTTTGTATAGCTCGGAATTCTCAACTATAAATTCCACATTCGTCTGCAAAATGGCCCACAATTACTTGATTTATTTCATGTCGTGATCTCAAATATTACAATAGCAATTCTCAGCAATGAATACCACATTCTTCTACAAAATGGCACACAATTACTTGATTTATTTCATGTAGTGGTTAATAGCAATTCTCAGCAATGAATACCCCACTCTTCTGCAAAATAGCGCACATTTTTTGATTTATTTCATGTAATCATCTCAACATTTATAATAGCAATCTCAGCAATGAATACCCATTCTTCTGCCAAATGGCACACAATTACTTGATTTATTTCATGTAGTGGTCTCAGCATTTATAATATCAATTCTCAGCAATGAATACCCCATTCTTCTGCAAAATAGAGCACAATTACTTGATTTATTTCATGTAGTGGTCTCAACATTTATAATAGCAATTATCAGCAATGAATACCACATTCTTCTGCAAAATAGCGCACAATTAATTAATTTATTTCATGTAGTGGTCTTAAAATTTATAATAGCATAATCGATACCTTTATAGCTTTTGCACGAGATTTCAAAAATCCGTAATATGATTTTCGCATAACAGCAACAAGTTTAATTCCCGAAAAGAAAATGTTTTTCTATTGGAGCTGAACTATATTTTGTTATTTTAAAAATTTATATCCAACGTTAAAAAAAAAAGTTGTCTTCGAAATGTTTCCAAAATTTATTTCAAAAGGAAATGCGCATGAAATAAACTTGGGAAAATTCACAAAAGACATGCAAAAAATATTCCAAAAATGACTCTAAGCCGATTAAATTTAATCCTCATAAATATTCAATACGCCCAGTGGAAAAAAAAAAATCTGAAAAGCATTCATTGATGATTACTGCTTTCAATGAATCGATGTGACGGTGAAGTATAATCCCTGATAATATATTTAAAAAATAGAGAAATCTTCTTTTGTTGTTTTTTATGCAAAGGATGAATACTAATGATAATATTTAAATTTTACATGTATTTTTATTGAGATAAATGCTTTCAGTAAAATACTATACTTAGTTAAATATCTGTTATTATCATTCAGTATTTTTCATGATGTTTTACATGAAAATAATTCGGAATATTTTACAACGCTTGAACAAGGTAGAAAAAACTTAATGGTTGAAGTGAAACAGGAAAAATATATATTAAGTTTTGGGGAATATTCAATCTGCGTAAAATGTATTGGATAACCTTATTGAATACTTTGCAAAAACTGAATTATATTAAATTACTTTTAATGTAACCAATGATAAGATCGATCATAAACCAGCACAACTGAAAGAAATGTATAGAGTAAATAGCTCACTTCTACCCAGACTTGGGTGTATATAATTTGAAGTGACACTCTAAATGAATTTGATACAAACACAGTTTATACATGAAACAATGTTTATTGAATGTTCTTGCACATGTAGGCTTTGCTTTTAACAACAAGATTCATACGTACTACTTGTACAGATATATAAATACAGCTTTCAAGAACAATATATTTTTCAATACTCACGAACAGTAAGTCAACCAGCAATTCTGCCACGTAAACTTTGGGCCCCCTAAGCACTAGCACCGGATAGTACTGGAGCTGCATACCATCGTAGCTCCCTCTCGATTATCTATCAACCTTAACAACCTTTCTTCAACCTTAACAACCTTTTTTTTATTAATGACGCTGCATGGTATTTATACTAAGCGCGTATGCCGAAATTAGCATATCTCAAGCAGCTTCTTTAATTCAATCACTCAAAAGTTCGATTCTTGTGAATCGAATCTTGTGTATACCTTACAAATGGCTTTAATCTATTTTGGCATATATTGAAGTAAAACAGGTTTGGTTTGGAGAGTTACGGTCAACTTTTCGCTACACGAGGGTTAATTTGACAGGGCCGACAGTTTAAAACCGATTCTGAACGGCTACAAACATCCATGCCAACAGTAGGACTCGAAACCACAGGATCTGAACCGAATACCAGCGCCCTAGCAATTCGGCCATCATCTGGGTATGAAGTGAAACAGGACAAATAAATATATATTAAATTTTTGGGAGCACTTAAACTGTGTAAAATAGATAACCTTACTGAATGTTTAGCAAAAACTGGATTACCGTAAAATCTCAAGTATAAAAGACACTTTTTTTTTCACATGTTAGCCGCAAAAATGAGGGTGCGTATTATACTCGCGTACAACAAAAAAAAAAAAAAAAAAAAAAAAAAAAAAACGTAGTTTTAAACATTGGATAAACGAACGTACAGCACCTGTAAGACATTGTCGCAACACGGGTGTGTGCGCATCTGCACTCCGTGATTCATCCACTCTTTTACTAAGCAGGTATTCCTTTTAAACAAACGGGACTCACAGTTCGTATCGTCAAGTGAGGATGATGATGGCGATATATCTTACAACGGCAACAATAATTATGACATGGACGCAACAACAATAAATGGGCTGTATTCTAGTGAAAGTGATTAAGACTGATAATTTGACAGCATTGTTAAGTTTGAATTAACAATTTATGTTTTTTTTCTAAACGAATTTGACGTTTTCGTTTCTTTTTATTTCAAATTTTATTTATGTTAATAAATATTTCTGCAATTTTTAAATAAAATATTGAAAAGTTATGGATGTGTACTATAGTCGAATTTTAATTTTTTTTCCGAAAATTTCATGCACAATCAAGCATGCGTTTTATACTCTGCTGCGTATTATAGTCGAGATTTTACGGTATATTAAATCACTTTTAATGAAACCAATGAAAAGGTCAATCATAAACCCATACAACTGAAAGAAATGACTTTATTATATTTTGGTTATATGAAACTTATGAAGGACCACAGAGGGGAAAATTTTTTCCCAACAAAATATAGCTGTTAAAAATGGCTGCTAGGTTTAAACCGAGGCGTACAGTAATTTCGCCGATAGCAGAGCATTACATGTGATTGCTTCTATGGGCATTTGCGAATCGGCTATCTTTGGCATCTGTAATTTGTCCATGGACATTATCACACTTAATGCTTTGTGGCCCGAAGGAAAACAATGCCTATTAGTGCAAATTTAGCTTCCATGTAACTGCTATTGTGGAATTTAAGAATGAACTGGAAAATAGAAATAAAAAGAGTCTCAAACTCCAGTACAGAGCATAAAAATGTTGTTAGTTTCTCGTTAATGAGCATAGTTGCTATTTAAGACACAGAGTATTACGTGTGATTGACTTCACGGATATCTCTGAATTGGCAATCATTGGTGTTTGTAAATTGTCTAAAGAGACAATCATTTCTTTGCCCCTTGTGGGCTGGCCTATCAGTACTAAACTGTTTCCTATTTTTAAGTGCTAACGTGGATTTGAAGCCGATACTTTTAATAATTCATTTTATTTTATAAAAAATTAACATATTTATTATAAGAATCTTTTAGAACGTGAAAAAGAATCCCGTAGAGAAGTAGCAATATTCTATAAAAATGTTTGAATCACGTGCAAGTATATTAGTAATTACGATACTTGTGGAATTATTAGTTATAATCATTCAGTGCAGCAAGGTTATCAGCTTGAAAAAAGTTGCATTTTATCCTGGTACGTACTATGTACTAGGTTGATTTTCTTACTTTACCGAAACTTGTTTCTAGAGAAATGCGTTTGTACGGCCTCATGTTACAAGAATCCAGTATAAGGATATTTAGAGATAATGGGGAAGAAAAACAACGGGGAATAACATGAATAAAATTTTACAATGCTTCCTAACAAAAACAAGGTTGTAATTCCCGTATTTTTGGCAAGTAGCATATGTTAGAAATGAACCAACGGACAAAAGATAGTGGATGATACAGAAACTTAAATTTGACTTGGGGACACAATATTTTAATCCACCCTAAACCTAATTTGTTACGTGATCATCTGTAAATTAAAACCTAGCGTGAAATTAGTTTTTATCAAATTACCTATGTAATACATTAATATATTAATTTTTTCAGTTTTCAAGTTGCTTGAGTGAAATAACTTACTACAATTATATAGATAAATGAAATTAAAGCTATTCCCAGTCTCTGTGGATTATCACAAAATTTTTTAAATTGAATTGCTTGCGTAGGTTTATACAAATGTATACAAGGTTAGCAAGAAATAAATATCTCACTTCAGAGGGCTCTAGAATGCGTTCTATTGGTCCAAATGAGATAAAATTTGAACTACAGATAATATAAATGATGCGCTTGACATTTATTAAAAGAATAAAATAAGCACAAAATTCCACCGATAGGTGGCGCTGTACCACAAATGGTATTTATTTGCATATATTGAAAATGTGAACTATTGAAAAAATAATTATGAAAAAATAATTGTGAAAAATATTGAAAAAATAATTGTGAACTATTGAAAATGTGAACTTTTGCATATATTGAAAATGTGAACTATTTGAATATATTGAAAATGTGAATCATTTGCGTTACAGCGCATGCCTATTAGCATTATTCTTTGGATGAAAAGAAGGCGGATTCTGAACGAGCATTAGTTACTTCTCTGCGCTTCATGCCTACGTTGCAAGAAAAAGCGCTACTGGTAAAATTTTTCTACCAGAACCAGCAGAACTCCGTTGTAGTTATAAAAGCGTATGAAGCAGATACGAAGAGGTCCAATGTCTCCATGTGCCCTATGCAAGATGATACAGAAATTTGAAAGAACTGGGAAACTTGGCATTCTTCCGGGTAGAGGACGAAAGCAAATCCAGTCTTATAGCGTCGAAAATATGGCTACCACGATCGCTGAAGCCAGCAGTTAATCTCTGGATGGTAGTGTGAGTGTGCCAGTTGTTTCCCGTCTATTGGATATGCCGTATTCCACTGTACGGAAAATCTTACTGCGAAATTTGCATTCTTATCCCTACAAAATCAAGCTTGTGCACCTAGTGTGGGACGGAGACTCAGAGGTTCGTAAAACTTTAGCACTTCAGTTCCTTGCTCGAATGGTGGTTGACGTCACTTGGCCATGGAACATTCTGTCGACTGACGAAGCCCACTTTGCCTCAATGGGCAAGCTAACATCCACAACTGTCGAATTTTGGCAGCGAAAAACCCTCACGCTATCCAGGAAATACACTTGCATCCTGAAAAAGTGACAGTATAGTGTGGAATAACGGCTACTTTTATGATTGGACTGTATTTTAAGAGATAACTGCAAATGGAATCCAAGCCTGTTCGGTCACAGGACAACGGTACAGAAATATACTGAGGGATTTTGTAATCCCTCAACTTCAACAGCGTGTATGCCTTCAGGACATACTTTTCATGCAGGATAGCGCACCTCCTCACATTGATCGCCATGTAAAACAATCTCTAAGACAGCATTTCATAGATGCACGGGTTATCAGCCGTCATTTACTTACAGCAGGGCCTCCTCGTTCGCCGGATATCACCCCCTGCGACTTTTAGTAGTGGGGTTTCCTGAAGGACAATATCTAACGTAAAAGGACAGAATTTGTGCCAGATCTGAAGGGCAGCATTGGGCGTCATGTTCTAGATATTCCGGGAGACTTACATATATATATATATATGTATATATATATAAAGATCTTTCTCACATACTCCTATAAGGCCCCATATCTTCCAGACGCCAATCACACGGTAAGGATACAGATAAGATTAGGCCAGTTAATGATGTCTAAAAATACAGAAATTCTTTTGACATAAAATCAGGATTATTCAATCGATGTTTTAAAAATTTTTAAATCAAGAAATACTTGTAAATAAATATCATATTTATAAATTGAAATAGACAAATTCTGGAGATTTTGCATGGAGTTTGTACGTTTGAAAATTTATGAATTAGAATCGAATAAAGGGGATCATTGTTCCATTGTGTATGACGTTAAGGTAACATGTGTAGATTTATGGCATTTAAAAAGAACACATTTTTATGGATTTAAGTAATTTGAGCATCGATTTAGTTGAATGTCTCACCAATTTCACACTTCTGAATTTTCATATTTTCTTACGAAAGAGTAAATGGATGTTCATTATGTGAAACAGAAGTAAGATAACAGAATTACGATATTTTACAATGTACCATAAGTCTCCCAACATAAATTTTTTCAAAGTCTGCAGTAAAAACTGGCTGACAAAAAACGAAAACAAAAAACAGTGGACACAAATATATCTAAATACTCATTTCTTATCAAGAAATTCTGCTTAAGAGCAAAAAATTCATAATTTCGAAGGAAAAGTATACCTAGATTTCGATATTTTACTCAATTATAAATCATTTCTACTATAAAAGTTTTTAAAAGTACATAATTTGCCATAAAAATTCAAATATTACATTTACTTTTAAAACGTGTAGGCACTTGTTGTTAGACATTCGCCTGAATGTAAATTACCGGGCTGACAACGCCTCACAGACACCAGACCACCTAAAGGTCAACATCGAATGCGGACGAATGCCCTAACTCATACCGCGAGACTGCTGGCCATTGATTTTAGGGGGTACCGTATAGGCTGTCAGCAGTATCCCCTACAAGCCGGTCCCGTAATTTAGAACCGAGTCAAGTGAGGAGAGCCGTACACTTGACCCCGCACCTGCAGAGGTAAATTTGAGAACTTGGAGGACATTGCAGCGACGACAGATTTTTCATGTACCCGCCGTCATTAGTGTACACGGCAGTGGATTTGGCATCGTTCAGATAACTGGCCCGCTGCCCTTACCAACTGGGCTACTGCACCCACAAATATTAAATATTTTGATCTTTTGCGATGATTTAGTATATTAAGACCACATGTGTATATCTTTTCGCTTTAAGTATAACCAGCGTTTGGTAGTTTTTGAAGTTAAAGGAAAATGAAGCTATAAAAATAATTATATTTATTAATTTTAAGTTCTAACTAATCTGGGAAATCTCCCTATTATCGCGTTGTGTAAACATACACATAACTTGATATTTTTATCGCATAAGAAATAATAGTTAATGGCTTATGGTAGAAAATTTTCTTATTAAGCACGACATAGTGACAAAAATCTGTTTTTTCTGTATTTCCTCTTTAAAAGATGTGTTTTCATTTAACTGAAAAATAAGAGGTCAGTTTACAAAACTGCATTTTTGTTGCTGTTGTGAAAACCAGGGTAGATATAAGCAATCCATTTGTAGTACTTACATGACTGTAATGGAGAGATAAAAATAACTGAAACCACGAAACATTCAATTTTACAGTTTCCAGGAAACCAGTGAAAATGTTTTTGTTTGTAGAAGATAGTCCTTTCATTAAACACATATAAGCCATTTAATGCTTTTTTTTTACCTCATTTATATTTAGAAACTTTTTAAAAACATTTAAAATAAAACATCAAAGACGTCTTTTATATTTTATTGATTAATAGAAAAATAGAAAGAAAAAAAAGGATTTTTCAAAACGTATTAGCGCGAAATATCTTCACTTTCTGGAACGAGGTAAATCGATAGCAAGGAATGCATTAAAACTCGAACCCTGGCATTCATCCAAGGGAAAAAAATGATTTTGTGCTTGACCTTTACATAGGACAAGAAAAGAGAGATTTAATTTTTTATTCATTCTTAGAGCCATGATTTCATTCAATCATACAAAATCTGTTTTTACGTGGATAGATTTGAAATTAAGCTCTCTATAATTATGTTATTTATAAGTACTTATTATATTCATGAGATATGAAAAAGAAACTTGCTATATTCTGGAAATGAAGTACAGAAAAATTGCAATTCGATCAAGTGAAATGAAACTACATTGTTAACTATAATAAAGAGTCGTATTCAATAGGTTTTGTTTAATTTTTTTTTCTGGTTTCTCCTTTCCCCCCCAAAAAAAGATTTCTTGGAATTTTATATGACAGTCTATGCAATGTTTATTCTGATAACATATTTATTGTAACACATAATTTCGGTATATATCAATTGCAGAATAAATAGAAAACAGGCAGGAGGTGCTAAGTTTTTGCCGAATCTGCTATAGGGTAGATCCAAAAAGAGTTAACATTTCACTTCATCGAGTTCAAGCATTTATAAATCAGTCCAATAAGTTGAGAGCTCTCTGCTTATTTAATGCATGTTCCTTCTCTTCTATAAATAAAAATTTCAAGATAAGGTTTATATAGATAGCAGTGTGTTTACTGACAAATCATGCACACCAGCAGCTATGAAAACGCTGTTACACGAACAATCCCTTATTTTTCAGCCGTACAAGAAGAATGATGTCCATAATATCACTACAAAGTCAGCAAGGGATCTGTTAAACAACAAACTGTTACTAAGCAATTGAGGGGACCCACTGGAAGCCAGAAGTACGGTCAAGTTCTTGAAACACTTTCGAAACGAAATCACTGGACAAGTGTGTGTCACAGTAACAGTATGTGTCCGAATCCCAGGTCAATTATGATAAATCACTATTAGTCACCAAAATATTTACATAAAAATATTATTATAGAAAATGAATTTGGAGGAATTTGATTGTAAAAGTGAAAAGGGGTTTATCCTGTGAATACGCAGTGTCATATTTCATTTACTTAAAGTTATTTTAGATGCACCGGAAAGCATCTCTTCTCTCCTAACAGCTTTTCTGCACTAAAATAGTTCACAGAATACTCAACCTTTCAGAACTATTAGCCCAAAACAGTGATTAAATGTCTGTTTTTTCAATGAAATTTGAAATTACTTGGTTTATATACCTGGCAAATTTTATTCGCAGCTTGCATGATGTAATACCTGTCATATTAAGGCTATTGTATAAAGCCAAATGAATTTCCATATCTATAATTCCTATGCTGTAAATAAGTGACTCCAATATTTTTCTTAAAATAAAGGAAAAATGGAGATTATTCTAAATTCATTTTGTATTTCAAAAAAGAAGAAAAAGATAAAATATTTACTCATTAGAGACGATTCATTTTCATGTCTGCAAGCTTTCCTGCTCCAACTTTTACAGTACAAGTTGAAAGTTTACAGTGGTATTCAAAATTACTGTTTTCGTGTTGAACCCAATCAAGACATCAAATTCCCAGATCCTTGTGTTACCTGTACGAAGTTTAAAAGCATATTTCTTGTGGAAGAATGAAATAAATTATATTTTAGCCAGCAACATAAATGATTTTTTGTTCCTTTTTAAGAGAGATTTTCTTCGTCAGTGTCTAAAAGTGAAGGTACGTTTGTTAATTATTATAATGTGATCACTATTATTTGAGGACAAATTGGTGTACTTAACGTTACTAAATATAAAAATTCAGAATATTTATTATTTAGAAATCATGTGTTAAAAAAGATTATTTTAAATTATTGTTTTTTAATGGGTTCTTGGTATAAATAGAGAGTGAAGAACTGCATGTTAACACTTTTTCTTCTGTGGTAAAGAATATTAATGCAATTATCTAACATGAAATATACATTCTTTTTCATTTGCTTGAAGTCAGTAGGAGATTTCGATGCAAAGCCCTTATTATCAGTTAATCTCTCCTTCATTAAATAGAAATCTATTACATTTAGTTTTAGGATCTAAAACTAATTGCAATGATTTTTATAATTTTTACCAATGTACAATATTGCTCGTTAATGTACTTTTGCAGAAGAAAATTGCACATTTTCTGATCTGATTGATCATAAGTGTCGTGTCGAATTCGTTATCATTTCAATGAATCAGTGCATCGCTTCAAATGATTCACGTGAAAGGGCTATCTCATAACGGAACAAACAGATTCTAAATAGACTCTGATGTTCAATAACTTTACTTTGAATTATACTTTGACGTGCATGTGTGAAGCTTATAGAGAGAGATAATCGAAGTGGTAAAGTCGCCGAATAGTCGCCGAAGTTTTGACATCGATGTTTTGTAAACAGGTGATAAATCTTCAACAAAGGTATTGCGTGTCATGTGTTTTGGACAAATATGCAAACGAGATTGAGGCTCAAGAGTCAAACAGTATATTTTAGGGCTCTAATAATATAATAATGCTCTAGTTATATGCAATGCGTCACACACTGTACTACAATGCAATTCTATATTGTTGAAATGGTAATTTTAAATTTATAAACCTTTATTATAGTAAACCGTGTATTGAGAATTTTAAATATGGTCAAGAAAATTGTTATCTAAAGGGAGAAATTTATGGTCACTATGCGCCCCCAATTCCCACGGATGTGAAGGGCCAACTTGATATGAAGGCCTTATTTGAACAGTGGTCCAACTCCACTTTAAAAATAAATGGAGTTAGCCTCACTTTCATGTTCGTACAAGTCATTTCTATCTTATTTTTAAACTGGTACACCTCCAGCTTATTTCTGCTGCCAACAGAGTGCATTACAAATCAGACTTCAGCAGTCGTTTCTGAGCACTCGTTAGACTTTAATGCTCTGTATCTCAAAATGAACAAGAATGGAATTGGACCACTATTCAAATAAGGCCTTCATATGCCGTACACGTGAGAGCTTTGTTGGGAAAATGGCAACACATTTTATCAGGTCAATTTATTAAAAGTATTGCTCAAAGTCACTTCCTATTTCAGAAATATATCCAGCGAAATCTATATCTCCAAAGTAGCGTATGCTGAGTTTAAATTGGAAAATTCGCTAAATTGCTTTCCATGTGTTTTGAAAGACCTTGAGCGCCTCCTCTAGTGCCTGGTGATATTTTTGTCGAGTGAATACGGCTCCAAAGAGCACAGATCGAATAAATGAGAAGAACTGTGCTTTACTTGTTCGTAACACAGCATGGATTTAGTCATTTTTCTGAGATTTGCGATTAGGAAATATCAGTAGCTGAATCTGAATTAAATACTCAAAATTCAAGTTAATTTAGATTACTATTCTTTGACATTTATGCCACTTAGTGTACCTCTGTATACAACTATAATATACTGCAGCTTTTTATATATCTTGATAGGCGCAGAGATTCCATTTCCAGATCCTTGTGTTACCTGTGCGGACTATAAAATCATATTTTCCGTGAAAGAATGAGATAAATTATATTTAAGCCAGCAACACGAAGGATTTTTTGTTACTTTGTAAGATTTTCTCCGTCAGTGTCTAAAAGTAAAGGTAAGTTAGTTACTCATTATGACGTGCTCGTTATTATTTGAGGACAAGTTGGTGTACCTTACGTTTCTATAAATATAAAATTTTTTAATATTTATTGCTTAGAAATTATGTCTTAATTAAAAAAAATAATATTTTAAAACATTGTTTTTGAATGTGTTCTGTGTATTAACAGAGAGTGAAGAAATGCTTGTGGACTCTTCTTCTTTTGCTCTAAAGCATTTGAATGTAATTTTGGGTATGAAATATACATCCTTTTTATTTATTATGGTTTATTTTTCAATTCATTTACCGTGTTATCCATCTAAAACGAATAAACGTCTATTATAAAAGAAGTTGAATAAATGTCTACCATAATAACATTTGGTATAATGAAATTACATTTTAATACTTTCTATTCTACTTTTTTTCTATAATTTGGATTATATTATATTAAGTATGGAAAGTAATTTTTCACCCTCGCTTTTTCGCTGATGTATATAACGCAGTCATTGTAATATCATCCTAACATCATTTGTCTCTGCTTTTACTCCACTCCTTACTAGAATAATTACAAGATGAAAAGAACTTTTTATATACCACATTTTTAAATTTTCTGTCGAATCATATAAACTCGACAATTCTATATATAAATAAATACTTAAAAAAATTTTTTTGATGAATTATACCATCAACTTGAAAGAAAATGATTAAATGCGTAATAAAGTGAGCAATTATAAGAAATTTTTAAACAACAAAATTAACTTAAAATGAATTCAATTCTGCTTAAAGATGGCTAAAAGTGTTAAAAGAATGCATTGCCATCGTGTTCTGAGCTATTCTAAAAGTTTCAAATGTCTAACTAGTCGGGAAGTTAGTTAAAAATCGATTGCAAGATTTGTACAGATACTGGACAGACACACAAACAAGAAAGCGAGTGAATAAAAGCATGGTAAAAAGGTAGAAAGAATTTATATATTTTATCGCTTTAAAAATTTAATGTGACGCTATTTATGTGTTATTAAATATGCATTTTCTACAACCTTATATTACACCGTAAAGATGATTTTTTACAATGAGAACAACAGCAAAATCTGACATTTTTGATGTCCTTTTAGATCTTACAAAATACAGATAGATTTGTGTCACGAGTTTAATATCTAACTCTGCCACAAATTAAGCTACAAACATAAAGGATTGCATGTAGAATTTTTATGTATTGGAACTAATATCTCTGTCTACTCCATCCCCCCCCCTCCAAAAAAGAGAAAAAACTAAAGAAGAAAAGTAGAATTTAGAGAAATGAAACTGTTGAGAAACATCCCTAAAATTTAGCTTTGAACATTTATGTATGCCCACAAAAATTGGTCCATTTTAGAGACTACTGCACACTTGTAATTTTATATAAAAAAAAACTGGAATTTTATTTAAGAAGTCTGATAAGCAACTAAATGAATTCTTTTAAGAAATAAAGCTAGATTTATTAGATTTCAGACTTTCGCTCTTTAAGCTGAAAGTTTTGATTTTTCTGAGGGTCCTGAATATTAATTTAACGAATATATTTTCTACCGCAAAACATGATTTATTTCCTTACTTTTAGTCTTTGAAAGGTAATGTGTTTACATTTTAAAAGTTGAAATTTTAGTATACACGCTTGAAGAGTTTCGAAAATGAATTTCTTCATCTTCTGCAAAATGAGAGCAGATATGCTAAATATAGTAATTTAGTTCTTTGAGACGAATCTTTTAATTTTCCAGTGGAATCTGAATTCTGATTATATAGAATCAAGCGCATCTGCAAAAAAAAAAAAGGATTATAATAAAAATGGTTTAAAAATGGTTCATGCGATTATGCGTTTCATGATTACATCTCAAAAGTTTAAATATTAGCATGAGTCTTTATTAAATTAGATTTTATAAAAAATTAATGCAGGTATGTTATATTTTGAATTTTATCTGATCTTAACAGGACTTCTCTACTTTTGTCGTAAGTATTCCGATTTCGTTATTTGTGTAATCTAAACATACAGTGTAGAGACAGTAACGTATTACGTTGGTTTGGCGTATGCCGGCAATCTTGAGGATCCTTTTATTTTAATTTGTATATATATATATATATATATCAGTGATCTGAACGTCCCTGGTCCGATGCTCGTCGCTGCAAATCTACCGCCATGTTCAGTAATGGTGGCCGGGGCACTTGGAGGACTTAGAGCGGGGCTACACTGTCTTCGACGTTCTCAAATTTACCTCTGGAGGTGCGGGGTCAAGTGTTGCGGTTTTGTCACTTGACTCGGTTCAAAATTACGGGACCGGTCATTTATCCAAGTCGGACTCCGATCCTTGTGGTGCTAATTCAAAACAGGAACCACACCTTCACCGGCCATAGCCTTCGGGACTTGATCTGATGTCGGTCAAGGGGCATAAGCAACAACAACAAACACATTTATTATTTCTTGATTAAGCATAACTATGTACATATTTAAAAAACCCCAAGCAGGAAACAAGTTCATCCAACATTTTATCGTACAAAGCCGGTCTGAGCCTCTCCCCTTGGTCTGAGCCTGCAGAAAGCTTTTATCCAATCACAAAGCCTAGTACGAAGAACGCTAAAGGTGGCAATCTGTGATTGGCCCATCAGCTCATTCCCCTTGCCAGAGCTCACAAACTGTTGCCACGCGGAAAACACCGATTTGAGAAATTTTAAGGTATGACCTTAATATGCGTTATATATATATATATATATATATATATATATATATATATATATATATATATATATATATATATATATATATTTTTTTTTTTTTTTAAAGTGTATGATTGAATTTATATTGCTATAACAGATGGTTTAATTTTAATTTTGAGTTTAATTACTGCCATTTATTATTCAAAAAATTATTCGTTCACGGTTTTTAGTTTTGTATTTGTAAAATATTGTAAAATTCGATACATAAATATTATTAGGTATTCAAATCATGGAATTAAAAAAAAATGATTACCTTAAATTAGTCACAGAAAATACCGAAAAAAATTGTTATTTTATTTAACTTTTGTTTTCGCATTGATACTTGCATACTTATCGTAATGATCAGATTTTGCAATTATACAAAATTATGGGCCGTGGCGGCCTTGTGGTACAGCTCTCTCACTTTCGGTGTTGAGGGTGCTCGGATCGAAACCCGACCAAGCCCCCCTAAAATGCCTCCGTTCGTGTCGTCCTTAAGTAGGGGGTAATACTGGTCGGACAATTTGGTGCCCCTTTAATAAAATGACCAGCCAAACTGCGGTGAATTATAGGCGAATGTCTTCACGACAAGTGCTTCCGCATTGGTTAAGAAAAACAAAAGACATTAATTTGCCTCCTTCAGAATGTTTGCTGTAAATGCAAATCTTTCATTTTACTACGAATTGATTATTTTACTATGATTATGATTTTTTTTTAATCCAAAAAAACTAAAACTATTATACTACTAATATGGCTCTAAGCCGACAAAAAAAGACGCACGATGTTTGAGTATTTTCGAATGAGAAATATCAACTAATAATGCTATAAAGTACGAGTCTTTCTTCAGTTCAGAGAACTATTTTCTTAAGATAATGAGAAGTAATTAATCGGAATTCTTGATGATTCATTACGCGAATGCATTCATACATTTAATTAAATTATCTCAAAACAAACATTTATTTCCGTGCAATATTTAAGTTGGCTGGAAATCTTAATAGCATATGGGGAACGGATGAACAAAAGGATCAAGGGTTTTCTACTGTATGATTATATTTCCAGTCTCACTAAGAAATGACTCAATTTTTAGAAATAAATAAATTTGGCTGAAAGAAGAAGTATTATTTCTGCCTTCAGAATAAAGCATTTTAGGAGAATCGCGGAGAGGGGTATTCATTTCTGCAATACAAGTCACAATAAAAATAATCATATATATATATATATATATATATATATATATATATATATATATATATATATATATATATATATATATACCTCATTAACTAATATATGTTTATTAAGCTGTTTGAGAAAATGAAGTAGACTGAACGTCTACTTCATTTCATTATTCCACGGTCTAAAAACTATCTTTCCCGCAGCTTCGATAAATCGTCTAATTGCAAAGCAGTTTTTCCTTAATTAGCGAAGGGCCGGAAATCTGGGCATATGACTGTGCTTTTCGAAGTTTATTTCAAAAACCAAAAGCACACATATTTTTGAAAAAAAAAATTATTATAATGTGGATTTATCTTTTTAGGATTCATCAATAGCTTGCAGCGGTGTAAAAATAATTATTAAATATTTCATAAGTGTTAAAACCGCATGTTATTTAATCCCTTCCTTCTCGCTCCAGTCAAAATTACGGGTCGAGGATTCGCCTTCTATACCTCGTGCCCGTGATATTACCGGGCTGGAGTGTTTAAAAGTAATGCACCAAAGGATGAAAACAATCCATTTAATTTAACCTGAAAATGTTTTATTTCTTATTTTACATACCAGATAGAAACACCAGACTCTTTATAATGTAATTGGGGAATTTTTTTTTTAATTAGATGTGGCATATCAAGAAATAAATGGAATTGTCCGGAAAAAATAGGCACTTTTATTACCGCTTTCTTGAAAATTATGCATTCGTTAAAGGGTTAATAAACATTTAATATCATATGTAAAAAAGAGGGTTAAAAACATAATTTAGTAATGAATTATTAGGAATTTTCCCAGAACTTTGAGAATTGATAGTGTTAACTTATACAGCTCCTTCGAACGGAAAATCAATTGCTAATGAAAAAAATTATTCTGCTATTATATCTATGCTTTGATATACTTTTACACGTATTGAAAAGATAAAAATGCCTGTAACAATTAGATTTTCGGTGGTGATATATTTGTCTTTGTGAATTTCGCAGCCCAGTATTTTCGAACAAATGACCAAGCGCTAAATAAACACAAATTTTCCCTTCCAAGCCAGGGCCACTTTATTTTCGAACTTTATTTCGGAATAAATTTAAATGCAAACGAAATCTTTTCAACACATATGGCGTATTTCCTTAATTTATTCAAATACTCATTGTTCACATTTACGGGATGGCTACTAAACAATTCCTCACTCATCTCCATTTCTGCTCCTCGAGGAGTGACTAATTCGAACAGTAAGGGAGGGGGGAAAAAGTTCGCTGGAAAGTGTGAGCAAATTTAATTAGAAGATCCCTTAAACTTAGCAGCGAGTAGGATTCTTATTTTACTTAATTCATTATTCCACGGTCTAAAAAACATCTTTCCCCCAGCTTCGTTAAATCGTCTAATTGCAAAGCAGTTTTTCCTTAATTAGCGAAGGGCCGGAAATCTGGGCATATGACTGGGCTTTTCGCAGTTTATTAAAAACAGTTTGAAAGCCTTTTGTATATCTCGTGTTTCTGTTTGCTCCATGAGTTATTTCAAAGAATTCGTTTTTTCCCCCTTAGTTTTCAGATCTGAATCATAATTGCTTGAAAATTTCATCTCGCAGATAAATTTGAAAGCGGAGTGAGGGTAAAAAGATAGTTTGTCGATTTTGAAATGTATGTAGGGTTACATCAAGTTTTCTGAAATTGTTATAACTTGAATTTCTGTAGAGTATGAAACAGACTCTTATATAGGGTCATCGAAAAAGATTGGACGCATTTCGAAAGCTCATAATTCTAAAATAAATTGAGCAAACGCAATGATATTCTTTTCAAACAACTTGGCAAGTGTCCCAGATTTCTAAATATAACTGGTACGCAACCGTGACGTTGAACGTTGCGCAGAAGCGATGCGAGATGGAAGAGGTTTTCCTTCGGTTTTCCGTCAGTGCAATCGCGACCGCTCAGGAGAAAGCTCAAGCGGTGGTTGTTTGCGATAAACATGACGGTAATTTCGCCGAACTGTTTTAACAGATTTGTACTCCGCTAACCATAACACACATTGATCTTTCTCCTGAACGGTTGCCATTGCACTGACGGAAAGCCGAACGAAGACCTCTTCGACCTCGCATCGCTTCTGCTCAAAGTTCAACGTCACGGTTGCGTACCAGTTACATTTAGAAATCTTGGACACTTGCCAAGGTGTTTGAAAAGAATATCGTTGCGTTTGCTCAATTTATGAGATTTCGAAATGTGTCCAACCTTTTTCGATGAACCTGTATACTGAAGTGTTTGAAATATTGATTCTGACGTCAAGGAGCAGGTGTTTATTTATTTTCGTCTTGGGATATTTTCATATCTACCGACTTATGTTAATCTTTCGCTCAACTTCTATTTTAATCGTAGTTCTCGGAGTTGGACATAATATGCTGCTCTTGAATTTGGATTGAGAGATTTGGATTAAACACGGTTGATTAGTTTTTTCTCGCTCTATTTCCCGAAAAGACGAGCTGCACCATACACAAAAGAAAAGCTGAAGAATTACTTATATAAAGCATTTAATAAAAACGGTAGTTAAAAGAGGATTAAAGATGAAAAAAGAAGTGATATATACAGGTGATAAAACCAATGATATGTAAAGGTTTGTCGGTTCAGTATTTTCTGGCGCAAGATTCAGAAAGGACAAGAACGACAGAAGAATCAATTATATGAAAGGTATTACATAAAAACCGTAGTTTATAGACGTGTGAAGTATGGGACTGATAATTCCACAGTCAAACACATCAAAACTAGAGAAACTGTAAAAACGTATGGATTAAATTAACGAAAATTTGGACTGAAAAAAGCATAGCTTTCGGAATCTAATCGGGGCTTTTGGTCAATTCCCTCTCCGCTGCACCTGTTTATTTTCACACGCGTGGCAATAAAGGAAATTTGCTAATCTTTGTCTACGACATGTTTTATCCAGCAAAGATTGTGAATTAAAAAAATTGCTTGTAAATATCGCTAAGCTAAAGTGAAAATAGTCTACAGTGAAAGCAGCAAAGTGAAAGTAGTGGTCATTTTTGTAATCTAAAAAAATAAGAGACAGTTAAGTGACAATGTTAAAAGTGACTAAAGTTAAGAGACATTGAAGATTTTTTATGTAGTCACTAAGAATTTGATCTGGATTTAATGAGATTGAAGAATTAAGTATGAGTGAGTCGCGGAAAAGTTGGATTACCCCGATAACTATTAATTTGACAAATGTGAGCTTGTAAATGTACATTTTCATAAATAGAACAGTAGCAGTAAAGCTTAACTGTTTTAAATATTTAAAATAACTAGAAAATTGATGTTAAAGAAGATGCATAGCAGTCTGAAACGAAAATATTTGCTTATAACGTATCTATTGTGGATTATGTTTGAACAATAATTAATAAAACTTTTGATAAAGCAGTTTTGCCTTGTTTACAGTAATTATTTAATTGATTATGCTGTTCATATTCAGGTCTTGACATTCTTTTTTGTGTTCAGAATTATATAGTACAATTTTGTAATACAGCCTTTTTATAAGGGATGCAGCGGTTTATAGTATATTTTTAAAGAATGTTTGATATTGAATTTAGCTAATCTGGTTGAGTTGATCATCTGTATGATAAATTTATTTGACTGGTATAAACTGAGATTTTGTAAAAGGATTTCTGTTTGTTGAGTTGTTCTGTTTGAGTTTTATTAGTTTAAATATATTTTTGTTTATTTGTTTCTTATGTATCTGTCCTCTCTGTATGATTGCTATGCACAACGATAAGTTGGCTGGCATTGGTAGGTATACTGTCAGAAAATCTACATTACTCGTAAATATCGGACGTTTGATTGGGTGTTTAGTGAACTGCTCAGTCATTATAACTGTACAAGTATATATAAGGAATGCAGCGGATGGCAGAGGGGTGCTTAGGATTTTGAAAATTTCCTTTTTTTTAAGTTAACATTCTTTTTCTCTTTCCCAGACTAATTCTAGAAGCATTTCTTGTTTGTTCCTCAAAACAATCTTATCTCATTGCGCATGACTAGTCAAAGAGCTACCTTGTTGGTGCAAAACGTCCTGCAAAGCCTATAAACCCTAATAAATAACTACGGATTGAAAGAGCATTTATCTGCAATTAGTTAATTATATATATATATAACTAAACTCACGGCGCAACAGTCCGATGTGGACCAGATGTGGTCCGATGTGGTACCCATCTCCGCTTTCTTGACCGTGGGCTTGGGGTGCCATACAGAATATGACTCAGTAAGGTGGTCAACCTGACTTGGGACCCCAAAGTTTAGTTTCCAAGCATGTTTGGTCCTAATTTTATCGATCCACTCAAAGGATGAAAGGCTGAGTCGACCTTGCCCAGTCGCAGGGTCGTACCCTGGACCTGTGGATGGCAGCTTGACGCTTTTAACCACTACCCCACCGGGTTTATATATATATATATATATATATATATATATATATATATATATATATATATATATATATATATATATATATATATATATATATATATATATTGTATTATTCTACTTACCTATGTAAAACTTACTGCAGAGCCTATAAACCCTAATACATAGCTATTGATTGAAAAAGCAGTTATCTGTAATTAGTTCATTTTTTTCCAAATACTTTAGTTAAAGTATATTTTTAATTAAAAAAGCAATTGATATTATTTTGAATATTTATACCATTGCTTATTTACCTATCTCTGTATAATTCTCTTTTAAACTAGTGAAAATAATATTGCTCTGTTTTTAATTAATTAAAACAATTTTCTCCTGGAATGTAATTAACTCTCTAATACCCGAAAATTGTAAGCGATTTAAATATACGGGGAAGTTGTAATATAACCAAGCTATCAGATAGAAACCTTTTCTCTGTAAAATGTAATTTTTTTTCATTAATTTAGTCCTCTATCAGTTTATTTCTATTTTCCCATGTCATTTTCTTATAAAAATGCTAACTCACAAAAATCTAATAAATATATAAATATGCAGATTATTTGCTAGAAATCTGGTTAATTAAGAATATGCATTATAATAACTGCTTTTGTTTGCTCTTTCCTTCAAATGATATGCATGTTATGACAATCAGCTTTCTCTTACATAATGAAACATAATCAGTGTTTGTGGTAATATGAATGCATTTATTTGTAAGTACAAAAAAACCCCATCAAATTTATTTCCTTTTATATATTTTTATGCATAAATTTAGCTTGTGTATTGAACATTACAGCATACCTATAGTTATATCTATAACCTTTTCTCTGATTGTGTCACAAATGCCATAATATATTTGCTATCAATTTATTCCTAGTAATTTAAATAAGATCTCAAAATGTCCGAGATCAGTACTGGGAATAAATTAGAATGAAAGAGTCTATTTCAACTGACATAACCCAGGATTTGACCATGCAAAAATTTTTCTCAATTTGTGCATCTTTTTAAAAAGTAAATACAATGTGATTAAGGAACAGCAACAACTGTTTTATACATATAATTACAAATTATCGCAGCAAGCTTTTATCCATTTTACGTGATATTTTTATGCGTTAAGTGGGTCTAGACCATAAGAATAATGTCTATCTCAGAAATTTTAAAAAATAACAATTTCTGTTGTGGAAAACTTCAAAGGACTAGATTCGAGATTAACTCTCATTAACTAATCGAGGGTCGAATGCTAATCGAAGTTAAATAAAAGTTTTTCACATATTTTATCCTTATTGTCAATGAATGAATATGAAGTATTAGAATAAAAATGTGCTGCATTGTTGGAGGAATGCAAAAGGTTCTCATGACAGAAAATTTTGCAATATAAACATATCTATTTGTATTTTACTTTACCAAACCAGAAATGGATTCAACACGAGAGTAATTTTTTTTCTAGGTACACACATACACAAGGCATAGCATTCAGCTTCATGGGATAACCAGGTAGAAAGAGAGGATTTAAAATATATGAACAACAACGCACATAAGGTTACATTTAATGAATTAATATGCGGGTATTCAGTAATCTTTGAAAAGACAGTAACACAGATGGAGTGACTGCTAGAAAATGAAACTGAATTATTTTGGATGAATTGATTATTTACCTCCCGGGTTATTACGATTCTTAAACTTTTTACAACTTCATATCGTAGGGGAATAATTGTTAGCTAGAATATGCAATAGCGTGAATTTACAATACAATAAATGCATTTCTGAGTTTAAAAAATCAAAAATAAATTCGCACAAGCATAATAGGGATTATCCCACCAATCACAGGGAATTAATTCTTAATTTCAATCGGGAGATAACTTAAAAAGTCTTTTACTAATTATTGCCCCGAGAGAATTTTTCCTAAGCTTCCACAGGCTCACAGCGATAACAATTAGCTCACAGTATTTAGCACGAAAAAATTCTCATTGATAATTTACATTTGGAAATATAAGTATGTCCTACATTAACATTCAGAAGGAAAAGAAAACAGAACTCTTTTTTGAAAGAAATGTAAGACAACAATAAAATATTCGAAGAAAATAAATATTCTAGTACAAGACGAGTCCACAGATACTTATTCTTTATTGTTCATAAATATTAATAACTCCAATAAAATGAATGTGAAAACATGATCAGCTTCTCTTCTTAATTTAATTATAAGCGTGTTGAATATATTTCGCTCCTAACGGCATGAGGGATTATGAATACGTAATTTTTATATGTTCCTTTTTTCAAAGCGTCATCGCTGTTAACACGAGGTATCGGATTTACACTAATGATTATAATATTTTTCAATAATATTTCATTTTTTTTTAAATTATTCTACTTACCTATGTTTCGATTTTCCCTCCAGGCTATTATCACGTACGACCAAAGATGTGGAATGTATAATTACACAGGCATATATATATATATATATATATATATATATATATATATATATATATATATAATTAAAGAGGTTGCTGATTTTCCCATAATGGATTCTAGTATGTGAATGCTCGTACATGTCTATTTTGTGATATGTAGTATTTTATTATGTGACGTGTATACTATATATGTTGAAATTTAGTTATGGAAATCCAATAATATAACTATATTATTCGTTTATTTCTGAAGGAGTTTGATTAGACTGTAGAGTAACACAAACATTCAAAGTGGTTAATTAGTTTTAGCATGGTCTAGTGATATTCAAAGTAGTAGTTTGTACATATAAGCACCTATCGATATTGATCTATCGATGAACAATAATTATCTCAATGATATAATTTTGTAAATCTTCTGATTTCCCTATTTTGTTTCAAACGTGGCAGACACTTATTTACATGAGTTATTTGAAATATTAAATTGAAGATAGGGACTAAATATTTATGAAGTTTGATTACCTTTTTGCACCGCCTTATAATCTTTAGAATTGTCATTTGTGGTAACACATTATAATATAATTGTAGGGATTTATATTATGTGATTATGAAATTTTTTTAATTTCTATTATCAAGTATTTGATATATTGGATGTTCATAAATTCTGGTAACAGTTTTCCGTGGCCTATTATGAACTGTGACTAGTTCAGGAAAGTATATTATAATATATGTCATTAAGATATAAATATTTTACTTAAATTTTGATTTATATAGTAATCTGGTTGAAGTATTAGTTTAAAGGAGAACAACATTTACTAATGTTTTACTCATTTTTCATTCATAAAATATGAATACACATTCGAGAAGCTTTCACAAATGTTGATTGCACTTTTGCCCCGTTTAATGATATTTAGAAAAGTGAAGAGTACGCATGATATATGAGACTTACACAAGCTAAATCGATTAACTCCACTTTTTGCATTTTTTAAAATTTTATATTACAACCACTTGATTGACTTCTAACTTTTCATATTCATAATAATTTTTCCAAATAATAAGGATTGACACCCTTAAATGATAAAATTGTATTGGCCATCGAATAATAAGTAATTTATTTCATAATCCAATCCAATTAACTCCATTCTCTAATGTAAATATTTGCAATAATGCAACTGAAGAAGCTTCATGTACTTGATGATAGCAGAAAAATTTTTTATGTTATTTCGTCACAAAAAAAGTAAAATAATTAATCAGTTAAAAGAAAAAAAGCACAAAATAAATTAGAAAGGTCGAAACCCTATGTAATACAATTCAATATAACTTTAAGGAAGATTCAGAATTTGATGCCATTAATATAAGAAAATCTGTAGAAGGTAGACCACTAGTCTGAAAAATGTAGACTAGCCTTTTCTATATCCTACAGGTAGAACTGTGACAAGAGAAAAGAAGAAAGATATTATGGATGTCTTGAAATTTTTTCCTCCTATTAAACATGATTATTATAAAAGCTTTAGAGCAAATCGACATGACGGAACCTTAAATGCAGCTGACGAAGAAGACATCATTTATGTTGCTGATGAATCAATTTAAACAAACTAATAACAATAATTCTAACAGTTACAGAACAGTTATCATTCATATTTCAGAAAAATCTTAAATAAAAAAAAATGTATGATAGTGAAGTTTTTTTTGTGATAAAAAATAATTTGTAAATTGAATTCGTTATTTTTACTTTTTTCAACTTGCCAAGCTCTCACAGTCAAGCAAAAATTGTAATAATAATATCTATTACTCCAAGGATATTCTATCTTATACATTTTGTACATTGATAGATAAAAGCTGAATCTGCCATAATGCATTCTAGAATGTTTATTTGAACTTATATTTTTTAAAAATGTATATTATTTCATCACTTTTTCACATTTTTTTGTTTTATGGAGTTAATTGATTTGGCAAGTGAGCGGCTGCTATAATACATTCTACATTGATTATTTGACTTTATATTTAAAAAAAACATTGTATATTATTTCATCACTTTTCTCCATTTTTTATTTTTTGGAGTCAATCGATTTGACAAGTGAGCAGCTCATATAATACAGTTAAAATTACCTCTAAATAAGCTATATTAATATATGGGCCATGATTATATTAATCTGTTATTTTCAAATTAATTTGTCTGAAATATTACGTTGATGAGGGAACACAAACATTGACGAATGTTAATTATAATTTTGCGTGGCTTGATAATATTTAGAAATGGGGATTTAGAACTGTGATGATTGCGCATTATAATAGATTTATCCCTAAATAAATTATATTAACACTAGAACTTCTAACAGTTAATATATGCACCTATTCCAATCATTGCTAAAACCAGTCATTTCGACTGGTTTGGTAATTATAGGGTAGACGGTATGATGGAAGTATGTAATTATATTACATTAGTTCATATTATATTAATAACAAATTTTATTGATGTATATAATATTATTATATTGATCTTTATTTATGCGTTAAGCTGGTTTGAAGTACAAAACTGTAAGAGAGGCAAGAGCATTTACGGATTGTCAGTGCGTGGCCTCATAATATCAAGCTACACATACATTATTGGCACGATTCTAATTTGTAATCCAATATTATCTATTTCAATACAAAATATATGCTTGGGCCGTAGAACAAAACATTTATGTCCTTGGAGAAGACTGAAAACACGATAGCTTCATACAAACGTTTGTAAATTTACAAGAATAAGTGAAGCTAGTTGGTACTGATCCACATCCAATGACAGCTTAAAGCGTACTCAATTAAAAACAATAAAGGACGTCACATGTGACGTCACCTTGATATATAGTTAGGCTCTGACATAAACGATCGTACATTTTACGGTTCTGGTAGAAGCCTATATGTTACTAAAGATAATTTTGTTGCAATCTTGAATAGGACGTCTCCGTATGCATTTGTATTTAACTCGCTTGAAAATATTTAACCTTTTGAAGAGTCCTGATTCAACCATATAGTTCAAACATTAAAATTATAAGGTACTACAATTATTAAGTCCTTACAAATAACCTCCATGGTTAGGGCTGGTTACGGTTCTATTGCTGACGACTGAACCACGCATCTAGGGAATATCTAATCTATTTTAAGGTAGAATTGTATGCTTATAGATAATTTTTATTTTCAAATGTTGTTTACTTTTACATTATGATTTTGGGGGCAAGAATTTTAAGTGGTATTTTCTCTCAAGCAATCTGCAGTAGCTACAATAAAAAAATTAGCGGCTATTTACTTTTCAGACGTAATTTAAACTTCTTATTTTATGTAAGTTTGATTTTATAAATTTTATATAAATATAAGTTCCAATCACTTTGATACATTCACTTGCAACTTTAAAGGACAAACTTTGATTTCCACTTTAGTACAGAGATAAAAAAAAAGTCTCTAATAAAAATCATAATTTCATTTACGTTTATTTATTTTATTTACGTAATACAGAGTGAGTAATTCTCAGTACCAGTCTTAAAAGTTTCATGAAATAAAATTTAACTGTGAGAGGGACATAACAATTGACTCTAAGATGTTTATTGTTTAGTTATTAATTGCCTTTCACTTCATTCGTAACAGGATTGATTTTATTGCATATTTAGCTAAAAAAGACTTTTTTATAGCAAAGTAATTAATAAAAAATTTAAATTAAAACATTCACACTTATCAAGTAGTTTATTTCTCTTGATAAAAGTTAAAAGTCATGTTATTGATAATATCTGCATTATCTGGCTAAATTGTTTTTATTTTGGGGGATAAAAACTAAGTTAACTCGAAATTAATGAAAAATTTTAATAAAAAATCTTGCGATAAAAATGCCGCTTTTCTACTGTGGTAACGGGAACCCATTTAATAGACTTTGCAAGACCTCTATATAATACACATTCTACAACATCCGATTCCTTAATCCACGACCCTTAATCCAAGTCCTCCATAACATCTTATAATTAATATCTACAATATGAAGAAATGAGATGGAAAGAAATTACTTTCTTGAATCTCTAGTATTAGAAGCAACATCTTATTTTTTTCTTAAGCGCAGGTATTCATGACTAAGATGAGGTATGGTGTAATTGTCAGCAAATAACATGAACATGAATTAATGAAAATGCAGTAAAATATATAGTTTAGGATTATACTTACATACATACATACATACATACTTGTGCATACATATGGCAAGTGCCAAATTTCAGGTTATTTAGAAAATTTTTTTTTTCCTTATTTCGTTGGTATTTTAACAATTTCTAAGAAAGAGAAATTATTATTAGATCTAAATATTGTGAAAGAATCCCCATTAGTGTTTCGCTTTTTTGAGATTTTTTTTCGGCTAATTTACCTGGGGCTGACGACTGTTACACCCCAGTCCGGTGTACTTATGAATTCAAGGAAATAGACACACAAATCACACAAACCCAAAAGAATTATTAATAACGCACGATGACACTGGTGATGGACGATGGGCTGCAGCTCCCCTTTCTAGACGGCGCTCCTTTTGCAGGAAGACTGACCGGTTCCCCAGATTACAACGAAGTCTTAAGCGGGAATCGAACCCGCGCCCATGGCGTGGTAGGCTGAAGCTCTAACCACTTAGCCACTGGGCCACTTTTGCGACTTTAATTATCATTCAAAGTTAAAAGAACCTGTTTCGAAAATAGAAATTTATCGTGCATTTTTTATAGGTAGCCAGACGCTACAAAATGATGAAATTCCAATTATGTGGTCATTATTATCTCTGAAATTACACGTCACCGTAAGTCTCGGTTTACTATTGACTGAAAAGAAAATGTGTTGCATTTGGATTAGTTTACGTATAGTTAATTTTAGATGCATAAAATTTAGAATTCCAAGATATTTTTAATCTGACTATGCCATAAAAATCTAACACCTAATCCAGTCAATAAAATTATATATACAGTATCATGTATAAAAATTTTATGATTTTATGAAATTGAAGCTAACCTCAACTAAATTACTTTCATTAGACCTACATTAGATTACATTCATTAGGAAAGAAATTACTTTCAATAGAATCTAGTTTCAGAAATAACTAATTATTTTTTAACGTAAGATTACGTTCCTCCGTAATGGTCCTCCGGAAAGCAACATCTCAGACGATACAACCGTCCGTCATCGCGAGTTATGATTTTGGCAGCGCGCCAAACCCAGTCTGTATCGTTTGGGCAAGCAATAAACAGTTGAACAGAAATTGCCAAAATGCGTCAAAATTCTGACATACATACACACGCACACACACACATATATATATAAATATATATATTTATATAAGCATATTTATATAGATACATATATATATACATAACACGTACATGAATATTTACATACAAAAGAGCTTAAGCAATAATAAGTAATCCTACGTTAATAACCCTCGGTAGTTTCGTTAGAAGAGACTACCTGAAATTTTTGTAGTAAGTACAGGCGTTCATGACTATGATGACGTAAGATGTAACTGTCAACAAATAACACGAGTTTATGAAAATAGGGGAAAATATCTAGTTTAGGATGGAAGAAGAAATTCACTGACATTTAGAAAAGCGCATACCGCACTGTTTTATGTTGTATTTAGGAAAAGCTAAGATATTCGAGTTTATAAAATATTAAAATTATTTGTGATAAAAACATATTTTTAAAATATTAAAATAAGTAAATTATTATTATTTATTATTATTTATTAATATTATTAATTATTATTACTTATTAAAATTATTTAAAAAGTATTTTAAATATTTAAAATTTTATAAAAATATTAAAATGATTTATGATACCCATTAAATGGTTATTTTAATATTTTAAATATTAAATATTAAAAAAAATATTAAAATATTCGAGTTTAAAAAATATTCAAATATTAATATAACCCATGACATATTTCAAAATTAAATAAGAAAGTTTCATATTAGAGGAGAGAAAGAGGAATTTTACGAGGAATAAAACTTTCAGACTAAAAGCAAATCATCGGGAATAAAATTCAGAAAATGTCAAAACTTCAAAATGCACGCCGAGTAGTAAGCTTATTAAAATGCACAAAACTGCAAGCGAAAACTTCTTAGATCATGGACGAAGGAATATTTCTTTCTGGAGTTTCATAATTTTAAAGAAAATCTCATTAGAAAGAAAATTAAAAAAATATGAAAGTCAGCTTCCCTTTTAAATTGTTATGAGAACTTCTGGTATCTTCGAGAGCTATCTATTTCATGATTTTTTTTTATGCCAAGCATAAAAAATTAACTCTTTTCCTGAATCCATTTTTCCAGCTTACTTTTAAATTATTTTTTGAGGAACTACCAATAGTTTGCTTTAAAAAGCGTCAAAAGATTTTTCATCGGGAAGATGAGGATTATAAGAAAATGCTTTCTGGAAAAATTCTTTCCATATTACCACTTTTATATTTTTGCTAGAATTTGGTTAAATTTATCAGCCTATCAGTCATAAGTTATGTAATCCATTATACACACACACACACACATATATATATATATATATATATATATTGTAGCGTGGAGTTTAACACTACAGTTAATGTGTGCTAACTTTGCCCCAATTTAATCTAGAATTTTTTTTTAATATCAGGAAGTACTTTAATTCAGTCACTCTGTCAAGCAATATTTCACGTTAACAGGTGTGTTTGTAAGCCCCAGCTAGGAATTCAGGGTGGTCTCCCTTAACAACATCTTTGTTCATTCATGCACATCGGTTCGTAAATAGAATCAACTCGATTTTGTTGAAGAAATCTTTACGGTTTTATTATTCCCAAGTCACGGTTCTCTTGCTGCAAGAATTTTTTAAACTACGGTTTCCGGTTTACGGGCTAACAAACAGCGTACCATCTATCAAAACCCCTTTCGAAAGCAGTTACTCATTTTCAAGGCGCTCAAGGTGTGACGTTTCCATAATACACGCCATTTCTGTTGCCCCCAAAGGCAATACCGTCAATTGATTCTGTGCAGCTTTTGAGAAAACCGCTTTGGCGATGCATCGCCAAATTTTGGTGAATTTCAAAAGTCGCCAGGTCTTACCTACTCAGCCAATAACCGCTTTTTAAACTTGCCGCGCCTTTATGTCATAAGCAGATGGTTGCAACTTTTCGCCCGTTATCGCCCTTTTAACTTAATGCGCGGTCTGTCTTCACACTACTTACGCTACGATGCTTGGCATCTTGGCACACAAATTTCGTATAACCCCCGCTCCATATACTCCTGTCTGGGAAGAACTTGAATACGGAGATACACATTCACTTATTTACACTCTTCGAGACAGACTTTGAGAGATCACGATATTTTTGCTGTATATATAGGTCGTGCCTTTTAGAAGCCCCTCCAGAATGTGGCCCCTTCTTGCCTTATTCTGTGAGGAGGCTATACCAGATTTGATGTATAAGTATTTTGAACCATCATGGTCGTTTTCTGTATTTTGCTAATAACGATGAAAATTTCCGAAGTGATCCTGAATAAATATCTGCTCGACCTAATAATTGGCTCGATCTCTTATTCTTCTTCGTTCACACTTGGTTCCCGGATTGTAGAAGACAATGGCTCCGCCTGTGGTTATTGTTGTCGCCTCTAGAAAAAATCACTATACAAAGACTTTACCGGCCAACATATCTACTGAAGCTAGTTAGGCTTCTAAATTCTACATCACGTTTTATTGAAAAGCGGTTATCATCATCGAAGAATTTTTTGCTTGTTCCTAGCTCCACAAACTTTCTTGACTGGGTTCATCGGTTGCTTCTTCGACATATACTTTCGGCCATATTCTTCCCGTACGAACAGTTCGTCATCGAGATAGACATAGTGCCTTGCCGCTTCCTTTCCCTACCACTAACTAAGGTGTAATTCTACAAAATAGAGATAGACATTATTTCCTTCATCAGAGAATTCATTCTTCATTAGGGAATGGATGCTGCATTTCTTCATTATATATATATATATATATATATATATATATATATAGTCTTAATGTATCAGATTTTACATTATTTCGAATAATTATTTTTTTCCCTTATCTCATTGTTTCTTCCAAAATTTCCATTACTTCTTAGATAGAGAGATTATTAATTAGATACAAATATTTTGAAAGACATATTATAAATACATATAAAGGCACACAAGAGTCAATAATTACTATTTTGAGTGCTTTTTGTGATTTTATTTGTCATTCAGAGTGAAAGGTCATGTTCCATAAATGCAAACTTTCATATCTTTTATATAGGTAAAAATCTATAAAGTTTTTACCTTTTATATTAAAAGTATAAAATTTTTACAGAAAAATTGTTTTATCTATGAAGTTTTAATTTATATTTAACTATTACATAAACATGTATGTGTACTAAATGATGTCGGATTTATAATTGCTGAGTTAAAACAAACTTAGCCAGATGCAACAGAATGTTATAATTTCAGTTAACGTAGATGGTCACTATTGTCTCTGGCAAGACACTTAAGAGGAATACTCTGTTTACTATAATTGAAACTTGGGATGGTGACCTAGTCTAACACCATATTGAGTTAGGACTAACGGGTTACAATGACCTTAAATTAACTTGAATCTATGAGAATATTGTGTGAGCGGGACTGCTAGCAGCGACTTGCGTTTCCAGCCAATTCTTGCCGTATGTCTTTGGATGGGTCGGCGCACTTTTTTGCACTTACTGTAATTGAAAATAAGTTTGATGGATTTGGATTAGTTTATTTATAATTAATTTTAGATGTATAAATAAAATCACTTGTGGATTTTGATATTTTTTATCTGACTATGGCATCAAAATCTAGCAGTACATTAAGGCTGATTTAGTAATAATAAAATCATATGTACAGGATAAATTAAATCATATATACAGTATCATCTAAAGATTTCAGTTTTTATTATATTTGGAACATAGAGCTGATCAAAGAGTTTATTAAATTGTTCCGAAATAATGAATTTTATTCAAAGATTTACTGTCAGAGCTGTTCACTTACCAAACCAATTAACTCATAAAACAAAACTGGAGAAAAGTGGTATAATAAATGTACATTGACTTTTTAATGTCACTGAAAATATAAATTCAAATAAACATTGTACAATGTATTGTTGAAGACGTTGCTTTTATCTGACGACATATAAAATGTATAAGATAGAATGTCTTTCGAGTAGTCGTTATTATTGTTACAATTTTTCCGTGACTAAGGGAGTTAACCGATTAGGGCAAGTGAAGATAGTTATCACATCAAATACAGTTTACAAATTATTTTCTTCTACATAAAAGATATAATATCTTTGGAGTAATCGTCATGATTGTCGT
This sequence comes from Dolomedes plantarius, assembly GCA_907164885.2. Classification (NCBI taxonomy): domain Eukaryota; kingdom Metazoa; phylum Arthropoda; class Arachnida; order Araneae; family Dolomedidae; genus Dolomedes; species Dolomedes plantarius. The sequence continues at coordinate 172,242,017 of OU015492.1, forward strand.
GTTGCTACATCCAGCTTTAGTTGGTTGGGCGTGTATCGTAAATTTATTTTTGTTAGTACAATTTATTTATATTTCTTAGAAATTATTTGGGTGCGTTGTGTTTTATTATTTATTTTGTTGAATACAACCTGAAGCCCTGGATGTCGAATTTAACAAACGATCAAATACCAATAAACTATTCTCAATTTTAGATCATGTAATTTAGCATCAACAACTTTTAATTTAGACAAACTTATAGATTTTAACATAACAAAACTTAGTTTATTTACATACTTAATATTTACAGGTATTAAAAAAGAATCTTTCATTTCTCAAAATTAATGCACAATATTTTTATCTCTCACAAAATGTATTTTACGATGACTTTGCAAAGGTTAGGGAGCGTCCCGAGCACAAAACAAATGAACCTATCTATTAGTTCAACACTAAAATACTTTCTCACTAAAAAAACTCCTTCCTTACAAAAAATCTAATTTACCTAGCTCAAATTGGAACTGAACAAATAAAACTGAGATTTAACACTCACCGCAAATGCTTTTCATCAACCAAATTTGCTAATTTGGCCTTCTCGCCTCGCCGAGGGTTCGGGATCATACTGCTCCACTGGGCAGGGGGCTGTCTCTACTTCTTTCTAGATGAGGGATCAATCTCTTCACGTCGTGGAACGGGGCGCTGGGCTTTCCTTGTCGTGTATCTTCTCGATTTCGTTCGCGATGGGGATCGCTTCTCGGCAGTTGCCACGGAAGCTGGGTCTCTTCGTCTCTGCTGCAATTCGAGTGCGGACCTCTCTATTTTACGTAGTCAACGCAATCATTCTCTATGAGTTTATCGTATATGAAATCTGGGGAGCTTTTCTCTCTACCCACACAATCGCCGAAACGGGTTTAGGGGGAACCCTCAGGTCCACTTTTTATGTAATTTTTTAAGTCTTGCTAGAGATGGGGATCTACAGCTTCCCCCATCCAGACCCTCTCTCCTCTTCTTCCAATCTCCTTCTATATATTTTATTTTAATCCCCTTTCACACCCATGACTCCACCTTCTCATAAACTTCAATCAGCCATTCCGGACACCGTAAACTTTTCATTCGCTATTCTCCCTTCACATTTTCTCATTGGCTTCTGAACTTAAAAACCTCACGCCCTCACTGCCTGCCCTTTTTGGGCCACCCAAGATTTGTACGTGGCCACCGTCCAATCTGTATACCATAAATTCAACATAAAAGGCCTTTGTAACATAATGTCACCTTTCGGCTCCGTCATCTAATGTGTGTCCCCATCTCAGACCTTTCCATCTTCAAAGCTCATAAAGCTGTCTCGCACAGGCTACGTCCTAAATAACTCTATTCTATAATTACTGTCGGCGTTAAGTTTGATTCCGGATTTTATCACAAACATGTAATAAAACTAGCTTTTTATTTAAAAGCGCTTTACTACAATGATTATTACAATTTTTGCGTGACTATGGGAGTTAATCGATTAGGGCAAGTGAAAATAGTAAGAACATCAAATTCAGTTTCCAAATTATTATTATTTTTTACAGAAAAGGGAGATATCTTTGGAGTAATCATTATTATTATTACAATTTTTGCGTGACTTTGAGTAATCGTTATTATTATTACAAGTTTCGCGTGACTAAGGGAGTTAATCGATTTGGCAAGTGAAGAAAAGTAATAACATCCAATTCAGTCTTCAAATTATTTTTTTCTTCTGCAGAAAAAAATTGAAATAACTGTTTAATAATTCTCAAGTACTTACTTCTGCAACAGTTAGACTGTAACTGACTAGTTGATTTTACTTATTTTGCGATAAAACAACACTAAACGATTTAACGTTATCATCGAGAACTTCTGCGTTTCCACTGTATTATTGCAACGATTTTCACAGGAGTATAGACTTAACTTGACTGGATTCTGAAAAAAGTTACTATTTGATGGGTAAAAAATTTTGTCATTTAGTGGTGTAAATCATTATTATTTGAGAAATTTATTATGAATGTAAAAAGTTAGGAGTCCATCAAGTGCTTTGACACTAAATATTCAAAAATTTCAAAATGTGGATTTAATCGATTTGACATGTGAATGTCTCATTTATCATTACATTTCAGATCATTACGTTACAGATGAGTAGGCTTTACTGGATTTCGGTTAAGGAAACAAGGGACTTCAATCTCGAATTTTTTAATTATCAATTTTCAACTCTAAATACAAAATGACAATAGTTTGTATTCTTTTTTACTACATTACATTGAAGACCCTTAGAATTCAAATTAAGGAGTTTTCGGCACAAGAGTGCTTGTTTTTCAAAAAAGATTTAAAAAAAAACTAGCAGTTTTCAAAATGGTCTGTGTGCATTCCAAATCATTTCAAAACTTAAAGTTTATTAGTATAAGTTTACTGTATATATATAAACATAATTTTTTTTAAATTTTTTTATTGTTTCATTTGAAAACTCCTCATGCACCACAATGTATAACATGAGGCTTACAAAAGTAAGTGAAAAACACAAAACAAGAAAAATTAAACATTTAAATTACAAACAAAATTTTGCAAAGCAGCAAGACTTTCAACACTCTTAACGAGATATATAAACATAATTGGGCATTGATTATTTTTTTGGTATGAATCTAAAACCAAAAATTAATATTATTTTTTTTTTATGTTTTTGCTTTATTTCATGGTCTATGAATATGAAAAATATTTGTGGTTTCAAAAACTTTTGCACAGTTTTATGTCAAACACTTTAATTATCTATGTTGTGTAATTTGGAAGAAATTAGAAGAAATTAAACGTACGTGAAGCATTTTGAAAAATGCTAGCATTTTTGAAGGATTTTTTGAAAAACAGGTCTTATTCTTCCACACAATACTTATTTGTGAATTTTAAGTGTCTTCAATGTAGTAGAAAATAATATTAAGTATTCTCATTTTGTATATAGAGTGAAATATTGAAAAATTAAAAAGAACAACCAGGTTGAACGTCTCATGTCCCCTTACAGGCAGCATATAGCAGTTTTTTTTAAAGCAAAATAGATGTTAAATTTTTACACTGTAGGTGGAATTTTTTATATAAAATATGTAATAATGTAAAAAATGTATTGACGTTAAAAATTAAAATTTATTGTAATAAAATGATATAATATTTTGAAATTTTTAAAAAATGCTCAAAATTCGACCCTAAAGTGGAAGCAATTAAGTTTTTCAATACTTTTCAATTAATAACTAACGTGAAATATTTTTAGTGCCTCGAATTTTTAGAATTTCTAAAGATATGTCTTTATCACAAAATATGAATACTGAAGAGCGTCATGTTTGTCAATACGTTCAGGAAAGTGGGAGATTTTAATTTTGCTCATGAAAAAACTCGATCGAAAGAGTTATATTGAATTACGTTAACAGCATTAACATGAGAAGTGATAAGAGACGTGTTTGTTTATCAAAGCAGATACACCTAAATATTAGTTTCGAAATTTATTTTAAATAACTATCTTAAATATATCATATTTTTTGCAGATATCTGAAACTAATTCCTCTGATAACAATTTTTTATTCCTGAAACTAAGGAACTCATAAAATTCTGTAAATGATAATAAGATACGAAAAGCCTTAGACTTTCGAATTAATCCCGTTTAAAATAAAATTATTAATTCTAAAACTGTATCACTAGCACACACACATGTATATATATATATATATATATATATATATATATATATATATATATATATATATATATATATATATACTATATATGTTAAGCGTTAACTGAGAATTCACAAGGGGCTTTAAAATAGTCGAGCGATTCTAGCGAAAGGGTTTATTTTTAGAATGGTGCGGGTATTTGGCGTGAAGCAAAAGCGAAGAATCAGCAGAAGAGAGTTCCAGATGCCCAATGGGAGGGATCTGCACATGCGCTAGACGGCAGGAGCTCGGAGAAAGTTGAGTTTTGGCGGTAGATTGCTTGGGGATCTCTTTGACAGCGGACGCGCGCGGCTGTCATGCCGAGTAGATTATAAAATGGCGAAGCGCGGAAATCAACCTGGAGAGTGGTCGACTTACGAAGCTCAATAAAGAAGGAGTTAATAAGAGTTTGGACTATTTCTTTAAAAGGCCTACCACTCGCCCAATTCAACAATGGAAACGTGACTGCATAAAATTGATGTTAACACGGGAGTAAAACAAGCTCCGTGTCATATATATATATATATATATATATATATATATATATATATATATATATATATATATATATATATATATATATAACATATAAAACCCAAAATCCCTTTTAAAATTCCAAAATTTATTCAAAAATGCTTGGGCGTATCGCGATGAAAATCAGTTGCGTAGTGAGTTTCGAGAACAAAGAAATTGAACTTAATTAGGCATTTTCTACACAACCCCTGTGTTGTTCTCCAGTCTTTTGGCCCTTAGATGACACATCTTCTCGTGGGAGTCGAGCCCAGATCTCTGAATGTCCAATAATTGTAGGAGATTTTGATCATGAGACAAGAATTCTATAAAGTTATAAATAGGCGTTCAACCAAGTAGAGGTGTGATTTCGTGAATTGTCGCTAACCGAGTAATATGTAGAGTTTAGGGAATAAAAACATTTGTTCTAAGAGTGGTGTAGCTTTTGTGTGTCCGAAGGCTGGAATGGTCAGCTAAAGGCATGTCATCCACTGAGATCTAAGAGGATACTTGTTTTCAAACTCTCAAAACCCAGGACCAGAGGACGAGTTTTCATCGGCCAACGACATATAAGTGCGGGAATCTATATATATATATATATATATATATATATATATATATATATATATATATATATATATATATATATATATATATATATATATATTTATATATATAAAACATTTCCCCTAACTGACTGATTGACTGAGTGACTGACTGACATATCACGCACAGACCAAACCGCTCGACCGAATGGGCTGAAATTTTGTATGGCTATTACTTACTTATGGTCCAGGGGTGCACTAAAAAAGGTTTTTGAAAAATTATTCTTAGATTTTTTAAAATTAAATTTTTAAGCTGTTTTTAATTTTTCTACATTTGCTTTTAAAATAATAATCTGAGAGTTATAAAATTTATATCATAAAAGATCATAAAAATTCCTTTAAAATGAAATTTTTTTAAATCTTTAATTCCATTTTCTGATTTTTGGTAAATTTATAAAAATTAATTTTTAGAATTTAATTTATTAAATGCTGATCTCGTGGTTTTTATTCTTTTTCTGATACTTTAAATTAATTTTGCGTGACGTGCATAACAACGAAATAAATTGACCAAAAAATAGTATTATTTCTTCTCTCTAATGCGGCAGACGATTGGACATTATCCAAAGAAATAGTAAAATACAGTTAAATACATGTTCCCCAAACTGTACTATATTAACTCTACTTATTCTTTAGAATGTTCTATTAGACTAATTGAGAATGAAGTTTTTTAAGAATTTAATTCAAATTAGTGACTACCATCCAGGAACTGATAGATCATATTTATCCAGGCATTGCTCAAATACAGAATTAGCCTATGGAATGGTTTTGCGAAAGGGCCACTATGACTCCAAAAAACGATCAAGCTGCGCTCATTAACGACATGATGCTAAAGTCCTTTGACGGGAAAGAAATGGTTTACAAGTCGATAGACACTGTCTGTAATTCAGATGATGCCGTTAACTATCCTGTAGTTTTTAAATTCCCATAAACCACCGGGTCTCCCATACCATAAGCTCTCTTTGCGGAAGGGCACACCCGCAATGGTCTTTCGGAATTTAAAACCAACAAAATTTCGAATAGCACTAGACTAAAAGTCAAAGTTCTGCATAAAAATGTAATCGAAGCCATTATTCATACCAGGTGTGCTCAAGGAGAAAAAGTGTTCGATCCACGTATTCCTCTAATACCCAATAACCTCCCCTTTGACTATGAGTGACTGAAATTCCCCCTCAAAGTATGCTTCTCCCTGAAGATAAATAAATCTCAAGGCCAAATTTTAAAATACACTGCCGTAGATTTAAGAGAAAATTGTTTCTCCCAGGGTCAGTTTTACATAGCCTACTACGGACTTGCGCTGATTAAACATCTTCGTAATTTTGTGCATTACGTAACTTGCTCATGCGTAAGTTCGCGGACGACCCTGGTAATATTAGTTCAGCCCAATGAAGAAATAAAAAATATTGTTTATAGAAATCCTCTAAAAATTAATTTCCTTATTTCTTCATCGTAATTATCCTAAAATGTATTCCGTAGTGAAGCACGGGTATTCAGATACTATATATATATATATGTATTAATTATTTTTCAATAAATTTGCGTTAAATCGACATAGTCCTTAAAATAGTATATATTCTAAGGTTTGTAATCTAAAGAAGCTTTTGATTAAGTGTTTTTATAAATGGTTCTGATAAAAGATTAAAATATCAGGATAAAATAGTGCACTATACCATTAGCAAATGCATGGTCTAGACATAACAGCAAATGGGGGGATTCATAATGCAAAGTCTCGATTAATAAATGTTTTGGAATTACAATTAGCTGATGAATATAATTGGGCAAAAGGCAGATTTAAAACTTATATATAGTTATCACGTTATTCATGACACGGACTATAAACGACTTGTCATATTTAGACGAATGATACAGAAGATTGGGAAATACTTGAGAATTTCTATTTTCCTAACGAAAAAAAAGTTGTGATTTATTGTATCATTGAACTTTAAAGAATATTTTATAAAAGCGACTAAGTAAGAAATGTGAACCCATTGCATAAGCTAGATATTAATTTTATTCAGAATATAGGCAATAACGCTAAAAATTGTCTATTGTAACGTAATAGTCAACTTTGTATGTAAAAAAAACATTACTGTAGTTTGCGTTTTTGATCTTCTTCTACAAATGTCAAAGGGTTTATCATAGCTTAAAATGTTTATTACGGTAAAATCTTAAATTCAAGAATAATGTATTGTAGAACTGAACGCTATTTCTAAAGAAAGATGTAAAAATGTTGTTGGGGATGTCATCATTGAGATCGGTATGGTTGAATACTGGGATAAAATGCATGGAGCATAATGCCACAGGCTGTTGAATTTACAACAGCCGTTTAAGGTACTTTAATTACTCTCAGGCGTTCAAAGGGAGATTAGGTGGCAATTGTTCCCGGTTGCCAGTCAAATAGGGCGCCAAACGCATGTGTTGTGATTTGAAGAGGAATTAAATTTCCTGATACCCTAAAGGGGAGGGGGAAGAGAACTAGTTAGAGACTGCCCCGAGTACTTATCACATTCAAGAAAACCCCTTCAATAAATATAGAGAGTGCCGTCACGACAACCATGTTTTTCACAAAAAATTTATAATTATATTACTTTCTTATACAGTATCATCTAGTAAAGTGAGCAAGACATCCAATCTGTGCTTACATGAGTGAAAATATGTTGGTATGTGACTGGGAAGTAGAATTTTCGAAAAGAACGTTTCTCATAAACTGTACGTAAAAGCCATACAATTCATTTCATATTTATAATATGTGAATTCAAGCTAAATACATTTTAAACGCAATATCCTTATATAGCGTGTATGTGTGGGAATATAATGTGAATTTTTACCAAGAATTTTTTAAAGTCAAAATGTTTGAAAAATATGTTGGCTAAATACTTTGATTTATTTGTTATAATCTCGGTGCTTAACATTTTTAAAATGGACTACTACAATTTTGTGTGCGCAATGTAATAACTGAAAAATTTTAAATCTTTCAAAGATAAAGGAATTTTGTTTCATCACCTATCCTGACATGTCAAATTCTTAATATGTAATGCATATACCATATTCGTGTGATTACACTGGTTCATTAAGACAATAACTTATTTTTTCTCTAAATTGTGTTTAAGTGATAAAATAATCTAGCTGAGGTTGCATAGAAGTTGGAAACATTTTACAACAAATAATTTTTATGAATCTTTTTTAGAACTTGATCATTCTCTAACGTTATTCTCATGATGTAATTCTAAATGGAAAATCCATTTGGTTTCTTTTAAGTTTTTTATAGGAGTGGGTGTTTGTTCAAAAAGCTTTTTTATATAATTCGTTCCTGATGTTATGTAAGACACTTAACTCTTCTTTGCTTAGTCATATTTTCTATTTTTTCTTTTACTTTCCATCTTTTTTTTATTTGAAACAACTTGCTCTTCTAAAAATTCCCGCCATTTTGATTCTTAATCTTTTTGTTTAAAAAAATTCTGACGATAATGATGATTTAAGAGCATTTCTTTTAAAAGATACTTTTCAGTATATATTTTTTTCGATCGCACAAGTTACTTTTTTCTGCCTCGTAATGGCGGCATAAACATAAGAATAAGTATTTTTATGTCAGTGATAATGAATATAATTTTCTTCAGGAATGAAAACTGTGGCAAGTGAATACTTATTTATTTCCGGTAATTCCGATTATTGAATTTTTGCGTTGTTACAATGATTACGATTGTTAAATTAATTTTCATATTTAAAGGAAATTTTAGTGCTCCGAAATGAAAGCAATTTTTTTCTCAAAGCTGAAAATTAACCCATTGGAACATTCAATTATTTTTTTTTACTGTTAGTCGTTAAGGATCAGAAAACAGACAATATATTTTGAAAGAACTCGAAAGTAAATATAGCGTTTTAAATGGTTTAAAATTATAGAGAAGTACAGTGCAGAATCTAAAACTTAATACTTAGTACTCCCAGGAAAGGTAAATAGGTAAAATAAAAATTGAAATACTTTATTACCTTAACAACATGTGATATCCTAACTGATGATAAAAGCCGACTGAAAAATGTCAGATTTCTGGTTT